>JAZKJV010011298.1:0-486405 GCA_037367405.1 Ottelia alismoides | reverse complement strand
TCTTTTTTTAGAACACAACTGTTCCCCCATTTTTCTCAGATCATCCCACTTGGGCCTAAAATATATCAAGCCCTTTTGTTTTTTTCTCAAGCCGTAGCCTTACTTGGGCTGAAACAAATGAGCATGCACCCATTTTTTATTATTTTTTTAATGTGGCAGACCTTAGGGTTCCCTTCGGGGAACCCTTCTTATCTCGAGCGCCGCCCCCATTGGGGATTCTTCTTCAAGATGGAGGAGAACCTGCCATGATGCCCGCGGCCGATCCCCACCACTATCCCGCCAACTCCTCCTCGTCCTCGAGCAGCGCTCCGCCTGCGCCTAGCCAGAGGAACGTCGACGACATGTGGCATGACATCATGCGGCAACAGCAGGAGGCGGAGGAAGGAAGGGTGCCTCCAGTCACTTGGGGGCTCGAGGGTTGCCGCCTGGACTGTTGTTGCCGAAGGAGCTTCGGGCCTTAGCGGGAGCGACGGGGGTCTTATGGGCGGTCGACCTGGGAGGGATTTGCGGCTTCAGCGCCGCCAGGAGGATCGCGAGAGGGTATGCGGGTCCTGGTCCTGGAGCTTGCTGCGGAGTTGCCGCCTAACTACTGGGTTGCGCCGCCAGCGCCTAGGGCTCTGGTAAAAGAAGCGGCAGACTTGTCTGATGCGCTCCCGATGGAGCTTTGCCGCCTGCGCGAGGCTGTGAAGTGCATGATGTGTAACAGATCTGGAAGATGCTTGGACGGCTGGAACCTGCGTAGGGCTGGTCTGCGCTGGGGCGTGTGGCGGCACGGGGAGCCAATCTGTAGGCGTATGAGGTCGCGCCTATACCGCCTGGACTTGGATGCTAGCTAGATGCGCATGGAGGGCCTTTGCGGCTAGGACATGTGGCACGGGAGTTGTAGAAAATGACAGAACCACATATTATAAATCGAACTTGATCGAATAACATGATCTTCATAAAAAAAATGATCTTCAAGAAGAACAACATCAAAATTGAATCTCGAATAAATAATAAAAGTAACTCCTCAAGAATCGAACTCGCTCTGATACCATGTTGAAATCTGAGAAGTGGAAGCGGAATCGATAAAATAAGAATAATAATCATGAAGAACAAAGAGATTTATGTGGAACCCTACTCCCTAAGGAGTGGGATGAAACCACGGGAGAATCCCTCAACGGGGCGGATATTCTATTGGAATTCTCAATGAGTACAGGAGGTGTGGGGATCCTTATATAAGTGCTCAAGGGAGAATATTCTATAGGATATTCTCTATAGAATATTCTCTTAACAGATAGCCACACAGAATATTCTCTAACAATATACAACACTATCCACAATGGATTTGTGGACGAAGATACCATCAAGATGATTGCCTTCCCTTTTTCCTTGGTAGAGAGAGCAGCCTACTGGTTGAATCATCTAGGGAAGATCATCACCACTTGGGAGCAGCTCCAAACCGAGTACTTGAACAAGTACTACCGACTCGGCCGGACCAACGCTGCGAGAGCCATGATCAGCAACTTCACTATGATCCCAAATGGATAGTTCCATGATGCCTGGGAAGGCTTTAGAGAGCTCATAGACATGTGTCCCCACCATGAGATCAGCAGCAAGCTCACCCTCGTCCAACTTGTCCTTTGTGGACTGACACTTGAGCTGTAGGGGCTTGTAAATGCCTCGTGTGGAAGCTCCTACTTTGGCAAGGACTAAGACTAGGTCTAGGCCATCTATGAGGAGATGACAGAAAAATACACAGTGATGTCCCAGACCCGTATCTATACTCAGGGGAAGTCTCTTCCACAAGCAGTTTCTTACCAGAGGATTGCACGTGTCGATGTCGGTCCTTCCACATCTTCTTTGGCAGCAGCACTAGCAAAGTCTTCCGCTGCCGATATGGGCATCATTAGCCAGAAGTTGGACCGGATAGAGATCATTGAGAAGAAGCAGTACCAGGGCATGGATAAGTTCAACAAGATTGATGAGCTGGCCCAAACTTTGAGTGACTTGAAGACCCATATCATGTATCTCCAAGAGGCACATATGACTTCTCAGCCCCGTCTCAGGTCACGGACTGATCCAGGGAGCAGCTCTTCCCAGCCTTCTGCCTCATATCGTCAGGTTCACCATATCCAGGAAGAGCCGATCTAGAAAACCCAACAGTACCAGCAACCACCACCATCTTCAGACACTCAGATGATGGTATATCATTCGAATCATCCCTTGACAGCCCTTCCCCCACCCCACTCCACGAGCAGCAGGAGCCCTTGATGGAAGTCAACGGGATTTGGTACTCCCAGTACCAACCCCCAGCCTAGGATCCACCATGACCATTCAGGCTTTCGATGGTCTACTTGAGGCACCTCATCCCAGCAGTAGCCTCCAGCACAGGTAGGGCAGGGCAGCCAACCCTAGAAGCCCTATCCCATCAGCACCAACAGCATGGTCATTGTCCCCCAGTACCAGGTACAACAATGGAGGCAACCACAACAGCCTCAGAAGTACTCCCAGCCTCCTCTTTATTACCAACAATAGACTCAACCTCATTTCCAGTGAGGCAACCCATCCAATTCTCATGCACCAGTTTATGAGAACCCATCACTTGATGATATCTCCTGCTTGCTCTCTGATCAGCAAGCCTACTTCCAGTGAGAAATGGATGAGTTCTGATAGGAGATGAGTGAGATAATAAAGGGTAAGGATGCCATACCCGCTCAGATCGAACCCAACTGGAACAATCTAAAGAGGAAATCTGGGCAGGTACAATTTACAGAGACCACCACTCCTGGTGATATTTTGGATGACAATTCTTCTTATATATTTGATGCTGATTTGTGACACTTAAGAGCGATAGGAAGCCAGTCGATGACGACTCATCTAGGCAACATCCCGAAGCAGATTCTAGAGCACTAGATGAAGTCAGGAGCGGTACTGATGCCGCAAGTTCAGATGTTGTCGGTGATGCTAATGCCGCCAAGATCCTTCTATTGTGTTGACTCATCTTGTACCTGAGGAGTCTTACGAAAAAAATACAAAAAATGGAAATCATCAAAAATAAAAATATGAATAAAGGAAAGATTTATGTATCTCTTGTGAGTCCATCTATTGTGCTTGATGATCTTTTCATGGATTCTATTCTCTTGAATGCACATGAACCTACTCTTGACCCTCATATCTTTGGAGAGGGTCCTCCTATCCCCTTCTTTCAAGCACTCTGTTGAGGAAAGGGGCCAAAAACATAAAATCCAAAAAAGAGGCACCAGTTAGAGTTCAACAAGTAGATGATAGATAGATTTCATATACAACTAACTCTTCAGGAGGCACTTGAGCACATCCCTCTATTCCAGAAGAAATTGAGAGAAAAGACCACCATCCATAAGAAGAAGAGGAACCATAATGCAGAAATCCATGTGCTTACCCTGGACACCTGCTTTACTTTCCAGAATCGATTTCCAGTAAAGAGACCCGATGCAGGAGCTCTCTATGTTAGATGCCATATCCATGAGCAACGGTTCGATCATATTCTGTTAGACATCGGTTCTTCGATTAACCTCCTTCTATCTGCCTTACTCAACCGATTCGAGTTTGGCCCTCTTAAACAGAGCAAGACAATACTTCAGTTTGCTGATAGATCTGTTAAGAGGCTGAAGGGTTATTAAAGGACGTTGTCATCATAATTCAAAGCCTGAAATTCCTTGTGGACTTTGCTGTACTGGACATGGAGATCCTTGAATTTGTGACAATACCCCCATCATTTTAGGACGACCTTTCTTGGCCACAGCCAAGGCAGTGTCCGATCATGATAGCGAGAAGGTATACTTTTGCATCGAGGGAGAAAGTGTACAAATACAGATGATTGAGGAGACTAGAGCTCGAGATTCAGCTTGCTCAGAGCAGACTACCAACTCATAGCAGATGACAGATGCAGAGCTAGACATCCAGTAGGAGTATGATTTTGTGATTACAGATGATGAAGCAGTTTGGGAAGATCTACCATAACGAGCTCTTGTCATACCTTCACATACTGTAGAGTTACAGATGACAACTGATGAGAGTTCATATAGCACACTCATGGTACAAGACACTTTAGAGGTTGATGATTACGATCAGTGTAGCGAAGCAGATTATATTTCATGTGATTTAGACTCAGATCCCTCGGATTCAGACATTGATTTTGATTGGCAGGATTTCGATATTTACCGCGTCTGATGTCCACAGAGCCACTAACAAGGATAGAGAGTGAGCTAGTACAGTTGATAGATACACCAGCAAGTTACCTTTATCAGATTTGCATATGCTGCGAGAGTTCTCACATGCATATTTGGTAGCCTTCACGCAGACTTTTAGAAGCCAGATTTGCCAACTCTCAATTTGTCCTGAGTTGAAGACCTTACCGCAGAGCATGAAGTACAGATTCCTTGCAGGTGAGCCGGATATGTTCCCAGTCATTATCTCAGCAGATTTGACTAAAGACTAAGAATCTCGCTTGATGGATGTTCTTGAAAGAAACCACAAGGCAATCGGATGGAGTGTAGTTGATCTCTAGGGGATAAGTCCATCCTTGTGCTCCCACCACATCTATCTTGAAGAGGATGCCAAGCCATCGTGTGACTTCCAGCGAAGGCTGAACCCGAGTCTTCGAGATGTGGTCATGAAGGAAATATCTAAGTGGTGGAGCGTCGATTTTATATACCCCATCTCCGACTCCAAATGGGTTAGTCTGTTGCATGGGGTACCCAAGAAGACATGTATCGCCATAATTATGAGTGAGTCTAGAGAGGAGATAGCTACATGAGTACCCCTTCTTGGAGGGTCTGTGTGGACTACAAACGATTGAATCAGGCCACCAAGAAGGATCGATTCTCGCTATCATTGATTGACCAAAATTATAGAGAGGCTACCTGGGAAGAGTCACTATTGTTTTCTTTATGGGTACTCAGGGTACAATCAGGTGGCCATAGCGCCTGAAGACCAGGAGAAAATGATGCTTGCTTGTCCATTCGGAACGTATGCTTTTAGAAGGTTTCCCTTTGGTTTATGCAATGCCCTGGCTACATTCCAAAGGTGCATGCTTTCCATCTTCTTGGACACGGTGGATGAATGTTTAGAGGTCTTCATGGATGACTTTTCAGTCTATGGCGATGGGTTTGATGCGTGTCTTGACTGCCTAGATTGAATACTTCAGTGTTGCATCGCGGTCAACCTTGTTCTATATTGGGAGAAGAGCTATTTCATGATGACTCAGGGGATGATTCTTGCCTACGTCATCTCCAACATGGGCATGGAGGTCGATTCGGTCAAGGTGGATATCATCAAGAAACTCAATCCACCGTCCAATTTGCGACATTTGCGGTCTTTTCTGGGGCATGTTGGTTTCTACCGACGGTTCATACAGGACTTCAATCGGATTGCCCGACCGCTTTTTAATCTGTTGACGAAAGACATCGAGTTCATTGTAGATGATAAGTGTCTTGCATCATTTGAGACTCTCGAGGGACTAGTTATGCATGCTCATGTCCTTCAGCCACCTGATTGGTCTCTCCCATTCGAGATCATGACCAACGCTTCTGATTTTGCCATAAGGATTTTACCATCGTTCAAGCTAAGTATATGGAGGTGTAGTATATATTGTATATATACTTTAGACATAACTCGTACTTTGTGTGTTAATAATATGGCTATTAATTATTAAAAATATGAATAAAAAATATTTGAAAAAAAATATTTTTGTACAAATTTTGTAAAAAATTATAAAAATATTTTGTTTTCAAAATATTTGTAACTTATTTTCTATATCAAAATTATGTATATAATACAAGATTTTTGAAAACTATGTGCAAATAAAAAGTTGCAAAAATAATTTGTAAAACTATATTTGTAAATTATTTTGCAAAATTATTTTGCCGTAGAAAGGAATAAATAAGGGGTATAAAAACTACTTGTATATGTGTATACATTAAAAACCAGAATCCACCCCTAAACACCTTGTATATAAGTATCATGTACATAATACCTGTAATAAAATATCTTGTGTAAATCTTTCCTTACTCTTCAAAATACCTAAAAGTTTAAAAAATTAAAATTTCCATAAAATTTCCCATATTTTTTGAAAATTCCCTACAAAAAGAATTTTGTATATACTTGCATGTGCATTCTTCAGAATCATGGTTGACATTTAAACTAGTCCGGAATTAAATTGAAAAATGGAGCTTGGTTAAGACCTTAATCCACTTAACTTCAAAGGAACCTTATGGGATTTGGGGTTAAACTTTTCAGGTCCATAATAACCTAATTTTTTGAGTCCACTAGGCTATGTTCACATGTCATCTTGATGAGCTTAAGTAGAACACTTAACAACACACGCATGACTCTCAGAGACAATGGCTTGACTTGGACATGCACCTTAGACGTAGCTCAACACGAATGAGGTGATGAGGAGGCAGAATCCTTTGGCTTGGAGTAGCATAAGAGGATAGTACAGCTAGCCGGAACCTCTCGTCTTCCTTTAGGGAGGGATGTGCGCTTCAACCTTGTCTAGTAGCATTGAGGTCTAAAGACATGAGATTGTGGGTTGCAATAATGCTTCAAAAGAGGGATAGTCTACTGGCTTAAGAAGAAAAACTCCTATATGTTGCACCATGTAGATATGTCATATATGCACATCAAAGAAAATGTTCAAAATTTTGAAAACTTTAAAAAAGGGGGACATGCCTAATTGAAAATAAAATACCCGCCAGAGTGTATATAGTGAATAAGCAAATATTATTTATTCCACTATCGCATACCATGGAAGCTTGCAGCTGGAGACTTAGCTACACTGGTTAAGCTCCAAGGGATATGTGGCTACACTAGTCACGATCCATTCTCTTCCTTCCCCCTCTTCTTGAGCTGGTTGTACTTGAACTTAGAAGGGAATACCCCGCTCCTCAAGGAAAGAGTTGCTAGACTAGGGGATTAGAGTTACCTTGTTGAGGGAAGATGTTTCTTTGCCATTTCTGAGGCGGGGAGCTACATATAACTTACACAGTACAAGGAAAGATTCATAATCATTAGAGTTTGCTAATGTAAACTTGTTCTAACCTGGTTATTAAGGAGTCCCGACCGTAGAACTGTGGAACTTGGAAGCTGTTGAGTCCTAAACCTATTTCCCAATAAGGTTCTGCCAAACTAATAATCCGAAGGTCCGACTGAGCTCCATACTCCAATTTAATGAAGATAAGTTTAATAATAAACTTTGATTCTTTTTCTTTTCTTCTTATTTTTATGTCCTTTAAAATAAGTGTTTGCTAATGAACTAGCAAAGGTAAAGTGTAGAGGGATTATGAATCTACGATTCTCATTATTTATTCTTTTATTTTGTCTTTATCTTTTAGCAAAACCATCTATAAATACCTCTAAATACAATATTTTATCATTGTACATGTCTTTGTTAATAGTGCATAATTAGCACTCATTTTCCAAAAATAAAAGAATAAAGAGAAAAGAAAAAGAAAGATGTATTTATAATAAATACAGATTGATCCACATCCCAAAGAGAAGGTCAAACCTTGACCAGATCGACAAGAAATAAGTAGAGAGAGATAGGGTACATTGTATATTATGCATAACATCTAGACCTGTACCAATAAATAACCATATTTATTTTACATTGTGTGAATACCATATTACTTTTGTACACTTGTATATGTACCTAATAATAAAATAAAAATAAAATAAATATCAGAAAACATAATAAAAATAAAATCCACAATTCATTTTACAAAGGCCACATGTATATAATATATACATTACTTATTTATTTAACACCCTTAGTTAATTTATAAACATCAAATAAAAATCATTTTATACTCCTCAAATTATTTTAAATATAAAATAAAACATATTTTGTAGAATAATAAAATAAAAATACTTGTATATAATATATAGGTATACTATACTTGTACATAGCACAACATAATGTATATACCATGATAAATTAATTTATAAAAATAATTAAAATCATAGAAAAATAGCCCATAAAATAATAAATATATTTAGTTTTATCCACTTTTATTTTAATTTCATATACTATTTTATATTTGAAATTCTTTCATTTTTGTAAATCATGCACTATGATTGGTCCACATCAGAAGGTTGACCTCGGTCAACATTCTCCCCCAGCTGACCCGACCCAACAGGTCCTTCACCTGACTCAATTTCTCCGAATTATCCAAACCAACTCTAGCCTCCAAGTGCCTCGATTTTTGACTTGGAGATTCTCCTAGGATCCGTGATCCTTGCGGATCCCTAGACGCAGTTGGATTGCCATAGGGTTTCGCGCTTCCATTAGATCTTCCCAGACCCTCGAGCATCACTATAAGTAGTCTCTTCTGCCTCTGGAGCTCGGTAAATTGTGCCTCGCATCTTTCTTCTTCCCTAGCCACCTCCAGCAGAGTGACAATAGCCCAGAGGAGCTTTTGAAGCGAAGTTTGGTGGCTTCTTGGCCGAAGCTCACTAACGTGACCTGAGATCCGCCACATACAACCTCTTTTGCCTTTCACATCGGAATCGAGGCAAGGACCCCTGCCCTCACCTCACCTGACGTTGTTGATTCCATCAGGAGCCTCAGGTATCCCTTTCCTCCCTTCTTTTCCCATTTAGTTTCGATTCCATTTATTATCTCCGCCGTAGTTACCCGCTCCGACCAACCAGTCGGAGCTCCGTCTTGCTCTCCTACCCTTACTGATCGACACACCACATCACCGCCACCCTTCCCTCGTGACGTGACTCCCTAGGCTCGCTCATAGGAGGGAGATTAAGGGTTGACTTCCTTCCTCCACGATCGCTAGAATTTGACCAACATCCATCCCTGCTTCTCTCATTTTCTGTGCGGAATAACCTTCGCTGAAGCTCTGCTCCGAGGAGAAGATACTTCTTGCAGGCTCTAGGCGCAAAAGATACTCGAATCGCGCCTAGGTTGCTTTGGTGGATCAGCTCCAGGTGGAGCGCCACTGCTACGCACATCTGACCATCCTCCTCCTCGTTGGAGCCAATCACTCGATGCGGAGCTCTTCTACGAAGGTGCTGGACCTCTTGGGGACTTGATCAGACCATCAGCGTGACACCAACCCTAGATCAAAGTTCCTCCGCTATCTGTTCTTCCAGGACCTTCTATCGTCGTTTGATCAGGTGCTGAGCCCTAAATCTGATCAGGATCGTACGAGCATGTCTTATTCCTAACGGCCTGATCAGATCATGGGGTGAATCTGACACGCACATTCCAGCCATAGCAGAGCCGTCGGATCTGTTTGCAGATGTCATCAGAGCCGTACGTCAAAGAGTCTCTACGTAGGCGCCATGTGTCTGCAAGGGTAATCTTCATTTTTTTATCTTATATGTCTTTTTATTTCTATTTAGTCCAATAAATGTAATAATCAGTTAAGAACAATTACAGTTTAGACCTTCTAGTTTTCTGTATTTGACTTTAGTCCAGTCAAGTCCGAGTCACGTGCGTCTGCACACTTATTTTGGGTTATTTGCATATTGTACCTCGAACTATTTGTTGTTTATGGAATGAAATTTTTATTTAAAGTATTTGCATTTATACCCCTGCGAGCTGTGGATCACGTGTTGCATGTGAGCTTTCTGGACAAATTGCATCTTTGGTCTGTGAACTTTTTGTTGCGTGTTATGCTTTGACCCCATAACTAAAAATATTTGTAACTAGGTCCCTATTGCATTGTTTTTAACTCTTGTCTTTTATTTGATGCAATAATTATTAAATCGATACCAAAAATTATCCAAAAATTACGTGTAGTCTCTGATTGCATGTATTATTTCTAGTGATTTTCGCTTGTTGATTTCCTTGCATTTTATATTATTAAATTTTAAAAATAAATAAAAAGTGTCCTAGCTGTCTTATAAAAATTCGAAAAATCATCTAAAAATTCTATAAAAATTAGGCTAATTGTATTTTGTCGTCTTTTATCTCCAGTACCAATTTTGTTTGAAAATTCCGTATAAAAACCATAAAAATGCAAAACACTTAAAAACTTACAAAAAATATATAAAATTGTAGAAAAACACAAAAATATTAATTTCAGTCTCTTTTTGTAGATATTTCCTCATATTTTATCATAAAAATATTCTCAAAAGGTTTGAGCATTTTAAGTATTTTTAACTTTGCAATTACCTTTGACTATGCATTGTTTACCATTTCCATCACTGTTTGATTTTTAGACAATATAAAAACATTTAAAAATTCCATAAAAACTTATAAAAAATAGTATAAAACATATGAAAACCAAAAATATTTTTATTACAATTTTCTGAGTGTTATTGACATATTAAAAAAATACAAAAAGAGTGTGTATGAGTACTTTTATTACTTGTGCTTATTGCCTTTATTCTAAAAATTAAAAATTTGCAAAAATAAAAACACTAAAAATATTTTATTTCCTGAAATCACACTACTTACTTTTTAATCGTGTTCTTTGTGTTTGACCCTGCTCGCTATACTAGGTAAATAAAAGTAGCAAAGCCACTCACATTCTAGTGTTTTATCTTTAAGTGGTTTAATTTTCTGGTTGATCCGATTGATCGATTTAGGTCGCAACGACATTACTATTTCATACTTAACCTGAGTCGATATAGTTGTCTTCACCTAAATATGTGCTCATATTCGGTTCATTTAATTTTGAATCAAATCTGAATTGAACTTTTAACTAACCGACTCTGAATTAATATCGAACTCGACAATTTTTTGAGTACTAATTATTAGCCATCTTCCAAGTGACATTTTCTTACCTGTAGAATTCCAAATAGGCTTTCCAATTGTTGGAGCAGCAATATGGATATCGTATAGAGCGGAAGATAAAGCAACTGGAGCGAGCCGACGTCCGAGAGGAAAACCTTCTCAGGGGGTTCTTAGGGTTTATCCAAGTCGCACCGGAATCTCAGCAACAATGTCTAATACCTTGGCGGCTTCGAGCAGTACGCTGTCCGTGGTATCCACTTCTGCCATCAACGGCCTCCCAGTGAGGCGCCACAACCAACTTCGCTTCCCAGTGCCGCACAAAGATCTCAACTTTGCAAGGTGTTTACTCACCCTTTTGCTTTTCTTTGATCTTAAGTATGGATTAACTTTTGGACCTTGTTTGCGGTGCCAGGAGAAGTAACCCTCTTGCCAACCTTCATCGATCGAAATTGAGCAATTCTTTTTGAGATTGGATGGGATGAACCTCCAGAAAAGGCCCATCCAAAGAAATTGAGCAATTCTTTATTGCTTTTCTTTGATTGAAAACGTATTTTTTGTGGATTTCCTCAAATTGGTTCTTTGAAAGTTTCGACCTTGAGCATGTTTTGATTGTTGGGTCTTGTCTCTGGTGCCGGATGTAACAGGTCAGAGAAGCTGAGGTGCCTGAGGGCAGTGTATTCTGATGGCTATTTTACACCTGAGAGTAGTGGCAGAAATGGGATTTGGTCCATCAGGTGCGCCTTTGATTTACTTATTTTATGTTGGCCATTTGGAATCTATTGGAATTTTACACTTCTTTGCATCAAATGCTAAAATGCGTGTTTTTGGTTTTGGTCTATGTACAGGGATGATTTATTGGTGCCATCTTCTCCTTACTTCCCTGTGGAGGCACAGGGAGGACAAGACCCACCTCCGATGATGCAAGAGCGGTTCCAGAGTGTTATTAGTCAGCTCTTCCAGCATGTAATAATCTTCATTTTTCTGAAATAAATGCAATATGTTTCATTTGTTTGTTGTAGTTCAAGTGTTTGGATTATATTGTCCGTAATCGTGTTTTCTTTGGGTCAGCGCATAATTCGGTGTGGTGGTGCTGTTGATGACGACATGGCCAACATCATTGTTTCTCAGCTTCTTTATCTTGATGCAGTGGATCCTAACAAGGTTCATTTCAATCATCTTGTAAATTGTTTATACAACTATGCCCCTCTGTTGCTCTTGATATGATCAAGTTCATGAGGTCCTTTTTTTAGAGAACAAAGGTGAACGCCCAAAAGATGCACACCCTAACTCATATATTCATAGAGCAAAGTTACAGTTACAAAGACTAAGATTCAATAGAACCATGGCATACTTGATTACATTCTTCACATAAAAACTCCATTGTTGAAATATAACTCTGTTTCTTCCCATCTAGATAACCCAGGTCATGGGCAAAAGCCTGGATCCTCTTGGATTCCGAGCCACTCCAGTTGGTGCTATTAGAGTCTCAAAATGCTGATGTGTCATAAGAGATTACCCCTGTGAAATGAATTGTATCCCACATTAGGCTTGAGCTGGCACAAGTACAAATTTGTGGTCTGCACCATCCAAACAATAGATAACTACATGCAATCACCATGTACCCTTGGAAATCCTGGCCTCCAATCACTCGTCAAGATTTTGCTCCCTCCGTGTCCAAGAAGTGAAAGCAAAGAGACTTTAAATCCAAATCCTCTTGCAATCATGAGCAAATGTACCATGATTGAACACTGTAAAGCGTAAAGGATTTTATAAGCCTTTTTAACAGAGAATCTCCCATCCCAGCAAATCCGGAATTGCATCCAGCTGATGGTCGCTCAACTATAGCTAGAAATCCTAACATCTGGATGAAATCCTCCACTCTTTGATTTGTGAGCCCATAGTGGAACAATGGGATCCAAATGCCATTCAGTCAAACCTCTACAACTGATAGACCTTGATTCGTAGCCAACCATGGTTCACAAATGTGGGAAACTATCATAAATGGCTCATTCCTTGGGCCAATTACTCAAGAAAAATCCAAAACAATAACCATCCACCACTATAGGCCTCGTAGATGCGAGATCTTGGGCATGATTGAGCACATCACCTTCCAAAAGCTAGAGGTACAGATGTCGACATCAATGCATGCTAACAAATTAGAAATGACACCATGAACTGATCATACTAGCTTGTAGAGGATGCTTGGACCACCCTAAATTTGTTGGATCCGCTTCACGAGCAAACCTTATTCATCTCCTTAAGGCTCATCACACCTAGACCTCATTAGTAATAGGTTGTGTCACCACATTCCATTCCACCAAGGGGATTCCCGAATCCCGATGCCACCCTCGATGATGACCAAAAGAAATGATGCTTCTGTGATTTTAGGTGATTTTGTACCCCTGTAAGCAACAAATGAGACGATAGGAATGGAATTTGGATAAGTGACATAACTACCTTCGTGAGCACCATACACCCACCTATAGAAATACAAGATGCCTTCCTCCAATATACATCTTCTCAGATGTCTTCACCAATAGTAGATAAGTCTTTCTAATAAAGCGTACAATGCATTAATGGCAAGCCCAAGTATGCAGGCGTCAAGCAAACCCTTGGGATCCAAGAATGGCCTTACATGCAACCGCCTCCTTAAGCGTCATGCCAAAAGGAACAAAGGCGAACTTCCCCCTTCTCCCCCAAATTATCTCGAGGTCTGTACTTTGGGGTTGTTGCCAAATATGTCGATGATCCTTGTTCCCCTTGCATTTCGAGACTTCATCCTCGACAGGATTATTAAAAAGTAGTATTATCTGCACGTTGAAGTACCAAGATATAAAGCTTGTTAGGATCACATCCTTTTAAGAATTCACCACATGTAGCCATGTTCTCCATTATACATAACACATCTACTAGAACGACGAAGCCTTCTCCTACTATAAGTAGGATCGACTACATGGATTCTTGCTCATATCTATGTTGAAAGATTCGACTATTTTTTACGTTGGTTGTCGACTACCTAATGCAACCCTCATAAGGGAGGATTTGAATCGACACATTGGTTACGCTGGTGGTCTTTTGGGTGGTAGCCACACTGCACTACTACCAGACCATTTAAGTGGGTGTCTTATGAATTTTTAGTAAGACATCTACTACAAGAACAAAAGAAGAAGACAAACTAATGAATTTTTAATATGTATGCATCTATATGATTATCTGATACTCTGATCATAGAGATAACCAATGACATCTTTCATCAGCCCACTGCAAAGGTAATGAGGGACATCCTCAGCTAATTACTCGCGTGCGAGGAACGAGACACACACCTAGCTTCTTGCAGGGGGCGTCTTTACCTCCTATGGAGGACAATGTTCAGGAAGGCATTATGCGGTATTCAGTCGGAGGGGTCACTGCATAGAGAGTATGCGGTATGCGAGAGAGTATTCGGGGAGTATGCGGTTTTATGCGGTTTGGTATTTTTTATTATTAAAAATATAAATAAATATTTAATATTATGGTAATATTCTTAGTCGAGAGAGTATGCATGGAATACGTGGTTTTATGCGGGAGAGTATGCGGTTTTATGTGGGGAGTATGCGGTTTTATGCGGGGAGTATGCGGTTTATGCAGGTGGGGTTATTTAATTTTAGATTAAATAAAAAAGTTCTATCAGAAAAGCGGCCAAGTATGCGGCCGCATAGGGGGTATACTCGGCCGAGTATGCGGGTCAACCCGCATACACGGCCGTTTCATCATACTCGGAGCGGCCGAGTACGAGTATGCGGCCGAGTATGCGGCTTACTCGGCCATTTTTCTGAACACTGATGGAGGATGCCTACAACCATGGAAGGAAATATCACGATATATCGACGATATATCGCGTATATATCGATATCGAGAGAAGACCGATATGGGTACCGATATGGCGATATTTCCTCCTTTTTAGGCATTTCCTTCACAAAAGAGCGTCGATAATCCGAAATATCGTATTGACACGATATCGAAATGACATCAAAATCGATATGGCCTTCCATGCCTACAACATGCTCAATAGGCACATGGTTCCCACTACGTCCAACACTCAAACACCTTCCACGATGGTCGCATCTCGCAGTAGAAGAAATCCATCTCAATTCAGAAGATGAGATGTCCGTGGTAGAGGAGCCGGGATCCTGCGTCGGCTATGCACCTACTATCATCGTTCTGGCCACTTTGAGGTTACCTGTTACATGAAGCATGATTATCCCGCTTTTGCTCGTATTACCAAATGAGGTGAGCCTCGTGCCACTTCTGCTAATTAGAAGTTCGACGATCTTGGTCTCTTGTCTGAAGGAGATTATGACTTTTACTGTTGCAATGCAGTTTACATCCCACAGATCTGTACCCCCAGGCAGATCTGTTGCTATTGCAGATGGAGAAGGTGTGGTTTAGATTCCTCCTATCTGTTGTGACACATTCTTCTATTACAAGACATGGAGAGATTTGCTTGACACCATCTATGTATTTGCACAATGTGCTT
Source organism: Ottelia alismoides (assembly GCA_037367405.1). Taxonomy (NCBI): domain Eukaryota; kingdom Viridiplantae; phylum Streptophyta; class Magnoliopsida; order Alismatales; family Hydrocharitaceae; genus Ottelia; species Ottelia alismoides. Next base: position 471,172 of record JAZKJV010011298.1, on the reverse strand, counting down.
CATGTACCTGATTTCTTTATGAATTTATTATCTATTAGTTAGATTATCAAGATTCAAAGATCTGCATAATCATGCCATATTTAAGCCATCTTCTCTTTTGTTTTAGGATATACTCAGGAGCAGGGTGATTGCATGTGGCTGTGAGTAATGGGGTCTCTACAGACTGGTCCAATCTCTTTATGTTGCTGCCTTTTCTGTTCCCCCTTGGTCTGTTTCCATACATGTAGGACCTTCTATTTGGTCACCTTCCTCTACAAAAGCTGTGTAGAGTCCTTCGACATATTTCACCTCAATCAACATTTCAGTGCGAGGCTTGCCAGCTTGGGAAGTATTACCGCTCTAGTTTTTCTATTTGTCGCAATCGTAGTAGCAATTCTTTATTTGAGATCATTCATTTTGATATCTGGTAGTCGTGTTCCTGACCACCATGGGTATATGTTCCATCTTGTTGCCGTCGATGATTATTCCATATTTTCTTGGATTTCTTCAGAAAAATGAGTCTAATGTTGGGTCTGTCATTCAAACTTGTCATTCAAACTTTCATTAATGAGGTAAATCATATTTTTTGCTACTGTTAAACATGTTCGCTATTTTGTATAAGTAGACTAAGATTGAATATATGGAGTGTACTTTTAGTGGAAGCAATGAGAATGAATCGATGTGAAGATTGGTGACGATAAAATTCATAAGAGAGATTCTTTTAGATACATGTGATCTATTTTGCAACATGATGGGGAAATTGATGGAGATGTTACTGTTGAGATAGTTGTATCACTCGGTGTTTTTATGTTTTACATTTTCTTCACATATCTCTTGTGTAATTAACCCAGGGCTTTTCTCCTATATAAGAGAGCCCTTGGGTCTCCTTTTTACATTATGAACTTATTTTCCCTCAACATGGTATCGGAGCAACGGTCCTAGATCGGGGTTCCCGTATCCCACCCTAATCCTACACCTCTAAGCCCCCTCGCCGTCAGACCCCTCCAGTGCCCCCAACCCTCCCGCGCCGCCCCCACCAGCACCGCCCAGCCCTTCGACGCCCTCCCACGTCGCCCCTCCTAGGGCTTCCAGCCCTTGTGCGACGCGCCGCTCGGACTCCCAGCCCCGCTGCGTGCACCCAGGGTTTCCAGTCCTCTCGCTCAACGCCGCCCAGCAGTCCTTGCACGGCCGCTGGCTCCTTTCGGCCACCGCTGTCGGTAGGCGCATCCAGCCCTGCATCTTCTCCTTGCTGCTATGCGTTTCAAGGTCTGCTTTGAGTCTAGACGCGTGATTTTGTTCATCTAAATCATGTTTTTAAGACTCTAACCTTCACAAAGAGGCTATGAAGATGGTTGTATGAATCTACAGATACAACCATTCCTCCTTATGATTCTGTAGACATTATATAATCAATCTACTCCTCAGCTTGTCCGTGGTTCTACTCATTGATATCATGTCCGACGTCAAGAGTGACGTATTTTCCTCTTCAAGAGCCTGACTCCCATAGTAAAGATGGATGAGACCAACTACAAGTTATGGTCAATGCAGTTTCGGACTCTTATGCAATGCCATAATAAGGAGCACATTTTGATGGAATCAGAACCAACAGACAAGACTGGGATGAATGCATCTTGGAAATAAGATGATGCATATGCTCACATCTGGCTCTCTGGGACACTTACCTCGGAGATTGCAATGATATTGTTAATCAGCCCATGGCCAAGGCTATGTGGGACATATTAGCAGACACCTATGGGAAGACAGAATGAAAGCAAGATCCTCCAACTACAGCTTGACATCTTTTCGACCAAATAGAATGGTCGACCATTCCACACGCACTTCTCCCATCTGCGAGGCATGTTTGAGCGACTACACAGCTTCATGCCCATTACCACCAGCATTGAGCAGCAACAACAATATTGGAATGCTACAATGACAGAGTCTTTCTATCGTCCCTTGACTATGAGTATGATGTAGCACGTACTCAACTTCTGACGGATGAGACGATACCGCCGATGGAGGATGTCTACAAACGATTGAGCAGGATCACTACCACACCTACCACTACGCCACAGACGACTTCCTCAGCTATGACAGTTTCTCGTGGACGCAGAGGTTCTTCCTATCTTCATGGCCGTGGACCGCATGGTCGAGGTGGAGGATGTCAGCGCGGTTCATGTGCATATTGCCATCGTCTTGGTCATTCAGAGGAGAAATGCTTTCAAAAGTATGAATATCCATCATCTACACGTGTTGCTGAGCAGACTGATCCTTCTCCTGCACCTACTACAGATGCATGCTTTGATGATTTTGTCTCGAGACTTCGAGAGATGATGACCACCCCTATGACTCCGGCTGCAGGTCCCTCATATGCAGCGGCTACCGCCAGAGCATCGTCCAGTTCATCAGGTATTTCCTATGCATTTACCAGTTGTAACAGTTTTGATGCGACAGATTGGGTTATGGACTCTGGAGCATCTGATCATATGTGTGGAGATCGGCCGCAGTTTACCTCTTACAGGTATATCCCCCCTGGACGATCTGTGGTCATTGCCAATTGGGTTCGGCTATCTATTGTTGGTCAGGGGGAGATTATGTTAGCTCCTTCTATGCATCTTCAGAACGTCTTATATGCTCCTGATTTTCAGATGAATTTTTTGTCTATTAGCCAAATTTCAAAAGATTTTCATTGCTGTGCCATCTTTGACCCCTCTTCTCTTGTGTTTCAGGATATACTGACTGGCAGGGTGATTGGTCATGGCCGTGAGAGAGAGGATTGTATAAGCTTGCCATTTCATCATATGATGAGGTGGCCTCTATTCCTTCTGGATCTGTTTCTCCTTTCATGTGGCATCTTCGCTTTGGCCACCTTCCTCTTCAAAAGATGATTCATGTACTCTCGCATATATCTACTCATACTGCTTTGGATTGTGAAGCCTGTCAACTTGGGAAACATCATCACTCCTCGTTTCTGAGTCATTCGAATCGTTATAGTAGTCGGTCTTTCGAGTTGGTTCATTCAAGGCCCTAAATGTCGGTTTCGGTCACCATTTCGGTGACTGACCAAAATGGATTTTCGGTCGAAATTCAACCGAAATTTCGGTCATTTTTTGTACTAGGGCCCTCATATTTCGGTCATTTCGGTCGAATTTCGATTTCGACAGGCTATCGATATTCGACGGAAATTCGATTGAATTTCGCTGAAATTCGAGGCCATGGTTTCTTTCCGATATTTGAGGTCCGAGTCGTGTTCCTGATCATCAAGGACATCGTTTTTATATAGTTGCTGTGGATGATTATTCTAGACTATCTTGGGTATTCTTGTTAAAATATAAGTATGAAGCAGGTTCTATCGTTAAAACTTTTCTTATTGAAGTCAACAATATCTTCTCTGCCAATGTCAAATTTATTCGTACAGATAATGCTTTGGAATTTTCCACTTTACATTTAGCAGAATTTCTCAGGTCTCTTGGTATAGTTCATCAGACTTCTTGCAATTATACATAATGCAGAATGATAATCGGCGTCGACAATAAAAATTAAAATAATTTGGCGGTGGAATATCGGTAGAGAAAAGGAGAGGTTGAGAAGAAGAAAGCCCATCGGTAACGAGGGGTTGAAGGAGGAGAGCCGCGGAGATCGCGTGGAGGGAGAAGAGAGAGAGAGGGCTAGAGATAAAAATCTCAATTTTAATTCATACTTGACTGAATAAAAATACCGGACTACCATCTCTTTATATAGGAGAGATGGTTTACAAAAATAGTAAACAAATCAAAATTGACAACCAACTTTATCCTAATTGGACTCTGACAACTTCCAATTGACCCCTAATTACTCTAATTAGACTCTAATCTAATTAATTGACCAAGATTGCAATTAAAATCTACGAAATAAACGTTGAGATCACATGCGACCTCAATTATTTAATTAGACCATTACGACCACTAAAAACGTAATTAAAATTGACGACTAATTAATTAAATAAATGTGACCCTATAATTTGGGGTCACGCTGCATCAACTCTCCACCGCTTTAAAAATTCGGCTCCTGACGAATTGCGGGATCTGCAGGTTTGGAGGAGGATTCGACGCATTTCGTCGTCTTCTGGAAGGATTGATGTGGAGCGAACGGCGGAATCCATGTGCGGGCGGGACAGGCGCGACTGTCGTGGTTGAAGAACATGTGCGGTGCGCACGGCGGCGTCGTCTTGATCGTTGTCTCCTTCCCATGATGTTCAAAAAATTGATGTGGCATGGAGAATATGGTCCTTGGAGAAGCCATAATGAAGCAATGGCACAAAGAGAGGAGAAGAGGAGATGTAGCTAAGGAATGAAGCCATGGGGTCCTTATATAGGGAAAACCCAAGGTCCTAATCCTATTTGGATAAGGAGGGTTCCCATAATTCTGATTTGCAGCCCTTTTCTTTAAATATTTTCGCCACCAGGGGTATGGGTGCAATTTTCGCACCCCCTCATTCTTAGTGTCCCTTCTTTTTCTGCCAATAAGGGATTCTTGGGAATTATTTTTGCAATTTTTCCAAATGATTGCCCAATCCCTCAAATCGTGGATTGCATATCCCGTGGGTTTTAGGATTCTTGTTAGGGTTTGCGCGCTATGCGTGGGGGCATCTACCACATAAGGGCGGCGCGGTGGTGGACGCTCGAGCAGGGCGGCGGCTATCGCATAAGGCGGCGCGGTTGTGGGTGTTCGATCGGGGCAGCGGCTCGCGAGAGGTTGGATTCGCGCGTGGTAGCACGACGCTAGAAGAGGGGGGCGAGGTCGGGGTTGGGGGGGAACTGTGCGGCGCCGTCGAGTGGGCGGGGGCGACTGGGAAAGAGGGCGGTACGTGGGCTGTGGTGTCGCGTGAGGAGGGGGAGGGCCTTGGCTGCTGGGGGCGATGAAGTTCTGGAGGTAAAGTCGGGGAGAGGCGTGGGGAGGCGGCGAGGGGGAATTGAGTTCATTGAGAGGGAGAGAGGCGGCGCTGGGAAGGAGCGGGAAGAGGAGGGAGGGCGCGGGTGGTGGGCGTGAGCGGCTGGGAGGGAGCCGCAGGCGATGCGGGACTGGGGGAGGGTTGGGAGATGGCGGCGTGAGGGAGAGGGAGGGGAGGGGAAAGGCGCTGGGGGGAAGCTTGGGAAGGGAGGTAGACGCGGCTAGGGCAGCCGATGGGGGCCTGGGGGCTGTCGGAGGGGTTGTCGGGGTGGGGCTGGCGGCCGCGCGGGCCGGGGAGGGCAGGGGGGGTACCTGGGATGGGTGGGGTTGTGCCGGGTTGGTTGGTGGGGCCGACGGGATCGATTCCGGTGGCGGAATCGGTTCTGGAAGGTTCTGGACAGCGAGCATTTCCTCCTCCACGGGGCGGTTTTCTTCGTTTTCTTCTAAACGACTCGGACAGCGGTTGTTCCGTCTTCTTCGGCGATGATTTCTTCGTCGGTTAGCGCGTCCAGCCATGCTTGAACCTTGATGCACGCGACAAGTCGCTGCCGGAACTTCTTTGAACGATACGGATCATGAGATGGGCGGCGGAGACCGAACTTCGAACACCAATAGTCGACATGATCGTCGAATCGTAGGAACAATTCGGTATCCATGCTCTGATACCAATTAATGCAGAATGATAATCGGCGTCGACAATAAAAATTAAAATAATTTGGCGGTGGAATATCGGTAGAGAAAAGGAGAGGTTGAGAAGAAGAAAGCTCGTCGGTAACGAGGGGTTGAAGGAGGAGAGCCACGGAGATCACGTGGAGGGAGAAGAGAGAGAGGGCTAGAGATAAAAATCTCAATTTTAATTCATACTTGACTGAATAAAAATACCGGACTACCATCTCTTTATATAGGAGAGATGGTTTACAAAAATAGTAAACAAATCAAAATTGACAACCAACTTTATCCTAATTGGATTCTGACAACTTCCAATTGACCCCTAATTACTCTAATTAGACTCTAATCTAATTAATTGACCAAGATTGCAATTAAAATCTACGAAATAAACGTTGAGATCACAGGCGACCTCAATTATTTAATTAGACCATTACGACCACTAAAAACGTAATTAAAATTGACGACTAATTAATTAAATAAATGTGACCCTATACTTTGGGGTCACACTGCATCAATACATCACAACAAAATAGTGTGGCAGAACGTAAACATCGTCACCTTCTTGATGTCACGAGGACTTTGTTGATTCAAAGTCGTACACCTCACTCTTTCTGGGGGATGCGGTTCTAACCACTTGCTACTTAGTGAACTGCATGCCATCCACTACTCTTGGAGAGAAGATTCCCTTCTTGACTGCGTTTCCCGAGAAGGAATTATTCTCTCTCGCTCCCAGAGTCTTCGGATCAGTGGCCTTTGTCCACAACTTCACCCTTGGCCGTGACAAGCTCTCACCTAGAGCTGTCAAATGTGTCTTTGTTAGTTATTCCCGTACCAAAAAAGGGTATCGATGTTTTGATCGTGTTGGGAGAATACTATGTGAGTGCTGACGTCACATTTTTTGAGTCCATTATGTATTTTTCTCCTACAGGTGACAGGATGTCTGCTACTATTGCTGGAGAGGATGTTGTGGTTCCTCCACCTCCATCTTCTTCGTTTTATACTCCTTGGCCTTCACCACGTCCACCACCATTTCTACCTCCACCACCGCCACCACCTCCACCTCCTGCAATCAACTCCATGTTTTTACCATATCGCAGGTCTTCTACTCGCAGCTTTGCTCATGCGCCATCCATATCATCCACCATGCCTCAGGTATGTCATGAACATACTATATCTACTGATGGCACTGGAGCTTTGAATGATACACAGGAAGAATTGATTCCAGAGGACATAGAAGCAGATAACCTGGAGATACCTATTGCCCTAAGGAAGCCTCGTCGTCGATATGCTACATATCCTCTTGCTGCGCATGTCTCCTTGGATAATCTTTCAGAGGACTACATGAAGTTTGTAGTGGGACTATCTGCTATTACTATCCCACGTACATATCATGGGGCGCTTCAGGACAGTAGGTGACGACTTGCAATGGAGGAGGAGATGGCAGCACTACGGTCACGTGATACCTGGAGTATTATCTTTGCTCCGCCTGGAGCATCAGTTGTGAGCTGCAAATGTATATTTACGGTAAAGCAGAGGGCATATGGTAGTATGGACCGCCATAAGGCAAGGCTTGTAGCCCGGGGGTTTACCCAAACCTATAGGGTGGACTATCATGACACCTTCTCTCCAGTAGTAAGACACTCGACACTCCGCATTCTTCTATCGGTTACAATTTGCAAGGACTGGCCTCTTTACCAGCTTGATGTGAAGAATGCATTTCTCTATGGAGATCTACAGGAGGAAGTATATATGCAACAACCACCAGGGTTTGCTACTGAGGGGGAGTCCTAGAAGATGTGCGGACTCCATAAGGCGATTTATGGCTTGAAGTAGAGTCCGAGAGCTTGGTACCAAAAGCTATCGAAGTTGATAGAGCAACAAGGGTTTGTGCGGTCTACTGCGGAACATTCTCTGTTTGTTAAGAGGTACGGTGGCTATTCTTGTTTATGTGGATGGTCTTGTCATTACAGGAGATGATGAACATGGCATTCATGCTGCCAAGGAATTCCTAGCCCAACAATTTGTGACTAAGAACCTTGCAATATTCATTACTTCCTAGGGTTGGAGTTCACTAGGAACAAGCGAGGTCTTGTGATGACTCAGAGGAAGTTTTTTATGGATCTTCTTTCTGAGACAGGTATGACAGGATGCAAACCTGCTACCACTCCTATGGATGCAAGTATGAGATTGTATGACGAGGACACTAAGGAAGTTGATAGGAGGAGATATAGAGAGCTTGTTGGGAAGCTCTTATACGCCACCATCACCAGACCATATATTACATTTGCAGTAAGCAAAGTCAGTGAGTTCATGGAGCAACCCATGAAGGTGCACATGGATGCCGTTCATATGATCTTGAGATACTTGAAGAATTCACCTGGTTCGGGTCTTATATTCAGTGGGGATACATCCCTTGAGGTGACAGCATGCGCTGATGCAGATTACGCAGGTTGTCCAAGAGACAGAAAGTCTACTTATGGATTTGCTATTTTCACCGGCAGTTCACTTGTTTCATGGAGAAACAAGAAGCAGATAGTGGTGGCTAGATCAAGTGCAGAGTCCGAGTACAGGGCGATGGCACATGGAAGTGCAGAAATGATGTGGGTTAGATTGATGTTGACTGATCTTACCATTGAGGTTCCTCTACCTATGCAGCTTGTATGTGATAATCAAGCAACCCTATTTATTGCTAATAATCCTGCCTTTCATGAACGGACAAAGCATATAGAGGTGGATTGCCATTATAGTAGAGACATGATCCAGAAAGGTCTCATATCCGCCTCTCATGTGTCTACTGGAGATCAGATGACCGACATCTTCACCAAAGCGCTTGCTAGAGGTCCCTTTCAGAGGTGTTGTTCCAAGCTGAGCATGATAGACATATATGCTCCATCTTGAGGGGGAGTGTTGAGATAGTTGTATCTCTTGGTATTTTTATGTTTTATGTTTTCTTCATGTATCTCTTGTGTAATTAACCCATGGCTTTTCTCCTATATAAGAGAGCCCTTGGGTCTCCTTTTTACGTTATGAACTTATTTTCCCTCAACAGCTATTAATAGAATAAATGCAGGCTGGCTAAATTGGAGAGGAGCCTATGTTGTTTTCTGTGATAAGAAAATTCTTTTGAAAATCAAAGGAAAGTTCTATAAAGCAGTCGTGAGACCTGCTATGCTCTATGGATCTGAATGTTGGCATGTTAACCATAGACATGTGTAGAGAATGACAGCAGCAGAAAAGAAAATGCTAAGGTGGATATGTGGACACACACATAAATCGGATTCGGAATGATGTAATCAGAATAAAAGTTGGTGTAGCTCTGATTGGGGATAAGATACGAGAAAACCGCTTAAGGTGGTTTGGCCATTTGCAAAGGAGATGAGCTGATGTACCGGTTAGGAGATGCAAGATTTGGGATGTTGAGCCGGCTAAAAGAGGGCGAGGAAGATCCAAGAAGTGTTGGAATGAGACTATACGAAGAGATCTTAGTTTTTTGGATCTAAGACCGAGAATGACATGAGATATATCTTAATGGAGGCAAAGAATCCATGTAGCCGACCCTACTTAATGTGGGAAAATGCTTTGTTGTTGACATGTTGTTAAATATGTTTTTTTTGATAAGAGATAGGGTGACACCCCCGAGTTGGGGTTCACCTCAAAATTTCATTTACGGAAACGAGAAAAGAGTTACAACGATTAAAGCATAAGATTCAGAGTCAAATCTCCGTCAATCTCTTGAAATGGCAAAGCATATTTCCGCATAGAAGCGTCGACCCTTGAAAGCATTTTCATTCCTCGCGCACCAAATCGCCCACAGTAGCAGGTAGGCTGGGGACACATTGTCACTTGAGCTCCCATCAATCGCCCTGACCGAGTTCCAAAAATTTGGCAATCATCTGCCTTAAGCCATCCGATTCCCGCCTATTCCCAGATTACTGACGAGGTCTTATATTTGAAAAATAGATGGTTTAAATCCTCCTCTTCTTCACTGCACCGCGAGTAAATGAGGTCCCCGTTTTGAAGAATATGGTCACGCCTTTTCTTCGTCATAATACGACCATGTCTAGCAAGCTAAAGGAAGAACTTAATCTTTTGTGGAATCTTGCATTTCCAGAAGATCATGAAGTCCTGAGAGTGTTCCATCCGTGCCTTAACATGTCGATGGGCAAAAAAGTTGTAGGCCTTTTTAACTGTAAATTTCCCTTTGCTCCAAGCAAAATGGTCCCGACCAGGAGAAGGTTCGTCAAATCCCTCCAGAATACCAAGCAAGCACATGTAGTCATGGAATCGCTTCTCAGACAACATCGCCGTAAAACATGGGCTCCATGCCCCATCCGTATAAACATCAGCCACCGAATTGTAGCGATTCAAAGAGAGCAGAAAAAGACAAGGAAACCTCTCCTTAAGGGACCCAAGGCCGGTCCAGTCATCCAGCCAGAATTTAAAACTTTGATCGTTATCCAGCACTGGCAGCAGAACCTCCCTCAGTCTTGGGAGTGTCTCCTTCAACCTCATCCACAGAGAGGAGGGGCTCCTAACAAGCGTCAGCTACATGTCCCCAGCGATCCCAAAGATTTTCCTCAACAGTGTGCATACGAAGTCTTCGTCAAAGCCCCACAATATGAGAACCCATTTGGAGAGCAAGTCCTTGTTCATGTGCTCAGGCAAGATAACACCAATCCCACCATCTTTCTTCCTGCGAGTGACTACCTTTATAAGGTGCATCCCTTTATGTTCCTGCTTTCCATCTGACCACAAGAATCTCCTCATTAGGCGTTCTATCTGCTTGCAGATTCCCACAGGCAGCATCCTGGTAGATAAGAAGACTATCGTCGAGAGGGCATGTTTAAGCAGAATCAACTTCCCACCTTTGGAAATAAGCTTAGCCTTCCAATCATCCAGTTTATTTTTTAGTCTTTCCAGTACAAAGTTCCAATCTGATATCCGAAGACGACCTGCCACCAATGGCAGACCAATATAAGAAATCGAGAGGTCCCCCTTCCAACAACCCAACGCATCCCCCATCCTTTGCATTTCCTCCTGTCCCATCCCAAAAGGCATAAAAGAGGACTTGTCATTGTTTATTAAGAGCTCTGAGATGTCTCCAAAGACCTTCAGTATCTGTGAAGCCCGCTTAACCTGTTCCTGCACTCCCTGCACAAAAATTATTGTATCATCTGCGCATTGAAAAAGCGACACTGCAATATCGTCCTTGCAGAAACCCCTACAAAGACCATCCTCCAAGGCCAACCTCATTATAACAGCTAAGGCGTCGACCACAATTAAAAAAAGAAGTGGAGCCAAAGGGCATCCTTGCCTGACACCACGTTGGGGTTGGAAGAACCCACCCTCCGAGCGACCATTCACCAAGACCGCATATGAAGCTGTAGTGACATATCTTTTCATCCACGCTAAACAAAGACTCGGAAAACCTCTCTTCTCCGGAGATGCCCATATGAAGCACTTGTATACAGTATCCACAGTCATAGGCCTTTGAAAAATTCACCTTCCAAGCTAGGCCCCTTTCGTTGTTTCTCTGCCAATCATGGATAATTTCAGATGCCATAACCCATCCATTTACCATTTGTCTTCCTATGATAAACGCCGATTGTTCCGGGGGAATAATGTCGTCTAACACATGGCCTTATATTTCGCCGAAATTCGACCGAATTTCGGTTTCGGTAGGTGATCGAAATTCGGCCGAGATGGCCTATATCGGCCGAAATTTGGGGGGGCTAGTTCAAAAAACTACCGAAATGACCGAAATTTCGTTTCGCCCCCTCACCGAAACGAAACCGAAATCCGACTTTTAAGGCCTTGGTCTAACACCTTCCGAATCCTATTAGCAAGGACCTTCGCAACGATAAGATATATTTCATTTGGAGCGTAAAAAAAAGATATATTTCATTTGAAAGTGTAATAGGTCTCAGGTCCTCCACCCACATCGGGTTCTCCCTCTTCGGTAACAGAAAAATCATCGCTTTATTTAGCCTCCCAAAGCCTTGATTGCGATTCGTGAACTCATGTAGAACTTTCATGACATCTTCCTTCACTGTTTCCTAGAACTCTCTTTAAAAGGCAATAGAAAAACCATCAGGTACGGATGTACCATCCGCATTTAGGGTGAAGGTTGCCTGCTTGACCTCCTCCGTGTGGTGTTTTTTTTTGAGAGATTTCGAATATCTACCTTTATTTTAAGAGGCAAAAATTAGGGGTTTTGTGTTTTGATTGCACAATAATGATAGTTATGAATGTATTATCTCGAATCTTGTGTATAATATGTAGTAAAACATACTTTGAGAACATTTTATAAGATCTATGGAAGAGGAAATCGGGGCTTTTGTGTTTTAATGTGGAATCATGATGAGTTCTTCAATGATAAACTCAGATCTTAAGTTAACATGTTTCGGATTTTTTTTCGTAAATGAAATTTAAAAATTGAGTAAATCCGAAAATCATATGTTAGATCTATTGTTTCTTTACATATTTTGTGTCACTTAGGTAATCTTTCTCGAAAATGGTCCCCTAATTGCTAGATATAAGACCCTAATGTATAGATCTAAGGTATTTTTCTGAAAATCAGAATATTAAGAGTATACTTTCAATTTCAAACACCAAGTATTTACGATTTTATGTGTATTAGATGTTAGAAAAATAAAAAATATAATATCTTAATCCGAAAATTAAAACATAAATTAATTAGCAAATTCTTAATCGGTCGCATTGTATGCCTCTTGAACGATTGTTCTTCAATTTCTTCGCAGGTTTCGGTGATTATCATCGTGGCATATTTCGGTTCAGGATCAGGATTTGACAGTTCTGAGGATCAGAGGGACGACTTCAGTGGGGACATTGGTTGGAGGTATGCCTCTGCTCTTGATGGAAATAAAGCGAAACCACAATGCAATTTCTGTGGAAAGAAATTGGGAGGAGGCGGGATCACGAGAATGAAGCAACATCTTGTTGGCAATAACAAGAATGTTGCCAAGTACACGCATTGTCCCAAAGATGTGAGGGACAAGTTGAAGGCCAGCTTACGGGAAGAAGAAAAGGGATACAAAGAGGGTAAGAAAGGATGAATAATTGAAAGAGTTCATGTTTGAGAAAGAATTCAACGTCCTCTCAGATTCAGACGACGATGATTTTGTCTACCCCACTGACATTCAGACTATAGCGAGAGGAGGGCATACATAAGGGCAACAAAAGAATCAAGGAGGAGCGAGTTCGAGAGGAGAGAACTCGATGGTGCAGGAGGCGGCTTCTATGGTGCAAGTGGCAGTGGGAGTGATTCTGGAGGCTCACCAGTACCACCACCCACCAAAAAATATAAGGGGAAGGGAATTGAGCCTTCTTAACGAGGAGCGGATCCATGCAATACAAGGCAAACAAGGATCCAAGGCAGAAAATGGTGAAGGGTATGTTCACCAATGCATGAGAAAGGGTAGGAAAGGCCATCAACAAGATCTTCTTTGGGGAGAGCATTCTTGCCAACATTGCTAGCGGGCCATTTCTGCAGCATGCCATTGATGAGATCGCTGCAGCGGGAACGGGAGTGAATGCTCCTACATCCTATGAGATAATGAATAAATATCTGGGGATGGAGAAGGAGGAGATGAATGAGTACATCGTCGAGTTGAGGAGGAGATGGTCCGAGTACATGGTGACATTTATATGCGATGGGTGGACGAGCTACACGAGGAAGCAGATCATCAACTTCCTTGTTTACTGCGATGGGAAGACAATCTTTTTGAAATCTGTTGATGCATCTGATCATGTGAAGGACCACAAGTACCTGCTGAAGTTGATGAAGGACGTCATTAAAGAGGTTGGGAAAGATCACATTGTCCAGATTGTGACAGATAATAGCAGCAATTTCAATAAAGCGAGTGAAACAATAATGAAATCTAGCATCTATGGTATTTTTTGGACACCGTGTGTTGCATATTGCATTGATTTAATTCTAAAGGATTTCAGCAAGAGGAAGCTTGTCTCAAGGGTGGAACACCAAGTCCTTTGGGCGGATATGGATCGTCGCACGATGAGAGATCATTTGGCGTGTTTCTGGAATACTTTCATGCTCCTCCTCCAGGACCTCCTCCTCCTCCTCCTCAAGCGTATGCACTTCCATCATATTCATATGGTTACAGTGGGTATGGGGGATACGGTAGCTACAACGGTGAGAACTACCAAGGTAGCCAACCTGAGCAGAGCCAGGGCAGCTTCTTTGGGGGTGACAGTTATGGTTTCTTCCCTGAGTACACACCAGTTCCTCCTCCGCCGCAGAGATCTTCTCCTACTCCATCGTCATCGTCCCGAGGATCTCAAGGCAGTAGTTCGCAGTCTTGTCGTGCCACTCGTGATACCAGGTCTAGTGCTGCTTATCCTCGTCTCGGGATACTCATAGGCATCGATGATCACCAATACAGGCAGTATGTGATTGATTACAAGGCCATGTACTTGTATATGACATGGGAGAACTACTGCGAGTTCATTGAATCTACGATGCGTTATGAGAGACAACAAGGAGGGGGGCGATTCAGATCCACTGCGGAACTCTTGGTTCTGAACCAAACATATCACCAGGTAATATATTTTAATCTTTTATTGCATTGATCATTAATGTGCATGTTCTTATTACTCTATATGAAATACATGTATTTTCACTTGTTGTAACTTGTAAGACTATTACTCTGTTATTAAGTATTAAGTATTAACAACGATATGCTCGATATGGTGTGTGATATACCGTCATAGTCATAGATGATAAGATCAAGGTTTTAAAAACGTGAGGCGTATCGAGGCGTTTTCCTAGTATTGCCTCGAGGCTACGCCTGGAGGCGTATCGAGGCGTATGCTGCACTTGTTAAAGAAAATTTTTCATAAAACATAATATATAATCAAAATTACAATTTTGAAGTTTTAGAAATTAAATAGTTATGATTAAATACATAACTCCGTGACATTTCAATGCTAACATGATGGTTTAAACATCCAAGTTGTTTCATAACTCTCCTTTTTTGAACTCTAAATCTGTAAGGAGTCAAGTAAATATGGATATTTAAGCACAATATTGGGTAACACTCTGCAAAATTTAAAGTTTTGAATAAAATTTAACTAAAGGGACTAGATGTAACATACCATTTTGAAAATTAGACGAGATATGTATGTCATTTAATTGAGAAGGATAAAAGAGTAAACAATGAATCTATGATCACTTTTTACTTTACCATAACGATTGGGGGATAAAATACTTGAATATTGCATGTTATGACCATCTTTGTTCATGCATGATTTGATGTGTATTAATTTAGTCATGATTGAATAGAAGAAAAGAAGAGACATGTTTACAAAAATATACTTTTCAAAATTTAGGTCAAAGTAGGGGACTTGCATCCAAACAATTTAATAAAGAAAACATTTATGCTTGATTCATACTAAAGAGTAGAGGCATTAGATTTAAGGACTCAAGACTTTGTTCATGTTGATTTATAAAGATCATACATAACAAAGTAAAAATAAGCTTAATATATTAATAAATTTAAAAATACATTTCAGTAAATCATGAGCTTAAAGACTTGAAAATACTTGTCTACTAAAGATGAAAAACTCACAATCAAAAAAGAAAAGAAAAAATATTGCATATTTTTTTTTAAAAAACAACCCATATATGAGGCAGCGCCTCGAGGCGTGCCTCATAAGCCTAGAGACGCATGCCTCACTGAGGCTGCATGAGGCTATAGCCTCGAGGCGTACGCCTCAGCACCTCGAGGCGCATTTTTAAAAACAATGGATAAGATGATTGATATGTATGCTATAAGCCTATAAGTGTTTATCTATTGTTTCATTGTTTGAAATACCCAGATTAACTCCATTTGCAATATCTAACATATTCTACAATATGACCGATATGATCGATATGACCGATATGCTCGATATGTAAAATATAAGGGGTATAGATGAGCAATATGCGTGAAATTATGGTGTATTTATAAGTTGTTTATTGTTCAAATAACTTGGAAGACCATAATTTACCATAAAATTGAAAAAAAATAGCTTTTTGAGCCATTTCCAACATTTCCATCGAAATTGTCGAAATTTCCCGAAATTTCGGCGACATTTCGGTATTGGAGGTTATCGAAACGAAATCGAAATCGAGATTTCGAACCTTGATTCCAGCCCATAGCCAACCTGCTAGCGGCCCTGATAGATGGATTGGAACGGAAAATCGAGATTAAAGGCCTACCAATATCTTCCCAGCACACATTTTGTTCCCGAGAAAGTTTCGTCTCTCGTAGGAGCGCGATGTCTGCCTTGGCATCGGCACAAAGCTGATGCACTCCCGCTTTCTTCACGGAGCTTCCAAGTCCTCTAACATTCCATGTTGCAATATTCATAAGGGAACAAGAGCAGCTCCGGGTGGTCAACACCAATATATTTCGCGAGGGTTTCATCGACAACCATCACCACGACATCCTCCGAGGCGACCATCTGATGGTTCCCAACCTCCAATTCCTCACGTCCAGAGGTTGTACCATCCAAATCAAGTGTGTCATTCTCATTCTCTAACGCTTTCCAGATCTTCAAGCGAAGACGCTACCGATGCTCCTTCGCGGTCCACCTTGCAAAGCGCTGATCAAATCACCATCTCCGAGGGGGCACCACCAGTGTCGAGGAGTTTCGTTCTTCCGACCTGGCTTGCATTTGTACACCTGCTGTGCAGAAGCATCCGACACAGACCTATCTCCTGACCCAGATGAAGAAGAGGGGATTGAGTAGAGTAGGACAGAGGAGACAATCGGGGATAGCTCAGCGACATGACTCGAGGACGCACCCAACCGAGCGGAGTCACTTGAGGGGAGAGGCGGGACCGAAATACCTGACAGTCCCGCAAGGATTAGATTTAGGGGAGAACCACGCTGGAGGATCTACCTATTCGGAAGCGATCGACACGGATCCGAGACACTGCGACCCGCCTCAGCGCAAGTCAGACCAGGGTTCGAGCAAGGGTGATGCGCTTTTGAGGAAGCCCGACCTAGTTCCGAGAAAGAGCGACCTGCATTAGAGCACGCGCCTCCCCGAGCCTCGACCTTGTTGAACCGAGGACAAATCGGTATATCACCATACACCAGCTGGCACGTGGGTCCATTGTTATCTTCCTCGTCGACAACATGAATTATTGCATGAGACTTGGAAAGCGGAACCGTCACGACGATTGCACTCCTCAAATAAAGGCCAGAACGGTGATTCCTCTTCGGCAACAACCTTATCCTTAGCGACGACGGTGGAGAACTCCGACACCTTCACCGGGAACGTCGCCTTGCCTATCCTCAAGACAAGCTCCTAAGGAATCACCTCCCGCCTTGCCGCAACCTCCACCCTCAAGTCAGTCCCCGCCCCCTTCGCCAGCCCATTAGATACGATAGAAATCACCTTGCCGGCGTCATGGAGCAAGCCCTCCACCGTTTTGAGATCACGAGCACGTAGAGGCAACCCTTTAAAGACTGAATCCTGTAATATACGACATGCGATGCCCCATCACGGAGAGAGGGTCATCACCACGAGATGCCCAATTGGCAACCATCTCCAGGCTTCTGCATCAGTAGGCTCGCTTCCTTCATCGACACACCTCATGTGTATACCCTTGGAAGTTCCATTAGGACCACATCCCCACCAAAGGATGGACCAATGCTCACCGCAATATCTGCAACACCATCTGCAAATAGTTCTCGACCGAGGCACGCGTACCCACCAGTATACCATCCACTATCCAGACAAATCCTTCACTTTTGTCGGTCTTCTCGTATTCGCAAGAAACTTCTTTGTAAACTTCAAGCTTCGACGGGTCATGCTCCAGGGGAAGCTCCAACGATGGCGGCCAAAATCGTGACATTCAAAACACACTGCTGCGTTTCTGCATCCCGCCGCCTGATGGTCGTGACCACCACATTTGAAACAAACACCTCTAGGAGACCCTGCATGACTCACCCCCCTTGATGTCACCACTCGCTTCCATTCCCAAGTTGCTTTCTGACCTCCTCCTCTGTCTCCCTGTGCGACGTCCGGGGATGTATCCTTTCGCATCATTCATACGATGACGAAGCCATCATAAAATCAACCTAAAACCCTAAAATCATTCGTTGTTAAATATGTTCGCTATGACAATGCATTGGAGTTTTGTACCATTCAGTTGTCTCAGTTCTTCAGGTCCCTCGTCATTATACATCAGACCTCTTGTACGTACACTTCTCAGTAGAACGATGTTGCTAAATGCAACCACCGTCATATTTTTATGTGACAAGGACCCTTTTTATCCAGAATCGTGCTCCTCCCACTTTCTGGGTGATGCTGTTCTTACTGCCTACTACTTAGTCAACCATATGCCGTCTTGCGTGTAAGGTGAAAAGGTTCGATTGTGCTTTTTTTTGATAAGGACCTTTTCTTACTACCACCCATGTCTTTGGTCAGTGGCATTTGTGCGTCATTTGACTCTTGGCCATGACAAGCTCTCTCCCAAGGCTAAGTGTGTTTTTGTGGGTCACTCCTGGATCCAGAATGGGTATCGATGCGTTGTTCCTATTAGACGAAAGTACTACATTAGTATTGATGTCGCCTTCTTTGAGTTGATCATGTATTTTTTCTGCAGATGACATGTTGACTTCGTATGACTCTGGAGAGAAGGTTTAAATACCTCCTCCTACGTCACCACCACCTCTACCAGCTCCATTACCTCCAACATGACCTACTGTCATTTCTCCTTTGCCCCCGCCTAGTATTTTGGCTCATTTTTCGTCACATTTTTACATTCACAGGTTGTCTTCTGTAACTCTTGCTCATGGGTCTTCCCTATCATCCAACATACTCCATATATGTTTTGAGCACTTCATTTCTACTGATGGCACTAGTGATTTGTCTATACATCCGGCTACTTTACGTGACGAGCATGTGCCCTCAGACGGCTACTTTATATGTCAAAGATGGTACAAATGATGTTGATGTGTCCATTGCTCTTAGAAAGCATAGGTGTACATGTGCTACATATCCTCTCGCGACTCATATTTCTTTGAGGCATTTTTCATATGATTTCAGGATGTCTGTCGTGGGTCTATCGGTTATAGAGATCCCACGAACATATCGAGAGGCCATGCAAGACATTCAACGTCGGCTTACTATGGAGGAGGAGATGGTCGTACTATAATCACATGGCACTTGGAGCTTGGTTACTGCCTTACACGAGCTTCTGTAGTTGGCTGTAAATGGGTGTTTATAGTGAAGCATCATGAAGATGACAACATTGATCACTACAACGATAGGCTTGTGGCTCGTGGGTTCACTCATACCCATGGCCTCAAATTTCGACGAAATTCGATCGAATTTCGGTCGATTTTCGGTTTCGATGGGTGACCAAATCCGACCGAAATGGCCGATGTCGATCGAAATTTGGGGGGTTTAGTTAAAAAACAGTCCGAATTTTCGATCGAATTTCGACCGAAATATCGTTTAGGTCAGGCTCCGAAACGAAACCGAAATCCGGCATTTAAGGCCTTGCTCATACTTATGGGGTGGAATTTCAGGATATCCTCTTTTGTAGTACATTCTAGCCCTTTGGATCCTTCTTTCTATTGCAGTGGTACGTGACTGGTCCTTGTTCTTGCTTGATGTGAAGAATTCATTTCTATATGGGGATATGCAGGAGGAGGTCTACATGCAGCAGCCACCTGGATTAGCTACTGCGGGGGGAGTGTTAGAAGGCTGGCATACTTCATAAGACTATATATGCCTTAAGCAGATTCCCAGAGCATGGTTCCCGAAGCGCTCGGACTTGGTAGAGCAGTAGGGATTCACGAGATTAATTGCAAATCATTCATTGTTTGTTCAGAGGACTCATAGAGGTATTGTTGTTATACTGGGCTATGTTTACGGTATTGATGTTACAGGAGATGATGTGCATGGTAGTAATGCGGTTAATGATTTTATTGGACAGTAGTTTGCCACCAAGGACCTTGGTGTTTTACGATACTTCTTAAGACTTGAGTTCCCTAAGAACCAACGAGGTCTTGTGATGATCCAGAGGAAGTATGCTACTAATCTCCTTACAGAGACATGCATGACATATTGCAAACCTGCCACTGCACTACTCCCATGGATCCCAACATAAGTTATATGGTGATGATACAGAGGAAGTGGACAAGAGGAGATATAGGGAACTCATCGGGAAGCTCCTCTATGTGACCATTACTCGGTCGGACATCTTCTTTGACGTGAGCAAAGTTAACCAATTTATGGAGCAACCGAGACATGCATATATGGATGCGGTTCACATGATTCCAAGATATTTGAAGACACCTCTAGATACCAAATTGTTATTTAGAAGAGAGACATTCCTTGTCATCTATGTGCAGATGCAGACTATGCAGGATGCCTCGAGGATAGGAAATCTGCCTCCGGCTTTGCAGTGTACATAAGGAGTTCTTTGATGTCTTGGAAGAGCAAGAAGCAGACCATGCTTGCCATATCTAGTGCTGAGTCAGAGTACAAAGCCATGATGCATGTGAGCACTTAGATGATGTTAGATCTATTTTGACTGACCTAGCTATTGACATGCCTCTTACCATACATCTACATTGCGACAACCATGTTGCTCTTTCCATTGCCAACAATCCTGTCTTCCATGAGAGAACTAAGCACATTGAGGTAGATTGTCACTATTCAGGTAACATGCTTCAAGGGCTTTATCTCTACTTGCCATGTCAACTCAGTGGAACAGACAACAGATGTTTGTTTTCAAAAAGGCTCTAGCCAGACTGCAAAGGGCCATTTCAAAGATGTTCCGCGCTGAGCATGATTGACATCTATGCTCCATCTTGAGGGAGAGTGTTGACAGATATTTTTATCTCCGTCACTTTTATGTTTTTTTTGCTTATTTTCTCTATTATGTAATTTGCATGACATGATTTCTCTTCTATATATAACAAAACCTTAATGCCTCATGAATAAGTCGTTATTTTCTTCAAACAATCCTTATATAGGAAGAGTCCTAGGATTACATAAAAGAGTCACCATAAAGAGAAAAGAGTAGTGTCTTCCTGAGTAGATGGGATAGCAAAATATCTCTTAACAAGTGATAAGAATGTTCACTAGAAGTGATAGTCAGCATCTATGAATTATTACATCGAGATTAGAGAAAATATACAAAGAGTCGCTCATAAACTTGTTAGCCTATTTCACTCCAAAGACGAAATGGTTGCAAGTCATTATAAGTACGAGATGAATCTCCATGTAGTACTAATCCAGCGGAAAATGGGAATTAGGACTAAATTGGACTTTATTAGCTTTCTTTTTTGTCCGAATTGAGTCCATCGTTTTTTTGCCATTGAAATAAATTGAGATTTAACATGAGTCTTTTTAGGAGTTAAGTTAGATTTGTTAGGGATATAGTTTTCTTTTAAATTTCGTTTCTATTTAATCCCCTCCTCTCTGTTAAAGAGGCTTATGGTTTGAGCAATTAAAAATCTCTCCCAAGTCTATAGGACTTCCAGAAACTCCCAAAAGATGCGTAGTCAAGCCAAGTACTGATCTTCCTACACATTCTGCGAGATTGAGCAACTAAAAATCAATATTCGCCAGCAGTTGTTGGAGGCCATAGTGAATGCCCATACTTTCGTTTATATTTATAGCTCACACCAGTTAATCATTCATTCGCTATTTAACAATTACTTCTGATCATGGATTCATGGGTTTTCTTCCTGTTTCTTTAATTTTATTTTTCCAACCGTACTCAGGATATTGTCATGTACGTAAACTCTCCGGGAGGATCCGTCACAGCTGGTAGTACTTATTTTCATCCTTAAAAAAATGCTTTAAGGCAAGATGTTGATGGATACTTGGTCACTTTTTGACTTGTACAATTTTATCAGGTATGGCAATATTTGACACAATGCGCCATATTCGCCCTGCTGTTTCCACTGTTTGTGTTGGTCTAGCTGCCAGGTAATGGGGGCTGCTAAGATTCAAGCTTAGAATTCTCACATTTGCTTGAAGCATTGCTTGTCATTTTATCCTTTGAACTTTTATGTTATCACAAGCATGGGCTTGCTTAGATTGGCCGTTATTTACCAATAGTTATGATATTATCTCTTTCAAAATTATGATATTATCAGTTATGTTCTATTGCTATTCTAGAATACATATAAAGGAGATAAATAAACATACAACTAAGTGATGTATAAATTCTGATGGGGCTGTAGCTGAATTCTCTTTAACTTTTTTCTTAAGTAGTGATTGTGCAGTTGTACTAGACGTTTGACCACCTTATGCAGTCATGTTTATACTCCTGCTACATGGATGACAATTATAACCAGTACGTTTTCTTTCAGCCAACGGTTTTGAGAGTGTGATTGCCCCGGCTACAAAAAAGGTTCTAAAATAAAAGTAAAAATGAAATTTGAATCGAGGTTTCGTAATCTCATCATGAGCCATCTCATTGTTCTGTGCATAGATTTTGCTCTCAATCGTGGAGAATGCAAGTGCTACAACCATTTCGCTTGTGCAGAGCACATGCATTTATGCATTCATTGTGCAGTCTATAGTTATGCATCTTTCATTGTACTTATCATGTGGAACAACTGTGATTATGTAAAATAAAAATGAGTTTGATCTGTTTAGGGGACCACTGGCACGTGAAGAAATTGCTTGACACCAAAAATAGATGGATGCTAACGTCTGCTTAATGGATGTAACACCAAGACTTGTGAAAACAAAGGATCATTGATTCTATTGTAGTTGCTTGTCTCAAATATTTTGAATGTTAATACAGCTTCTTTTTAGCCTCTCTAGACTGTTTTTAATTTCTCCGGAGATTCTAGACCGTTTTCTATTTCTCCAGAGAGGCATCGATTGCTGTTGTTGGATGCTAGATAATTAGATTGATAAAATAGCATGGCATTAACCCTTCTTGATCTGGTTTTGAATACAGTATGGGTGCTTTCATTCTGAGCTCCGGTACTAAAGGTACATATACCTGTCTATATCACTGGATGTATATAATCTTATTGTGGGACTTCCCCCCCTTGGAATACAACAATGGCAAAGATGATATTTTAACAGATTTATTCTATGGCAGGTAAGAGGTATAGTTTGCCCAACTCAAGGATAATGATTCACCAACCGCTTGGCGGTGCCCAGGGAGGGCAGACTGATATAGACCTCCAGGTGACTCAAGTTCTTTCAACATAATGCATAACGTTCTGAGATTGATATCGGAGTTTGGTACATAATTCCTTCCAAATCTGGGATGTGAAATACTCCAGAATTGCTTGGTTTGTTATGCATCAATCGATTCATCTGGAATGGGACATGATATAACTGTCTTAAGGCTCAGTTGTGCTGGGATTGCTGAGCTTCTTCTTGGAAAGATTTTGCGATGCATGATTCAATACTATAGATACATACCAATGTAAGACAATGGCCTCTGTTTTTATCCGATGAAACAATTGACCACTTTGTTTACATTTGTCTACCACTCAAAAGACCAAGGTTCAAATCCCCTCTTGTGGGGGTTGTGTTAGGTAGTCGACAACCAGCATAAAAAATAGTCGAATATTTCAACATGGATTTGAGCAAGAATTCATGTAGCTGACCCTATTTATAGTGGGAGAAGGCTTCGAAACAATTGACCACTTTGTTTATATGTTAAATTCAGTTAAAATTTCTGCCCAACTTGGAGCAAATCAAATATATGATCCAGCATAAGACTGAAATTGAAGCAGCCTAGGAAGCTGACTCCATCTGTTGTCATCTGAAACTTCTATTTTAAGCCAAAATTTTGATTTTTAACTTCTATACTTTTCCCCCCAAAGTTATTACAATATGGATGGATTCGTTACAAAATTGTCAACTGTACAATTATTTATTGACTGCTTTTGTCCCCTTGTGCAGGCAAATGAGATGTTGCATCACAAAGCCAACTTAAATGGATATCTCTCTTATCATACCGGCAAAAGCCTTGAAAGGATCAACCAAGACACAGACCGTGACTTCTTCATGAGTGCACAAGAGGCTAAAGAGTATGGCTTGATCGATGGTGTTATCACGAATCCTTTAAAGGCACTTCAGCCATCACCGGCTGCTGCTTAACTAGGACCAGTAGCTGTTTAAGCTAGAGGCATGAATGCTGCAAGAAGCAAAATGGATGCCATGTAGGATCATCACCTGTTTTCAAGCGTTAAACAGTTGTGGGCTCTAGATTTGCTAACGATTTCCGTAGCTGATATGATTAGGGGAAAGTGATCTTTCTCGCCTTTTATAGTGTACAATGTCTATCTGTGATCATATTGGTCTAATTGTGATTAGTAGGAAATTTAGTTTATAAAGATAAAAAATTATTAGGAAATTTAGTTTACTTCGATTTCTCCTATAAATTTAGTTTAGACTCTTTGGGGCTTGGTTTTGAGGGTAAAATGTCACTTGAGACTCCTTCAATGTGCATTTCCACAGTTCGTTTCTCTCTCTCTCTCTCTCTCTCTCTCTCTCCACCCTTTCTTCTTTCTGGCTTTCTTCTTCTCCTTGCAAGTTTTCATGATTCCTTCTGCTGCTGTCTCTATCATCTGCCATGAAGAAAGATGGATGGCATTTTCTTGTTTGGTTGGACTAACTTTCTTGACATGTAGCTAGGTCTCTTCAAAGCTGCAACAATTGGATTACATGTTCCATGAAACTTCTACTTGGGGCTTGAAATAACAAGCAAAAAAACCAACAATGTGTTAACCAATGAAGGGGCTCAGCACCCCAAAGAGCCAAGTTCATAGATTGCGGTCTTTCTTCTTGTCAGATGCAGCTGAATCTTCCTCCTTAGCTTCTATTCTCTTTCTACTCCATCTCCTGATGATCTCATCTTCAAGTGAATAAGCAAGTTCTTTGTTACCTTCCAGTTGGTTCCTCAACATGGCTCGTCAAACCAACTATCAGGTTCGACCATCTTTTGGAACTTCACGACCACTTTAATTGTGCATGTGAACTAAATTTGCTGAGCACATTTGCCAAGCACCTCCTTCAAGCACCCTTCCCAACAGCTATCTTCTAAAGAAAACACAAATTATACCTTCCCTGCATTCTCAGTGCTCTAATGGAATTGTTGCAGTTTCAAGAGCTGCCTAGCTCCAAAAAATCTGCACAATGTCCATGTACTTGACCTCTATATGAGAGACTGAGGCACCTCCATACCAAAGAGAAACGAAAATGGTGAGCTACAAATCGTTCTTCTGTCTCTCAGAAGATGTACTCCTAAGCGTAATTAGGCTGCGATGTCCTTGTGGTATGTAGCCCTGGCTAGGACATTAAAAATGTATGTTGGGGGTTTTCTAATTTGAGTGTAAAATTCATCTTCCTTTTTATTCATAACGTGATGTCGCATGCTAAATGATAATTACAATGGTATTTGACTAAAGAGATCATGAGGAGTATGTAAAGTGGAATATGGAATAAAGTTGTCAATTTCAAAATACAATCAAAATTAAATACCACACCACATTTAAGAGAAAATCATGGATATTATATACAAACAAAATTAAATGCCACATCATATTTATAGCATGCATGCTTGCACGCTTACACACATACGCTCACATTAATGAATTAACGTGTCAATGTTTTTTGATCCAATCCAATATGTAGCCTAACATATTTGAAAAATCTCAATTCAATTTATTAATATACTAGAATAGAATAGAAGAGCCAAATCAAACCAATCCAAAAATAATGTATTGGATTTTATTTGCTTCAAGTGGACTGGCTAGGTTTTGTGCACGCCCCTCACATATTCTAAAGTTGCCACTATATTGCAATTTTCAACCTTAACCATGATTGGATTGAGAGTTAATTTTTTGGGCAACTAATTAATCTTAAAGTTAACACGGATATATATTAGGTGTTAGTAAATCTTTGAGTTATTATGCGAGTTATTTTTTGGAAAGATTGTAGAGTCTTCTTGATAGTAAAAATAGTATTGAGGTCGCATTAGATTTAAAGTAAATGATTCGAAGATAATTAATTGAAGATAAGGATTGATGAAATGAAGTCGATGATTTTGATTAGTACTGAAAGCGATTACGATTGAAAAAAAGTACTTGTAAGACATCTGAATATTAGAATGTTCATAATAAAATGAAGGAGTTAATGGTGATGGAGTAAATTTGGTAGTTTAATTACACCCCTATCTTGTGCGAGGGAGTGATCTTTAAGAAGAGGTTAAATCACTATTTCACAATCCAATCATAGATCTGATACATCAATTTTGATCAATATCCAAAAGGCCAACTATCTAGTTGCTCAATTGACCATAACAATGAGCTGTCTTTCGTATCAAAAAGAAGAACCCCTTCCTTCCCCAAATGAGATGTTAAATCACCTCAACAACAACTTGGGGAGTGCAAAATTCGAGTCCTTCGTGATAATTGGATCGTAGCCCTACCTGCTTGAACCGCGTGCCCATAACACTTCACCCTTACTTTAGGTATTGTTAGAATCAAACATGCAAAGCACACACAAAGATGGAGAAATCGATCTACATGGAAAACCCTATAGAGAGCGAAAAACCACAGGGGCTCTCAATTCCTAATCTCCCTCACTAGAGATTAAGGTTCTTTTCACTAAGATAGAAAATCAATGAGGAGGGATGAGTACAATATATAGAGAAGGATGAGTAAACGATGCCCCATCAAAAGATCTGTTTACCCATATAAGCATGGTAACTCAACACTCCCCCTCATGTTAGACATACATGTTCATCATGCCCAACTTGCTTACCTTCAACTCAAATTGTAATATAAACAATCCCTTTGTGAAGAGATCAACAACTTGATTAGTAGACCTCCGGTCAGGAGTACACAACAATCCATCATCAATCTTCTCATGAATGACGTGTCTGTTAATGTCCAAATGCTTTGTTCTGTCATGCATTATAGGATTGTTGGCCAAGCTTATTGCAACCTTCTTGTCACAAAACATCTTCATTGGCATACTAATTAATGTACAAGTCTTGGAGCAGAATTTTTAGCTCATAGAATTTCTGTAATGCCATTGGCAAGATTTCGATATTCCACCTCGGCACGTGATCTTGAAATCACATTCTACTTCTTACTTCTCCAAATAACCAAATTTTTGCATAGATATATCACATAACATGAGGTCGAACTTCTATCATCAACGGAGCCAGCCCAGTCACCATCAACGTATCCTTCAATAGTGACCTCAAGATTTTTCTTGAACATAATACCTTTTCCTGGTGAACATTTATGTAGCATGAAATTTTATTTACCGCATTAGCATGAGAGGTGTTAGAAGCATGCATGAATTGACTCACCGCATTTACATCATATATATAATATCCGATCTACTAGGGGTAAGATATTTTCCCACCAATTTTTGATACCTACCCTTTCATGCATCGTCACAAAACTCACCATCATCTTTATTCAATTTATGATTTGCCTCAATAGGATTAGTAGTAGGCTTGCATCCCAACATGACACAGTCACTCGATAAGTCCATAGCATATTTTCTTTGACTTAGACACATATCTCCTAGAGAACGAACCATCTCAATACGTAGAAAGTACTTTAACTTCCCCAAGTCCTTCAATTCAAATTCAGTTGCAAGTGTTTTGTTTATCCTGGAAAGTTCCCCCTCATCATCACTTATAAGGATCATGTCATCGACATACACTGAAATAATATATCTTTTTCTCCATTCCTCCTTATAAATAGAGTGTGATCTCTATTCACTTTGGTATATCCATTCCTAATCGTGACCACACGGAGACGTTCAAACCAAGATCTTGGTCATTGGTTTGGTCCATATCCTTTTTAGTTTACAATACTTATTGTCCTTCTCAAACCTTGGTGATATTTTCATATACACTTATTTAAGATGACCATTCAAAAAAGCATTTTTCATATAACTCTGATCATATTCATCTTGTCAACAAAAGCAAACATCTTCAGGTAGTCAATTTCATATTTTTGAATGTATCCTCTATCCACAAG
Source organism: Ottelia alismoides (assembly GCA_037367405.1). Taxonomy (NCBI): domain Eukaryota; kingdom Viridiplantae; phylum Streptophyta; class Magnoliopsida; order Alismatales; family Hydrocharitaceae; genus Ottelia; species Ottelia alismoides. The sequence goes on along the minus strand of JAZKJV010011298.1, from coordinate 443,561 downwards.
TCGAGCTTTGGATCTGTCAACGTTCTCATGAACATGATATTTGATCATATAGACCCATTTAGAGCCAACATTGATAGACTCAACCACTTATCTCTTTGATCTCAACCACTTATCTGATTTCTTTTGTCTGCTATAAGTTTGTCCAAATTTGCCTATGTCATCACTGTCTTTGTCTTTATCTTGCTCATTTCCCTCCCCCACATTGATAGACTCTAGTATGTCACCAAGAAAGTAAATCTTATTCACAATTTTCTCAACATCTATACTCACAGACTCACCTCGAGGAAAGTTCTTAGATAAGTACGACTCACTCTCAAAGAAAGTAACAAACTTACTCACATGAAGATGGCGTGCCACATATTCATAATATCATATCCCTTTTTGGATTCCAGAATAGCCAAGAAAGATGTACTTCGTAGCCTTTGAATCTAACTTTCACCAACCCGATCCATAGTTATGAAGAAAGTAGACACATCCAAAAACCTGTGGGCCCAAACTGAAGGGAGAGGTATCCGGATGGATGATAGAGAAAGGACTTCTCTTCCCAATTATGACAGAAGATGTCCTATTGATTAGATAAGCATAAGTCAAGATGACTTCTCCCTAAAAATTATTTGACGCATTTTAGTGGAGTAGGAATGATGAAATTTAATAAATGATGGTTTTTCCTTTCATCAATCTCGTTATGTTGCGGCATGTAATTACACGAGGTTTCATGAATCGTACCCTTCTCATTAAGAAAAGCATGAAGGGAACTTTCTAGGTACTTGTTGACATTATCAGTCATGAGTGTTCTTTCTATTATTGCATACTGAGTGCTTATCATGTTTATAAAGTTCTTTATTGCAGCAGGAACTTCACTTCTATGTTTTAAAAGGTACATATAAGTACTCTGTGAAAAACCATCAATGTAAGTGATATAGTACATATGGCCACCCATGCTCTTCACACTTAACGGACCCAAACATCAGAATGCACTAACTTGATGCATAAACAAATTTACCAGTAGATGTAAGAAATATATCGCCTATTTTTTGCAAATTGACAAATCTCACTTTGCAAATCATCGTCAAACAATCTAGAGAAAATCTCAAGCATCAACTTATGTAATGAAGAAAATTGATATGACCATGATGTTCATGCCATTTTTGAACTAAAGTGGAGTTATCCTTTTCAAGGTGAGCTTTCATCACAGAGGTAAGTGCTTGACTCACTCGAGCTGGAAGATGATATAATCCATCCTGAACCAATTCCAATCTTCTTACTTATCTGTAACTCTTCTAGATCACATGAATTACGATAAAAAATATGCATGCAGTGTAATTCTTTAGTAATCTTACTAACTTACAAAAGGTTTATTAGAAAATTAGGGACGTGAAGTGCATCGGTAAGGAGGAAACGGTTGACAACAAAAATCATTCCTTTTCCAGCAACAATAGTAGGAGAACCATCAAACAACTGTAACTTTCTCTCTCCTAGACGATAATTTATAATCAGGAAACATTCTAGGATCACCTATCATGTGATCAGATGCACTACTATCGATAATCCGTTTAGATTTGTTAAAGAAAGCATTGCGAGTTCTCATTGTATTAAGAGCTGAGCCACCGTCTGTCGATTGCAAAGAGACATGTTCTTTCCTTAGTAATTCCTTCAAGAAGGATTGTAACTCCATATGATGGTATCCTTTACCAAGTTTGGTTCTCTGGATGCTCAAAGCATCAGAGTGTATTCACCAACAAATTTGTACCCTTTAGACTTTGACTATCTCTCACAAACATTTAATCATATGCCTTGAGTTCAATACAAACAACAGTTGCAACACATATAACTCAAATCACAGCAACTATCCTAGGCAATAGAGGCAACCACAAGCTTTGATGAAGCGATAAAAACGTAGCCCTCACTTGTCATAAACTCCTTGGACTGGTTGTTGTCTAAAAACATAGTAGTAACTCCCTTTGTCTAGGAAAAAACACGTACAATTACTACCAAAATACAACAACAGAAGAGGGAGATAACGTCCCTCACACAACACATCAATTGTATCAACAACAACCAAGGGATTTGCCACACCCTTAGAGGCGGAACTAGGGTACACAGTGGAGGTCAGGTCCCTCGCAAAAACAACCAAACAATTGGCTTTAGACTTCAATTTTGACGAGCATGTGTTCTTCCACAACAAGAGCCTCAGATTGAGGTGAACACCCACCTCCAGCACATCGGCTTCTATATTGTAGACACCTAAATGGAGATCTCAATAAAGTTTTGATATGATATTAAAATCAAATATGCAAAACACATACAAAGATGAAGACACAAATTTACGTGGAAAATCCTAGAGAGAAGTAAAAATCACGAGGCCTCTCAATCCCTTATCTCCCTCACTAGAGATTAGGGCTCTCTTTCCTAAGATAAAAAAATATGATGGAAGGTAAGTACAATACATAGAGAAGGATGGGTAAATGATCCCTCATCGAAAAATCCGTTTATCCATACAAGTACGATAAATGAGGGGTTTTGATTATGCTAAAGTTAAAGATATATCACATGTGTGGATACTAGTATATGGAATCCCACTGCACCTAATAGTTGCTCCGTTGCTCATGCTCGTGGTCAGAGGATTCAACAAATTGCTGGATTAAGAAAATCGTTGATGTCCAAGATGCGGACATTACAAATGCAAGGATCCATGTAGAGGTACCGCACTCTACTAGACTAGCAAGGAAGATATACATTCCTTTTTGCAACCATCAAGTGCCAGATAGGATGAAATTTCTTTGTGCCAGAACGGATTAAACTATCGCCAGAATCATGCCCTAAGAGAAGGGCTGAAAATATCTTTGTCTCAAAGAACTCGGCCAATGTCACTGTGGATTCTACAATAAACTTTGAAAGTGGGATTATTTTAAATTTCAAGTCTGGTACCTTCAGTTTTACCAGGATTAATATCTATGGTCTAACAGAGGTGGCTGAAAAAGAATGATTCATTGAGTTGCTGAACTCGATAAGCAACCATTAGCTCTTCATGGGAAACTTTATTATCACCTCCGCTACTCCAGTAGCTCGTTTGCTACCTTAGATGAACGAACAGAAAACTTCATGAATTATTGGAATCGTGCAATCTCACAGAACCTATAGTTACCAACCTTAAATTCACTTGGACTGACTGTCGTACTCGCCCTTTACGGGCTCGTTTGGACAGATTCTTCTGCCCCCAACAATTGGTATGATGGCGAGGTAAGACCCTCTGATCTATCATTGGTTTGACTTGCAACTACTCGGACCACAACCCAATCCTCCTACTGCATGCCCATCTTGGATCTACAAAACCCTCTTTCAAATATGACTGGGAAAATTATGAGGGCTTTAAAGATTTCGTCATTGACACTTGGTCAGACATTCAGGACACTTTGGCGGGAAAACTGTTCAAGCTGAAACCATGTATTAGAATTTGAAAATCTCAAACAACTCCAAATTCATCCAAAAACTTTGGATCTTTTGAATCAAGATTTGATCGAATTATCCAAAGCTGAGATAAGTGATTCGGATGACACAATCCAAAATGAGCTTAAAATGGTTCAAAGAGAAGCTCTTTATACAGGAAGCGAGTTCAATGAGATTCTCAGACTTCGAATCAAACAAGATTGAAAAAAATTTGGGGGAAGCGGACACGTGCTTCCTTCATTTAGGGTGTGTTCGGTTGGGGGGTTACCCCCCACTTTGGATGGGTTACCCTCCAAAACCCATCTTCCTAACCCACTTGTGGGGCCCGCCATTTTTTCATCAAAAAAATATTATACCATCATATCATCTAAAAATCATAAAGTACTCAACTTCTACTCATTATTTCAAACTTCAATACAATCACATCACAACAACTACCAACTTTTTCAAATTCCAATACAATCATATTATAATAACTACCAACTTTTTCAAATTTCAATACAATCACATCACAGAAACCCTCCCAACCCTTAACCCACAAACCAAACACACAAATACAAAAACGGATTATCCTCCCCCAGATAACCCACGAACCAAACGCACCCTTACAAGCTGCAAAAAGGCGAGCCTTGTCGATAGACTAAAAGGCTATCAAAATCCATATATATGGCTTCTTCAGAAAACTCTATTCTTTACACAAAGGTCAACTGCCTTTTTTTGTCTTTACCGGAATGAGGTATATCTTCGATCAAGAAGTGTATTTGGGAGACTTCATCCGTTGGGAAATAAAAAGCACTCTATGACCTCAAGCGAGACATGACTCTGGGCTCGGATGGTCTTCGATTAAATTCTATCTATATTTTTGGGACACTATCAAATATGACCTACAATACTTCTTCCACTAGTTTATGGAGGAAGAGCCGAGTACTAGTAATCAAGTTTTTTTTTGAGAAGATACTAGTAATCAAGTTAGAAAAGCTAACTATGCCATCATCTCGCTTATATCAAAAAGAATAATGCACTCAGAATAAGAAATTATCGGACGATTACTCTTATAAATTCTGAAATGATGATCATCTCTAAAGCCATTGCAAGTCAGGGTGCACACATTTTCTCAAAAAATACCCTGTAACTTTAATGCTTTTTTGGAAGGGAGATCGACAGGGGATTCTGCTGCTATTGCAAGCGACATAATCTTTGATTGGAAGACGAGGAAATTTAATAGAATCATATTGAAAATTGACTTTCAGAAAGCTTTTGATTATGTAGACTGGAACATTCTACTGAGAGGACTAGATTCATTTGGTTTCTCTGGTAGGTTCATATGCTAGATTGGAAAATTGCTCAAGATAACTAGACTCTCTGTTATAATAATTAATACAGACTAAAATATTTTTACGCTTGCTAATGTCTTAGACAGGGAGATCCCCTGCCCCATTACTCTTCAATATCCCAATGCTAATACTCCATTGGATGCTTTCCAACGCTTAAACACCAGAAGAATCAAATCCTACCGTTAAAGAAAATTAAATGGCTATTAATAAGGTTTACATCGAAACAAAAGGCAAGCGGGCAACAAGCTGCGCTGCTAGCCCTTTTTGTAGATGACATGCTAATCTTCGTGGAGAACAAAGACAGTTACAACATGTCTACTTCATGCTGGAGATATTAACCAATCAACTACTCGGGGCATTGCCTAAGCCATCAGCCGCTACCAGTTGCTTGAAAATCTCAGATAAATCCGACAAACGAATTGAAGCTATACACGGAATTCATCTACTGATATACTCCCGATGTGTCCTAATTAATGCAGCGATAACGTTGCTCTTTATGCACAACGCTTTTGTGTGCTACATACTCCAATATCTGATACACAAATTTGATACACATAAATGTCGCTTTAGGGGTCAATCCTTTGGACGAGGTACTGACCCAACTGGATAAGGACACGAAAAGTTTCATTGAAGGGCTGGATTCTGATCTTGAATCGGCTTGGAGGCAAAAAAGCCGGTCGGATTGGCTAAAACTTGGGGACAAGAATACCAGATTTTTGCATCTCGCGGCCAAAGTTTGCTACAATATGAATAATATTGCGGTTCTTTTGGATGATCAGGGGCGGGTCATCGATAAGCCTAAGGAGATTGCCAGGGCAGCAGTGGAATACTTCAATACTCTCTTGGGTCCTGACTTGCCTCGCCCCCCCCAGGAGGCTCCACCTTCACCAAAATATATTCTTACTGAGCAGGCCGCTGACTGGCTCATAAGACCCTTCCGGGAGGAGGAAATTTGGCAGTCCTTAAGCTCTATCCCCTCCAATAAGGTGCTGGGGCCCGATGGTTCCAACGCATGTTTCTTCAAGAAGCATTGGATCTTGATGAAAGCGGAGATTTGCTCGGCTGTGGCCTTCCTTCATGGAGGGGGGAGGATGGTGAGACAGATAAACCATACTTTCTTGACCTTAGTTCCTAAGGTTGCTTCTGCTACGGGCATGGCGGATTTCCGCCCGATTTCTTGCTGCAATATTATTTATAAGATATTCTCTAAGTTGTTGGCTTCTCGTTTAGCTGAGGTGCTTCCGTATCTGATCTCTACCAACCAATCAGCTTTCATCAAAGGCCGATCCATTGGGGATAACATTAGGCTTGCTCAAGAACTGGTCAATGGGTTTGATCGTCGTCGTAACTTGAACAAGGCTTGACTTAAGATCGATTTGACTAAGGCCTTCGATTCTATCGAACATTCTTTCATCCCGGATGCACTAAAAGCTATGGGGTTCAAGGGAACTTGGATTGGTTGGATCCAAAATTGCATATCGACAACTTCCTTCTCCATTCTTCTTAATGGGTCTCCCCATGGTATATTCAAAGGTACTCGTGGTTTGAGGTAGGGGGATCCTCTCAGCCCGTTGCTTTTCACTATCGGGATGGAGTCATTCACTTGCCTTGTGGAGGCGGCACAACAGGAGGGTCGTTTTAGGCCTCTGGGAAAAGGGCGCTTTGTTGCTCCTTCCCACCTTATTTATGCGGATGATCTGCTCCTCTTCTACAAGGGTACAATGAGCTCGCTAGAGGAGGTCAAGAATATCCTCAATGACTTTTACCTTATCTCGGGGCTCCACATGAATGCAAGGAAGAGCAAGTTATTTCGTCCTAAGATCTTCAGGGACTGTTTCTCGTATACTCTCCGGATTGCCATCCTGTCGCAGGCCTTGCCGACCTCTTACCTGGGTATTCCCCTTGCTTCCTCCCATTGTGGTATGCTTATTCAGAGAATGTTGGTGGACAGGGTGAGGGTCCTGCTTGGGGGCTGGCAGGCAGTGACCCTTTCCATGGCCGGTCGTGCGCAATTACTTAGGTCGGTGATGTCGGGGGTTCTTCTTTACTGGTTCGCTTGCACTCTCATCCAACGTGGCACAATCCGGATCATTGATATGCTATGCGCGAACTTCTTGTGGAAGCGGAAGCTGCATGATATTTCCTGGAACACGTTATGTCTTCCCAAAAAGGAGGGAGGGCTTGGTCTCCGGTCATTACATACTCTCCAGGGGGCGATGATTGTGTCCTGGACTTGGCGGCTGCTATCATCTGAGAGTTCAATCTGGGCGACTTACATGAGGCTGAAATACCTTCACTCATGCTCCTTCTGGGATGTCCAACCATCCTCTTCGCATAGTTGCATCTGGAAGGCCATCCTGCACAGTCGGGATACCTTCGCTAGCGCAATTCAATCAACTTATACCCCCTGCGGTGGTCCCTCTCTCCAAAAGGGTTCTCTTTCTCAAGTGCGGTTGATCTCATTTGCCATGAAGAATCACCCAAAGCTTGGGCCTCTTGGGTTTGGGGAAAGTCCATTCCCCCTAGGTTCTCTCTCTCTTTGTACAGGGCTGTGAAGGAGAGATTGCCAACTATGGACAGACTTGCTAGATTCAATATCTGCCCTTCCTCTACCTTCTACCTCTGCCTTCTCCATCCGGAATCTCACAGCCATTTGTTCTTTGATTGTATAATCTCCTGTGCTGTTTGGCAGAACTCTTGCTTCGCTCTCAATTTGGTATCTCCTCCTGCGGTGCACTGATGAATCTCGTATTCATCACTCTAAATCTCATTTATTAAGCTCAAATCCCTTTAAAATCAACAACATTTTAGCATCTATTCTGCATAATTAGCATTCATGCATGATTTCATAAGAATTGCATTTTAGCATACAAATCTGCACAAAATAAGAAGCCAAAAATCCAAGCCAAAATGACCTGTAAATAGCCTAACTTCCCCGATTTTTAACTCATTCATGCTAACTCCGAGTGACACAAAACCACCTCCACTGTGTACATATCACTAACAAGAATAAATGAAAAATACAAAAAAATAACCAACCCAAATAAGCGGACCAAAAACCCAAAACCTAATTTCAGGATTTTCGGACTAAAGCCACATATCTTCCCCATCCAGTGTCCGATTTAATCCTACTCACTTTTGAACTAATGTACATTCAATTACCTTCAAAACAAGACCAAGTTCAAGTGAATCGGAGCTCATATGTGAAAGTTGGGTTATGGGCCTCTTTTGTACATTGTGTATTTTAGCTATTTTTGACCTAATATTTTATGTACATATTTTATCAATTAATAAAAAAAAATTAGATTAAAGTATCTTTATTTCTCATTGATTTTATTGTAATTTTTCCGGATTTTTTATCTGATCAAAAAAATGACATAAAATTACAAAACCCCAAAATCAAGTTGTTCTATGTACATGGGATACCCCAAAAACACCACTTTGTGCAAGTGATCGATTTTGGTTTTGATGTCTTCATGAAAGTTGTATATCTCATTGAGACGAGCAATTTTTGTGAAGAAACTTTTTCGATCCGAGGCCATTTACTATTTCTTTCATATTTTACAAAATAATTAATTTGCGAATTTTCTGGTGCTGATACGTGGCAGCACCTGGTGCCGCCAAGTGTCAGACATTTTTGGCCTTATTATTTCCGTTTTATATAAAAAAAATTAAATGAGAGCACGTGCGTCGCACGTGCCTCCACCTATCGCCCTTGCCTGCCACGCGGCGCACCAGGCGCCGTTCGATCACGCGCGATCGGACGGCGCCTGTGCGTCGTCCACCTCGCGCCCCCTCTCCTTCCCCAATTATCTCCGCCGCCCACCGTTGATTTCACCACGCCACCGGATCTTCCGCCGCCTGTCAAATCCCGCAAACATCTCGCGCCGCCGCCTCGAATCCATCTCCGATTCCTCCGCGATCTTCGGCCGCCTCCCAATCTGATCAAATCTCCCCGATCGTCCCTTCCTACTCCGGCGACACCCCCTTCACCTATTTAAGAGACTACGTCACCCCCGTGCCCAGACATCCGCCGTTCGACCAAAGGTTCTCTCATCCAAAGTGACAGCCCGGTGCCCCCTTATCGGCGAGATCCGAAGCTTCCAACTTTGTTGCAGCCCCGGCAACGACACCATCTGACGTATCCGAAAATGCCGAGTTTAAAAATGTGTTTTTATCGTGGAGTGCCTAAAGAATGATTATTCGTGCGTTGTAGGCGGCAATCGGAAACGGTCAAGAAAATAACAACACAAAATATGTTCAATTTTTAATCTCGTGGTTTTAGGTTTATTTTACTTGGGCAAGTCCCAAGGTCGATCACAAGGAGGCAAAGTTGAACGATCTATGAGCGGTTTTCCATCGGCTTGCATTGCATTTAGAATAATTTTTAAATTCTGTCTAGCATCCCACATGGAGATTGCGAGGATTCACTGTAAGTCTTCTAACTGAGCATTCATCATAGTTTTCCGCGTGCATCGGCTTTTCCTGAATTCCTCTCTCTTGTTTTATAACATAACTTTAAAGGAAATTGGGACTGGACGGTAGACGTGCATTTGTGCTCATCTAATTTTTCAGTGACCACCTCATTAAAATTGGGACTGCTAAATATAGCTGATCTTAAAGAACCCATAAAATCAAGAATTTCTGCGGGAGAGCAACCCCGACCTTGGATGTTCTATTTTTCTAAGTGAGCGAGAGACGACACTTAAGGCTAGAGCCCAAATCCGAAACTTCAGCTCGCTAACAAGATTGTATTTTCACCATTTAAAATTGACAAGATAATTGGTCGAACTCTTACGACCTTCACTGTGTGAGTTGGTGAAACAAAATTTTGTATTGTGTTTGATCTGGGCGTAAAACTTAATACCTCTTTAGTACTTAGATCAACATCCATACACCTCTTGATAATCTCTTGAATTCGAGAATGGAAAATTGTGGTAATTTCTGTTCGGACTCAGCGAACCCTTTTCTGACCACCACAAACTTTCTAGTCTCAAATACTCTGAGCCACTCTTACTTAGAACCACCTTGGGTTCAGGGACACCTTCCCCTGGAATCTTCATGTTATAATTCTCTTCAAACTATTGACTCCTATTTTTCACAATATGAAGGTGAAAAGAAGAAATCACAAAAAATGCCTCCAAAGAAGACCAATCCTGAAGATGACCTCAATGAAGATCCGATGCAAATGATTCTCGCAAGACTTGCTGCATCTGAGCAGCAGCAAAAATTGATGAGGGAACGATTAGAAAGAATGAATGCAAAGGAAGAACCACCAATGGAGGCTGCATACAATCCTGGGTAATATAGAGTCAGAAATTACTTACAACCACCTCAGCCTGAGGTTCACAATGAACTGAAACCACACTTCATAAGTCAATTACCACAATTTCATGGTAATTCAGATGAAGAACCTTATGAATTCTTGCGTGATTTGGAGCTAGTATGTTCTAATCAGAGGCACCCACAAGTCAGCCAAGATTACATTCGGCTCACTGCATTACCTTTCGCCTTGAAGGGTAAGGTAGATTACTGGGTGAAAAATTTGGGAGTGACGGTGACCACCTATGATAGGTTCAAGAACCTATTCTTGAAAAAATTCTACCCCTTGAGTCGAACCAATCAAATGAGGACTCGCATCACTAGCTTCTCTCAGATACCAAATGAACCACTTTGTGATGCATGGGATAGATTTAAAGATCTGCTGCAAAAATGTCCCTGCCATGACCTAGATAATATCATCCTGGTCCAATCCCTCTATTCTGGCCTTAACCACGAGACTCAGGGTCTAGTCAGCGCTTCCTGTGGAGGAAACTACACATCCCGAGGAGCTGATACCGTCTGGAAAATACTGGAGCAAATGGCAGAGACTAGCCGTTCACAAATCACTAGTAGAACTTACACTGATTCACTGAACACCTATCAAGCAAAAGGAGGGAAACAAACTGTCGCAGAAATAGCAGAGGACTTGCTGCCCAACATGAACATCATCACAGACAAATTAACAGTTATGGATCACATTAATAAAAGGGTGAACGACATCGACAACTGGCTCTCCCAGTTTCCAAAGAAAATGGAGGAACTCACTGAGAAGGTATCCAAGATAGGGATTCCTACTGCACCTACGGTCCCAATTTATCATGTGCATCATGTCCAAGAGCAGCTAGGCTTTGGACAACCGCAACCATGGACTCAGGACCAATCCTATGCCCAATCTTCCCATCAGTCACCTCCTCTAGCCGAGACAGTCATAGAAGCCCCGCCTCTGACTTTAGAGATAAACGGCATCTGGTACACCCAGGATAATACCCGACAGGGTAATCCGGGGGACCGTCAGCAATATCAGCGTCCACCCACCTTCTACAATGCCGCATTTCCCACCGCTCCACAACACAATCAGCCCTCGAGGCAGCAACAACCACACGACCGTCAGAACCAACCTCAACAACATCGTCAACAGTATCAAGCTCCAAATCAAGCATCTCGATCATCCAAACCTCCAGAAGACCCGGTTGATATCCAGAAACAAATGCTGGAGGAAATTCGCTGCTTCCGGAATGAACTGTACAATCTACGGGTAGATGTTAATCGTCTATCCCGTTGGAAGGAAGAACAGACAGCCCCAGTCACAGCCATTCCCGCCCAAGTTCAAGCTAACCCCAATAGCTTGAACAAATCTCAATCATCTCAATACAATAATCAGGTATATTACTCAGATTTTTCCACATCTGATCACGAAATCCTTTTGTTTGACAATATAAATTCCATGTCCCTCAGGAGCGGAAGGACCGTGGTCGTACCTGATCGGGCAAGGGAAGCTGACCATCATGACTCGGAAGATCAACCGGAGGATGCTTCTGAGGATGAAGACAAAAGACGCCCGAGGATTTCAGCTCAAAATAAGGGAAAAGCATCTACGGAGACCACAGAGGACCTTGAACATCTAGTTGCTGCAAAAATACCTTTGTCACCATTTCAGCAACATGATTATTATCCAAAACATTATGATTGTAATAAAAACTTCAAATCCAATAAAGATGCTCTTATTTATGACTCTGGATCTCTTTCTCCTGTCTCAAATGCTTCCATTCCTTTCCCCCATGATCGTAAGAAAGGACGACAAAAGAAAATTATCTAGAATGACCCAGTGATGGAAAAGTTCTATCGACAGAACATCACACTGAAGGTACCCTTTGATCAATATGTGGCCAGTAATCCGGCATTTCAGAAATATTTGAAAATGAAATGTACCCCCACCTGGACTCGTACAAAGAAAACAAATCAGTTTGTGGAGACCCATGTTCTGACGGTGGCCACCACCAAATGCGTCAGAAACCAGCATTTACCAAGAAAGAAAAGAGATCTGGGTGCTCATTATGTGGAAAGTCGCATTGGCGGTATCGCATTCGCACGCACACTTCTCGACAATGGTTCTTCCATCAATCTTATTCCCTTAGCCTTATATTACCGATAAGAGTTAGGACCTCTTCAAAAATCACTATCTTTACTCCAATTCGGTGACAAATATACTAAAAGACCTAAGGGAGAAGTGAAAAATGTTATCATTATGGTTGAGGGTACAGAATACAAAGTGGACTTTACTGTCCTTGACATGGAGACCCCGAACCATTGGAAAGAGTCGCAAATCATTTTGGGAAGACCATTCTTAAGAACCGTCAAGGCTGTATTCGATTACAGCACTGGAATGATGAAATTCCGCCCCCTAGATGGAGAAGTGGATCTGGAAATGAGACAAACAAAATGGCAAAGACCCGATTCCGAATCCACCACTGAAGATGCCGAAACATCGGAGTGTAATTTGATCAGCACTACCGGACCTTGGGACCAACTGCCAGATCTTCACATGGATACCATCACATCAGAAAAAGAAACAATGCGCCATACAGTGTGTGAGCTATTGCCAGACAAATCTGAACACCTAGATGTGTACAATCTTGATGACATAGAACTCCTTTCGGATTGGTCCATCCCATCCTCTTCGAAAAAAATCATAGACGAGTCGGACACGGCTTTGGCTGAATTACCGCACTACTTTTGCGATCCGACTCACTTTCCTTCAAGATCAGTGGCTAGCATATCACAGAACGATCCACCACCAACAAGCACTGAACCAGACTTAAAAGATATTCGGCCAGATTTGATTGATGACGTAGATCTGCCAGAGCAGAAACCTCTCCCTCCCACATTGAAGTATGCATTTCTCAAAGGACCCAAAGACAAATTCCCTGTGATCATTAGCTCATCATTGACCTTAGAACAAGAATCCAGACTACTAGAAGTCCTTGAGCAAAATCGAAAAGCCATCGGTTGGACGGTGTCGGATCTCGTAGGAATCAACCCCGCTCTCTGCTCGCACCAAATTTATGTTGAGGATAATGCAAGGCCTTCCCGTGAATTTCAAAGAAGATTAAACCCCAATCTTCAGGAAGTGGTGAAGAAAGAAATCGAGAAATGGTGCAAAGTAGGTTTTATATACCCCATTTCTGACTCCAAGTGGGTGGCTCCCCTTCATGTCGTCCCGAAGAAGTCGGGAATCCAGATGGTCACCAACGAGGAGGGGGTAGAGATCGCGACCCGAGTACCCACGTCGTCGCGTGTCTGTGTCGATTACAGGCGCCTGAATGCTGCGACCAAGAAAGATTACTTTCCACTGCCATTTATTGATCAAATCTTGGAAAGACTTGCAGGGAAAGCATTCTTCTATTTTCTTGACGGGTACTCTGGCTACAATCAAGTAGCTATCACTCCCGAGGATCAGGAAAAAACCACATTTACATGTTCCTTCGGTACCTACGCATTTAAGCGTATGCCATTCGGGCTTTGTAATGCCCCAGGAACTTTTCAACGGTGCATGATTGCCTTGCCGAAATGGTGGGTGATTTCCTGGAAGTCTTCATGGATGACTTCTCGGTCCATGGTGATTCATTTGACACATGTTTAGCACACTTGGATCGGGTCCTCAAGAGATGCAGGGAGGTTAATTTGGTACTTTCTTGGGAGAAGAGTCACTTTATGGTGACTGAGGGTATCGTGTTGGGGCATGTCATCTCCAAAAAGGGAATGGAGGTCGACCCTGCCAAGGTGGATGTGATCAAGAAACTTGAGCCACCAACCAACGTCAAGTCAGTGCGGTCTTTTCTAGGGCATGTTGGATTTTATCGAAGGTTCATCCCTGATTTTTCAAAGATCGCCCGCCCACTGACTGAGCTCTTAGGAAAAGACACAGAGTTTATTGTAAATCACAAATGTCTTGAAGCCTTCGAGCTCCTCAAAAAGAAAATATGTGAATCGCCAATATTACAAGCTCCCGACTGGTCTCTTCCATTTGAGATCATGACTGATGCATCGGATTTCGCTGTCGAAGCTGTGCTTGGACAAAGACGGGATGGAATCCCTTATGCGATTCACTACGCGAGCAAAGTATTGGATCCTGCATAGAAAAATTATACCGTGACTGAAAAGGAAATGCTCGCGGTTGTTTGGGCCCTTGAAAAATTCAGATCATACATATTGGGCTCCAAGGTGACAATTTTCAGTGATCATATGGCGATTAGATACCTCATGGATAAGAAAGATGCCAAGGCACGACTTTTGAGGTGGATCTTGTTAATCCAGGAATTTAATTTGGAGATCAAAGATAAATCTGGAATAAAGAATGTTGTTGCTGATCACCTTTCCCGAATTGAGAAAAATGATTATCTTGACACTGGACCTATTAAGGAGACTTTTCCAGACGAATCTGTTTGCGCTATTGATTCAACCCCATGGTATTCCAACATCGTGAACTATCTTGTCTCCAAGAAGGTTCCCTTTGGTTGGACCAAGAGAATGATTGATAAACTGAAGTCGGATTCAAGAAAATACCATTGGGACGATCCTTTCCTTTTTTATGAAGGAGCGGATTGTGTCTGGAGAAGATGTATTCCTCAAGAAGAATACCAGAGTGTCCTCACACATTGTCATACTCTCGAGGCTGGAGGGCACCACTCGGGAAAGAGAACCGCACACAAGGTACTCCAATGTGGATTTTACTGGCAGACTTTATTTTGCGATGCTAATGAATTTGTACGGTCTTGCCCGATTTGTCAAAGGATGGGGGGGACCGTTGGTTATAGAGACGAAATGCCCATGCAACCAATGATTTTCTGTGATGTTTTTGATGCATGGGGGATTGATTTTATGGGTCCCTTTCCCAATAGCAATGGATTTGAGTACATCTTGTTAGCGGTTGATTATTTGTCTAGATGGGTGGAGGCTATTCCAACTCGAACCGCAGACAGCAAAACCGTCTATAAGTTTATCAAGGATAACATCATTGCAAGGTTCGGGATACCAAAAGTTTTGATTTCTGATGGAGGTAGCCACTTTGTGAATAGGGAAATAAGATCTTTGGCTAAGGAGTACAAATTTGAACATAGAATAGCCAACCCTTATCATCCACAATCTAATGGCATGGCAGAGGTTTCTAATAGAGAGGTGAAGAGTATACTTCAAAAGTTGGTTCGTCCAGATAGAAAAGATTGGTCAAAATTATTGGATCAAGTTCTGTGGGCCTATAGGACAACATATAAAACTCTACTCGGTACTTCACCTTTTAGGATGATCTATGGCAAATCATGCCATCTACCTGCAGAACTGATTCACAAATCTGAATGGGCAATCAAAAAGTTGAACTGGAGTTGTCACCTTGGAAAATTATGTCGAGACTTAAATTTGAATGAGCTAATTGAAATCCGAAATCGAGCATATGACAATAGTGTGATTTATAAGGACAAGGTCAAGAAATGGCATGATAGACACATTCGAGATAAAACCTTTGTCCCTGGGCAGAAAGTATGGTTGTTTAATGCTCGGTTAAAGATTTTTCATGGGAAACTGAAATCAAAATGGACGGGTCCCTATGTTGTCATCGATGTGCATACCAATGGAAGTGTGGACATTGCAGAACTCAAAGATGATGCACAACCTTTCTCAGTGAACGGACAATTACTGAAGCCATATATAGAATCGTCCAAAGAACATACAGTGCAAGTTGAGGTCATCTACTTCACACAGAGCAAGGACATTGACGATATATCAGATCAGTCCCACCCCCCTCTCGACCACATCGGTCTTCTTGTACAACTTCTTCCTCTACTTAGGCCAAGGCCTAAGTATAGGGGGGGGGGACTGATGCCATTTGTATATACCATTTCCCTCATCACATTCCGATCTCTCGATCACTCCATATCCATCCTTCTTCTATACTTAGGCTGACCAGAGCCTAAGTATAGGGGAACCCGACAACCACCTGTATATACTCTCCTCATTTACATATCCTGACCACCTCTTCTTGCGTTCTTCTTCTATACTTAGACTATTCACAGTCTAAGTATAGGGGGGCGAACCATTGTATAACAGTTTTTCCATTCTCTTACGCTTAGCCCGAGCTATGTCTTCATTACGCTTCTTGTGCTCTGTGGACACAACACTCGCTAAGTATAGGGGGGTCTGTATATATACTATGTATATATTTTAGCCATACCTCATACTTACGCTTAAGTTTATATGTATTTACGGGGTGGGTATTAAAAAAAATAATTACAAAAAAAGAAAGTTTTGTTACTAACACTGACTATGCCCAAAATTTTTGAAAAAATGGCTTCTTATTCATTTTTGCATAAAAAAAACCACAAAAACAAACAAAAAAATGTGTTTGCATTCCACACACCTGTACTTCTTCCAGCATTGCATTTATTTGCATCTGTGAAAAGTCATCGGGTTCTGAACCGAGTTATGAGCCGAAACTGAGAGTGGTCTGGACTTAACCTTAATCAACCTAATTTTCAGAGGAACTTCACCGAGAAAGAGGATTTTAGAGTCTTCAGGCCTGTGACTTAATTCTTTGAGTTCCACATGACAATGTGCAGCGTTTGACTCTTAGTGTCTAACCTGGTCTCTTCATTCTGAGTACAACTCTGGAATAAGGAATTAATTTGTACTCTCGCACTATGCACTTAGCTCAAGTCAAACGGGATGTTGGAAGACTGTGTAAGTTTCTTTTCTGGTAGCGTGGAAATCTAAAGACCGGAGTACGGGTTGAAATAAAGCTTCGGAAAAGGGATGGACAGCTGGGCACAATTTTTTCTAAGACCCCAAAAAATGTACGGAACAAAAAGATTCTATATCCGTAGGGGCAAAACAAGATCCAAGCAGAACCACCAAAAATTCCAAATACAAAGAAGCAACTACCAAATAAATATCTGACCAAAAAGGTCCAAGCTTCAAGAAAACCTGCAGATCTTGGTGAAGACTCAGCTACACTGGCCATCTTCACAAGGAGAGGTGACTACACTGGCCACCCCTCCAGTTCTTTTCTCATTCTTCTAACTTCTACCCCCAATTCAATTGTGAACACAACGCGACATACCTTAGAAGGAAATACCTGACTCCTCGAGGACGAGTTACTGGAGAGGAGGTTTGCGCGGTAGTCCGGCATTCTGAGTGGGAAGAGATAAAACCTTTCACACACAAGAGTCGGTTATTCAATGTTCATAGGGTATGCTTTGGGAAGAGGATTGATCTAAGATGACTTCTTAGCCGAAACTGTAAACAATGATCTGTAGAACTTAAGGGCTGTTGATTTTAAAATTCTAGATCTCACAGAAGTTCCGACACACAAATAATCCAAAGGTTGAGTCTAGATTCATTTTCACCTTCAGCTCATGGTCTTGGTATGGAACCCAATCTCATTTCACTCCATGGCATTTCTTTTTAATGCTCAGGGACGAGCATGCTTTAAGTATAGGGGGATGATGAATCTCGTATTCATCACTCTAAATCTCATTTATTAAGCTCAAATCCCTTTAAAATCAACATCATTTTAGCATCTATTCTGCATAATTAGCATTCATGTATGATTTCATTAGAAT
Organism: Ottelia alismoides; assembly: GCA_037367405.1. Taxonomy (NCBI): domain Eukaryota; kingdom Viridiplantae; phylum Streptophyta; class Magnoliopsida; order Alismatales; family Hydrocharitaceae; genus Ottelia; species Ottelia alismoides. The sequence goes on along the minus strand of JAZKJV010011298.1, from coordinate 425,848 downwards.
TGCATTTTAGCATACAAATCTGCACAAAATAAGAAGCCAAAAATCCAAGCCAAAATGACCTGTAAATAGCCTAACTTCCCTGATTTTTAACTCATTCATGCTAACTCCGAGTGACACAAAACCATCTCCACTGTGTACATATCACTAACAAGAATAAATGAAAAATACAAAAAAATAACTAACCCAAATAAGCGGACCAAAAACCCAAACCCTAATTTCAGGATTTTCGGACTAAAAGCCACATATCTTCTCCATCCAGTGTCCGATTTAATCCTACTCACTTTTAAACTAATGTACATTCAATTACCTTCAAAACAAGACCAAGTTCAAGTGAATGGAGCTCATATGTGAAAGTTGGGTTTTGGGCCTCTTTTGTACATTGTGTATTTTAGCTATTTTTGACCTAATATTTTATGTACATATTTTATCAATTAATAAAAATCCAAAAAAAATTAGATTAAAGTGTCTTTATTTATCACTGATTTTACTCTAATTTTTCCGGATTTTTTATCTGATCAAAAAAATGACATAAAAATTACAAAACCCCAAAATCAAGTTGTTCTATGTACACGGGATACCCCAAAAACACCACTTTGTGCAAGTGATCGATTTTGGTTTTTGATGTCTTCATGAAAGTTGTAGATCTCATCGAGACGAGCAATTTTCGTGAAGAAACTTTTTCGATCCGAGGCCATTTACTATTTCTTTCATATTTTACAAAATAATTAATTTGCAAATTTTCTGGTGCTGATACGTGGCAGCACCTGGCGCCGCCACGTGTCAAACATTTTTAGCCTTATTATTTCCGTTTTATATAAAAAAAATTAAATGAGAGTACGTGCGTTGCACGTGCCTCCACCTATCGCCCTTGCCTGCCACGCGGTGCACCAGGCGCCGTCCGATCACGCGCGATCGGACGGCGCCTGTGCATCGTCTACCTCACGCCCCCTCTCCTTCCCCAATTATCTCCGCCGCCCGCCGTTGATTTCGCCGCGCCATCGGATCTTCTGCCGCCTGTCAAATCCTGCAAACATCTCGCGCCGCCGCCTTGAATCCATCTCCGATTCCTTTGCGATCTTCGGCCGCCTCCCAATCTGATCAAATCTCCCCGATCGTCCCTTCCTACTCCGGCGACACCCCCTTCACCTATTTAAGAGACTACATCGCCCCCGTGCCCAGACATCCGCCGTTCGACCAAAGGTTCTCTCATCGGAAGTGGCAGCCTGGTGCCCCCTTATCGGCGAGATCCGAAGCTTCCAACTTCGTTGCATCCCCGCACGCGAGCCACTGCCTTGCTCCGGTACGCCGTCGAGCCCCCTTCCTCAGGTATCCTCTCTCTCTCTCTCTCTCTCTCTTTCTCGCTCTGTCCCTGCCGTCATTCATCCCCGACTCCGACGAGGGCCAACGCCTCGCCGCTCTCCTCTGCCTACGACCTCACGCTCCAACCTCCCTCCACCGACGACGCCTCCTCTTGGCCGTGTGTCGGCCAGAGTAAGGCCGACGCTCCTCTGCTTCAGCTTTCGCTCCACCGCTTTCACTCCACCTTCGCCGTCTCTGACCACCGCAAGCCAGTCTGCCGGTCATCTTCTTCGACAACCACCGGAGCTGCATCAATGACGACCATCCATAAGGGCAGCCACCTTCGCCGCCTTCCATCTCTCGCGAACCACCGCTCGCCGGCCGGGCTCGGAGCCCGAGACCCCCAAACGTGAGCCGCACGTGCGTGGGGGGACGCCAACGCCAGCATCAACCCCAGGGGGTCACGTGCTGCGCACGTGCCCCTTAGGCAATTTACAAAGCCCCCTGGAGGTTCTCCATTTTGCAGATTAGCCCCAGCTTCCAAAGGTCACGTGCCTAGCACATGACCTTTTGGGAATTTTGCAAATCCTACCCCTGAAGTTCTTGGTAATTACACAAACCCCCTAGTTGCATTTTATATTTACTTATTTATATTATATTTGCACTTATACCCCTGTGTTCCCCCTCTAGTTTGAACCTCTCTTTAATTATTTTATCATCTAAAAATAGCATGATGTTTATTGAGTAATTCTCTACATTTTGGCCTATTGTGGACATTTTTATGATTTATGGTTGATTAATAAATAATTGTTTGGTGAACATTTGCATATTTTGCCCATTTCTTGCTCTGAAATTCATAGTTGATTAACGTTTGCTCTAAAAATTCCCCAAAAATCACATAGTGTAGAATTAAGTATTCTAAACATTGTGCCCAAAAAGAATTGCATTCACCTGCATATTTTGCCATATAAAAATCATTTCGCATATTTCTTTGTTTAATTTTTAATAGGTATTAGATCTTACATTTTTAAGGTTTAGGATTTTTCTGAGATCCATCACCTAGTGATAGATCTTAGATAATTTTATTTCTTGAAAATAAGTAGGTTTAATATTTATAAAAATTAAATATTGAAAATCATTTTGTTTGCATTTAAAAAATCATAAAAAATTCATATTGCATCCAAAAATTCCAAAAAAAATTACAGTGCATTCATTTTATCATCATTTACATTGTGGCCAAGTTTCGTATTTATCGGACATCGTTTGATTGAAATTTACATTTTAGTCCCTAAAATAGGCCGAATTTGCATGTGCATCCCTTAATACATTGAAAAATCTCAAAAAAAGCCGCCTTGAAAACCGAACACGAACTTTGATAAACTTAATTCTAGGTTGTTCCTTTGCCTCCTTGTGATCGATCTTGGGACTTGCCCAAGTAAAATAAACATAAAATCACGAGATTAAAAATTGAACATATTTTGTGTGGTTATTTTCTTGACCGTTTCCGATTGCCGCCTACAACGCACGAATAATCATTCTTTAGGCACTCCACGATAAAAACACATTTTTAAACTCGGCATTTTCGGATACGTCATGAACCTGTTGGACATCTTGGATTGGTTTGCTGCTTTGCAGGTGAATGATCTGAGCGAGAGGTTTTGCCTTACTCCTTCTTGCGTGGTTAGCTGCCTCTGGGAGGAGCGTAACATCCGTTGGACTTCTGGTACTCAAAGGTCTGTTGAGGAGTTGGTTGACAAGGTCGTTCAGACCTATCGCTTCCTGCTGTGAATATTTTCTGGCCAAGTTTTGTTTCTGTTCGGCCTAATTGTCCATAAGGGGACGCATTTTGTGGGGAGTTTTTCTGCCTTTGTTGTATTCAGGGCTGATAGTGCCTACTGTAACTTGTTTTTACATTAATACATACTTACTTACTCTTCAAAAAAAAATTTTGACTCTATAATAACGAACTTCCTACTTCCAATGGGGGAGGAAAACGGAAAACAATTAGACTACACTTTGATGTTTGGCAAGTAGAGATGCAAAGGGACGTGTACGGATATAGGTATTACCATATCTTTATTTGTTTTTTAATACAAATATGAATGCGGATATAAATATTGACGTATATTAAAATTATCTTACCATATTCTTTAAAAACAAATATTGATATAAACGGATACTAATCATATACGAGTAATGTTATTAATACTATTGACTTAAATATGTACGAATTGGATGGAAAACATATGATATAAATTTACTAAATGTGTTTGTACCATAAAAATTATACAAATATGGTAAAAGAAGACATAGAGCTATGCTGTATATAGTTGAAAATAAAAATGACTATATTTATATACAAAAATGGATATATTGATACATATGTTTGCGGATATCAAAAATATCCATATCCATATCCATTTAAAACAGATACGGATACGTACGTCAAAATCTGTATAAAATGGAAATGGTGGCAAATCAGATATGGATATATCCGTAACCGTTTGCATCTCTACTGGCAAGCCATATGCAGATAAAATTATGGCAATTGGGGAATTAATAACATAAGAGAGTTTAATTTGGACTCTCTTACTAAGAACTTTTGGAGACGAAGAATCCATGTAGCCCGGCCTACTTAATGTGAGAAAAGACTTTATTGTTGTTACTAAGAACTTTTGAAGAATATATTCCTCTAGTAAGGAAGATGGACCATTTCAGTCAAGAATGGCAAGATCTAGACAATATCAGGCTAGGTCGGGCAACAAAACCTCGGAGTTTTCTCCGTCTTTATGAAATATTACATGAAAGCATGGGATGTCTTCGAAGTAGGATTTTATTATAATATTGGGGATGGTAAAGAGGTTCTCTTCTTGTATGAGAAGTTGGGTTTCCACCTTGAGATAGTGAGGTTACATCCTCAAGCTTACAAACTAGCTACAAGTAAAAATTGCTCAATACAAGCAACACTAGCCACTTGAACAAGACAAGACAATTGAACAAAAGTCCTTCATACAAAAACAAATGAGGTGGACAAGCGCGAGGGAGATAGATTCTTTGAATCATTCGCCAACTTTTGGACGAGCGAATCACCAATTTCACAATTAAAAAAATGTTACTCGTTCCTAATGAGTTGGAGTGGTTGGAGAGAAAGAAAGGGAGACCGAGAAGACATGCTTTAAACTTTGGTATTCAGGTAAATAAGGGTAGAAATGGTGTTGGACTGGTTGTTCATAAAGATTTGAAGGATTGTGTGATTGAGGTGCAAAGATTCGAGGGTCAGATTATTTTGCTAAAAGTGATGCTCGAAGATGAACTTTTGAATATCATTTCAGTTTATGCACTGTAAAATGGTTTAGATTAAATGTTTAAACAAGCTTTTTAGGAGGATTTTAATATGATTATGCAAGGAATCTCACAAAGAAAGATGATGTGCCTAGGTAGAAATCTTAATGGACATGTGTGAAATGATGCTTCAGGCTATGATAGTATTCATGGAGGACATGGATTCAGGGATAGAAATGAAGAGGGAAAAGTCATTCTGAATTTTGTTAGACTTATGATCTTTTCATAGCAAACACTCTTTTCAAAAAGAGGGAGGAGAATTTAATTACTTATAAGAGTGTGTCGACTAGAACATAGATAGATTACTTTACTTTGAGAAGAAGAGATCAGTTGTGTTGCAAAGACTGTAAATTAATCCTAGGAGAGAGTTTGACCACCAAAATCGCATGTTCGTTATGGATGTGTAAATAAAAGGACTTGTAAAAAAGGGAAGGTTTCCAAGATCAATAAAACTAGATGGTGGATCTTCACTTGAACCAATTGAGCTTTAAGAGGAATATTTTAGACGACTTATCTTGGAAATATATTGGAAGTGCAAATGATATGTGGGAGGTGGTAGCATCTTGTATCCGAAGGTTAGCTAAAGAGATGCTAGGCAAGTCAGAGGGATGAGCTACATGACAAAAGGAGGCTTTGTGGTGGAGTGGAGGGGTGCAAGAGAAGCTCAAAATTGAAAGAGCATGCTTTAAAGATATGTCTAAGGATAGAACATATGAAACTATCACAAAATACAAAATAGCAAAAAAGGAAGCAAGGAATGTTGTAAACAAAGCCAAGTCAAAAACTTATGACTTTTGTACAAAAAATCTCAACTCTAAGGAGGGCAAGAAGGGGATATATTCAGGTTGACTAAAGCAAGTGAAGGGAAGAACAAAGACATTTCTCAAGTGAGATGCATTAAGGATGAGGAAGGTCACGTGCTTGTTACTTAGAAGGATATATCGACTAGATGGAATCAATACTTATTTCTGCTTTTCATTGGGAAAGGATATAAAGAGATCACTTCAAGAGATCTAGCTAGTAGCGAAAGTTACTTGAATATGCAAGCTATAGCGGATATTAAGGAAAGAAGTAAATGAGGTTTTAAAGGTTATGAGACATGGGAAAAGTACAGGACCTGATGACATTCCTCTAGAAATTTGGAGAGTTTTAGGAGATCACGGTTTCAGTTGGAATGCATATTTATTAAATGTTATTTAACGAAGCAAGAAAGTGACTGAGGATTAGAGGAGAAGCGTCGTGGTGCCTCTTTATAAGAGTAAAGGAGACATTCAAAAATTTTCGAATTACAGAGTTATCAAGATCATGAGTCATACTATGAAAATATTGGATCACGATGGAAATAAGGTTAAGGCAAGTTTCCAAAGTAAAAGAAAATCAATTCGGATTGATGCCAGGTTACTCAACTATTGAAGCCATCCACTTGCTGAGGAGAACAATGGAGATTTATATAGCTAAAAGGAAAAACCTTCATATGATTTTTATTGATTTGGAGAAGGCTCATTATTTTGTCTAACAAGAGATATTGTGGAGAGTTTTGAAGAAGAGACAAGTATATGTCCTATACGATAACTTCATAAAATATATGTATGATAGGGCTTTATTTTGTGTAAGGATACAATCTAACAAGAGTGACTATTTTGACATCAATATTTGTCTGCATCAAGGTTCAGCTTTGAGTCCATTCCTTTTCACTTTAATTATGGACGAGTTGACATGTCACATTCAGGGTGAGATACCTTGGTGTATGCTATTCGCTGATGATATTATCTTGATTGATGAGACTAGATATGGAGTAAATGAGAAGCTTGATGTATGGAGACATGCATTGGAGACTAAGTGATTCCATATAAGTAAGGATACGACTGAATATATAGAGTGGACTTTTGATGGAAGAAATGATGACGGAATCGATGTGAAGATTGGTGACGATATCGAAAGACTTGAACTTGGCCATCTCTCGGATCCTATATCCTAAGATCTGGCTCATTAAGTGGAAATCAACGGATATTATTTCGTGTGAATCAGACTTCGTTTTGAATTGTTATGACTTTTGGAAGAAAGATAAGTAAGGAGGCTTAAGATGTCATTAACCTTTAATGGTCATAAGTACGAATAATTAATTATTATTAAAGAAACTAATGATAGAATAAGTACCATTAATCACCATGAGTGAACACTAATCAGAAGTCATCAAAAGTTGAGTGTAAGTCATGAAAGTTAAATCGTGATTAGTGGAAGTTAATCATGATTATCACTAACTAAGCATCATTAATAGATTTTAGAAGGTTCTAACTTAAGACTTATGTTTCGGATAAGTTTTGGCCAAAATCATGGACCACTAACCGTGGTTAAGGATTAAATCATGGTTTACTAACCGTGGTTAGCAGTTTTCTGAAGCCTATAAATAACCCCCTAGCCATTCATTCTTTATGATTTCCAATACCACAACTACTCCAAGGACTAGGGTCAAGAGGTCGTTAGGAGGGGAGGGAGGCGGGGAAGAAGTGCTAGCGACGTGCTGCCGCGAGGATGAGGAGGAGGAAGATGGTACGATCCTCTCCTAGTTGACTTCGTAAGTAAGCTCTAACTTGAGATAGGTTTTTGATTAATCTTCTTTTTTAAGCTAGGTTTTCGATTCATCTTCCCTTTCAATTAATTTTGTGTTATGGTTCGTGGAGGCATCTGAGCATAGCCCTGCTCGGGTGCGGGCGGGTGGGCCTTAGTGAGCATACATGTTCTTTGTATCACTCACTCACCCTTTATAAGAGACTTGACGATTTATCTGTTTTTATCGATTTTATAGTTGTTTTGGTGGAGAAATCTGTGCAACACCCTACTTAGGTGCGTGCGGCTAGGCACGTCAGTGAACATTATGATTCGTCACATGCTTCACTCACCTAATACGCACGGTGTCTACTGATTCTCCATCGCTTGCATTTCTATTATATTCTTTCTGTTTCGTTATTATTTTCCTCTCGATGATTTTATAGAGGAATCTCTTTTCATTTTTCTTTTGAAATAGCCCCAATATAAGGGGAAACTCTGCTAAAATTTTTATAAAAATATGACCTGATATAAGGGGAAAATCTGTCAAAATGTTTCTAGAAATAACACCATGTGTAAGGGGATGTTTTGCTGAAATTACGAGAGAAAAATATTCTTCATGTTCTTTATTCGTTCCTTACGTTCTTTGTTCGTTCTTTGCATTTTTGGCATATTCTTAGTGTTCTTGATATGAAAGTAAAATTTGTTTGTTTCAAGAGTTGTAAATCACCCTTTCTGAAAATGAATAACCGTAAGCACTGCATACACGAGAGAGAGCTCGATTAGGTAATGAAATCCTGCTCTTAATGTTGGATTTTCAAGTTAAATTGTATAAGAATATATGTTTATCATGCTCGATGTTTTGAAGAACGTTCACATGCTTGTTTCATGAGTTACACTAAAATAATTGCTAAAATAGAATTAGACAAATGAACCATTCTTGTAATTGTTGTAATAATTATGCAAAATGATACTGATACTAGCTGAAAAGATGATATGACATAAATGAGTTCTGGTTTCAAGTTTAATACTATCTTTTACAGTAAGGATGACTTGGAGTAGGTACTACATGTTGAGCTTGCAACCTGGAGATTTGTTAGAAGAACATCTGTATTGGCAGGCCATACCTAGGTGGTACACAGTTACCCTGTATGATAAGTGCACACGAAATGAACAAATGATTTCCACCATATAAGCTCATCAGATCAACTCAATATCCAATCCCGAAGTGTCCACCGCTTTGGAGTCCATGAACGGTGAGATAAATTCCATGGACTAATCCTTGACATGGAATAGAATGAATAGGAGTTAAATTAACGAGAAGAAATGAATTTTTTGGCATAACAAGTTTTGCTAAACTACAATACTTCTTTATTTTTCTCATCTTCGTTATTTAGCACTCATTAATCTTTGTCCCATGATTTTTGAGAACCCAACATGCATCAGAGAGTCATTATAGGGACAATAGCCATCCAGCCGGCCATAATAGCATTAATCTATAAGGTAATTGGTAATCTTTTCATGTATTTCTTTTCCAACTGATGTACATGAAAATAGTTATAGTGGGACAATGCACTATGTAAACTTTATTTTATGAATGGAAAAGTATTGAGATACTTACCTTTTAATATTTTTAATGGCAATCTGCTTCTGAATATTAGTTGTAATTACTGAAAAAAGTAACCAGATCTGGATATGGGAGGATTCAACGACCCAAAAATGGGGTCGTGAAAGTTTAGTATTGATGAATCTCCATTTCATCATCTTTATTCTTTTATTTTGACTTTTAAACCACAATTAAATTCATGTAAATATCATTATTTTGCATAAATTAACATTCATTATTTATTGTATAGATATTGTGTAAAATACACTGTTTAAAACTAAAATAAAAGAATAAAGAAAATAAAAAGAAATAAATATCAAAGGTATTTTATGACCTTAAACTCTGAGACCTAGGCATTATGATGATTGGGTCCATACGGAATAAAGTAGCAGGATATAAGGACCAAAAACATCAATAAAACCCTAATTTTGAATCTTCAATATGTATTTTAGAATTTGTTTTATTTTTTATTATTTATTCATCAAATAAATAACTTTTATAGATGAAAGTTGTATATAAAATACATAAAAATACAATTTTACACATTTTATACTCAGAATAAAATTCCAAAACCAAAACCTCACAGACCCATATCTTGTCCATATGAGCTCAAAATGCAACAAAATAACTGAAGGATATGGTTAGATCCTCAAGCGCATCATAGAAGCGTGAGCGTCGTATCGAATACGACGAAGAACGAATAGTCGCACTAGTTGTTCTATGCAGCGGAAATTAAAAAAAAATTTCATGCGACGAAACAACATGATCCAAGAACACTTCTCGCATCGTTTCGTCTAAACCACAAACAAGTATTAGGGTTACCTCTTGAAGCGTGGTTGCAATCGAGTCTCTAAACGAAGAGACCTCCTGTCTCAAGTCCGATCCGACGGAGGAGACGCTTGCGAGCGCGGGGATAAACCGCATGCTTCTCGCAATCCATGTTGACGACCCAAGCGGCGGATCTTCTGTAACGTCCCGGGCTTAGGTCCCGGGTCCGTTAACGGAGCATTACTGACCCTGACAACCTCTCGGGATCGGGCTCATACGGACCCGATTAACCGCCCCCAAAATGCTTAAGCCAGGTTGTTCAGTAGTAACCTCCTCACATTTTATCCCACCCGGAAATTTCATTTTTCGACGATGTGGGACCTTTTTTTGGGATTTTACAACCTCCCCCACTTATATTCGCAACGTCCTCATTGTGACATGGCACATCACTTCTTCCCAGTGACAGTGGCGGCTTCACGCTCCGGGTAGCCATTTCCTCCAACCTCTTTGTAGGGGCGGCTCCACCTCTCGGGTAGCCCTTTCCACTATCAGAGGGCGTTCGGCTCTGATACCATTTGTAACGTCCCGGGCTTAGGTCCCCTGTCCGTTAACGGAGCATTACTGACCCTGACAACCTCTCGGGATCGGGCTCATACAGACCCGATTAACCACCCCCAAAATGCTTAAGCCGGGTTGTTCAGTAGTAACCTCCTCACATTTCATCCCACCCGGAAATTTCATTTTTCCACGGTGTGGGACCTTTTTTTTGGGATTTTACAACATCTCCCGATCTCGACACACGAGATCCGATATCTTCTTCACGAGGGAGGCGCACCTAAGGAGACGGAGATCCACGAGCAAACCATCGGGCAGCATAACGACGACACTGCGACGATGGAGAACCTCTCTAGGGCATCCATGGTGGACGACCATGAGAGGGAGAGAGAGAGAGAGAGAAAGAGAGAGAGAGATATGCTTCTCAAGCATTGTGTAAAGAAGAGCAATGGGGTGCCTCTCCTTTTATAACATTTTGGGATCCATGGATCTCAATCCATGGGGTAACACAAATCCAATGGCTCCCATTGATTTGTGTTTCTTTCAATGGCTAAGATTTGTGTTGGTAAAAACCAACAACAATTAATTTAATTTAGATTAAATCTATATTGATAAATCAATATAATTCAATCACCAAATTAAATCAATTCACATTGGAGATAATGGAAAGGAGGCCCCTCCCTTCCATATAGGAAGAGTGGATGGCCACCCTTTCCTTTAGGGATTGGTGGCCGTCCCCCCTCTCCTATTAGGAAAGGGAGATTCCAATGCAATCTCCAAGATTGCATATATCTCCAATATTTACAACAACAATTATTGTAAATTATTCTATAAAATAATTCATAATTATTTTATGAATATTGCAATCTTGCCATTGGAAAATTGGGAATCAAATTCACAACCCAAAATAAAATGTAAATTACAATTTCAATTTAACGTCCAATGTGAATCCTATTCACATTAACATTTAATTAACAAATGTAAATTACAAATAGCTCTCTCTTATATATTATAAATCACATTTATAATATATATGACTAATATGGATATTGCTATCCACATTATTCATATATATGATAATTAAATCACATTTAATCATCTTGGATATCTTATTCTCATGTGCCCAAATAATATGAATCACATTCACATTATTTTTATCTTTGATAATCAAATCACATTTAATTATCTATGATAGCTCTCTTTATAATATGAATCGAATTCATATTAATCATCATAATTAAATCACATTTAATTATCCATTTTCTCAATGCTTGGATACATATATCAACAATAGAATTATCCATGAACTCCTTCAAGGATAATGCGCTTTCTCCACGAATACTTGGAGATAAGGACGTGGCCATTATATTGTTCCACGTATAGTGACTTGGATATTGAGATCATATCTCAAATCCAGATCGAGGGCCTCCCATAGATGCTTGATTAAATCAAGACCGCAAATCTAATCTTCTCATTGCATCTGAATCACATTCAGACCAATGTCCAATATTTGGACCAAGATCAGATTACTTCTCTACTGAGAGGAGTCACTAAAATCCAGACCCATTTCATCACTCCCTAGGAATGGAAGCGTCATGGTTATACAATCGTTTATGATCACATAACCCTCAGGTATTCCCAATACCTGTACATCCTGCATACTGGAAGACTAAAAAATAAACCCGAAGTATTGGGTTTATACTGTCTACTTTATGATTTTATCAGTAAGTTTCTCATTCGATCGTTGGGAGTCGGTATCGATCATATACTTTCCAAAAGCATATATCATACCTAGGTCTTGATCATATACTTTCCAAAAGTATATATCAAACCTACAATTCAGTCAATCTTCCAAAGCGAGACGACCGTGCGCACGGAATTTGATTCTTCCCAATATCTCATGAGTGAGCTCATGTCTTCCGGTTCAGTAACTGAACCTGTATGATCCCTTTGAGAGATCGTATTACTCATATGCCCTTATATGCACACCAGCGCGCCGGTGTATAGACCTTGGTTAGGTCATCAACCTGTTGGTATGCCAAATGTACATACTCAGACATATAGTAACACATCTGTCTCTGGTCAGAGGATGCGTGCCTGTATCGTGACAGCATACGATATAGGACTTTGGTTATCTCGATCTCATTAAGTCAACTCTTTGACCTAACTAATCTGACACCTCCGAATCTCTATTCCTATGCAGAGGACCTGCATCAAGAGGTCGGCCAGATATCGCCTTTAAAGATAAGGATTGCCATCTCCTACTCAGGCTGGAGATCATCTCTTAACAATCATTTGACGGTGCTTGATGAGTCCTCAATCTAACTCTTTAGATATTCATCCAAGTACCAGCCTCTATGATTCAACAGATGAATCAACAGCTGTATGATCATCAAGATGGCCATGGTACAAAACCCTAATTGTACTAAGGGACCTATTATGCAAATTATTTATTCTTCATTTCAGATCAGGGAATGATATTTGCAATAACATTTATTGCATAATGGCTCGCCGTGGGCTCGCATGTCCAACAATAACTTTAATTGTATATAACTTTTTATTAGCTATTTAATGAAGATCATTTCATTTAATTTGGAGTTAAGATATATAAGTTAGATTTTTGACCCCTAGTGTACAATATATACGAATAAAATATTAATTTTATTCATTCTCTACATTTTTCATTATTTCCTATTTTTATAATTTTGTAAATATTATTTATAACTTATTTACATATTTAGAATAAAATAAAACAATAAAAAATCCACTAAAATAAAATAACTTATAAAAATACAAAGATGAATATACTATACCTACACCTATATAATAACTACACATATTTATTTTAGTGCACAAAACACGTTAGAAAAATACAATAAAAATATAATTATGTATATAAAAATAATTATAATTATATAAATTAAGTGTAAAAAAAACAAAAAATAAAATTCAATATAAAAATAAAATATGCAAAACATAGGTCATTATACATATAAATGGACCCTCAAAAAGTAACATGTAATAAATTAATCCATAAAAATAAATAAAAATCAGATTACAATACAACATAAAATAAAAAATAAATTTTATGTTTTACTAAAAAATTGAATAAACTATCTACTATTTTATTTCTATTTACTTCATATTTTTATTTTAGTTTTGTCCTAATACTACCACGTGGACCAATCAGAGGCGGGCCTCGGTTGACCTACCGGTCAACTAGCTCCCTATGACCCTTGGCCCTTGTAGCATCACTAACCTCATGAGTTCATCAATTTTTCCCCACGATTTCTTTCATCATTTTGAGTTGGTCTCTTCTTGACTTTTGATCCTTGGTCCTTAGACTTTCACGCCTATGATTTGTCTCGTGCAATGGACCATCACCTCGGGCAAAGGACTTCGTCAAAGACCCCATGTATATAATGTCGCCTCTGACCTCCCTTAGCCTTTTGGTCCCTCTTTTGCTGATTGAAGTCCTAACTTTAGCCATAGATCGAGTCCTGGTGACAACAACACTCCCTCCGACCGTTCAACGATGAAGTTTGCTGTTGAATCAAGGCAGTCCGAAGCATCACCACCTCCACCCAAAGCTCTACTTCAGGTAGCCTAGGTCTGGTAAGATTCTTCCCTTCTCATTCTTTTGGTCTCTTAGTGTATCAGCAGGATAGATTTTCATGTTATTCCTTTTAATTCATTCAATGTTAATGTAAAATCCAAATCACTCGTTGATGGAGCCCCGTCTCTGCCGCTTGATTCCAAACACTCTAGTCTACCTACGAATATCAAATCACCTTCCTCACCTCTTTTCATATACTAAACGCCCCACACACCTCAGTTCACCCTGTTATCGATCAGATCAGGAGACCCGGGTCTCCCTCTCTGCCATTCACCGGAGACCATCACCCGATCCATTAATGCCTCACATCCATCACCTGAAGCTCCCTTGAGATGCACCTTTTTACCGCTAACACTCTCCTGCAGAAAACAAAGAAAAAATGCCTTTGCAGGGGGCTTCGAGTGAGTTTTGCAGCTCCAAGTCTTGAACTCTGTCAGACATCGTTGGAGTGCTTTGAGCCATTTTGTTCGTACCACCGGATGTGGAGCACCTCCATCTTGCTCTCGAGCATCTCAACTGCACATTTGGTGGTCAAAGGAGGAAGATAGCTCTGATCGAAGCGACCCAGGACCAATGCTCATCCCTGTTCTTCCAAGGGACTCTGTAGCCATCCCATCAAAGTCATTCGCCCAAGCTAACAGGAAGTGTTGGGTCAGAAGCACCAACACAGTTGATCTCCTACGTGAGATCTAATTTCAGCCACATTCTGCAAAGTGTCATCGTGCCACCTCGTCGTGCCACGTATTCAAGTGATGATCCTCAGCCGCACGATCCAACGCATGTTGGGGGTAATTTGTACATCTTGCCCCTAGTTTTTATCTATTTTGTTTAGTTCTATAAAATATTTAAGTGGTTTAATTTGTTTGTAATATTTGTAAGGAGCACCTCGCACATTCTCATATTTACATTTTGCTCTTAGTCACATCATCTTACGTGCCGTTATACGTGGGGTGGACTTTTTGCAGTTGACCCCCTACAGGTTTTTATATTTCAATTTAGTATTTAAATTTTAAAATACCAAAATTTTGGTATTTTGTACTGTAGCCCCTGACTTTTATTTTAATTGCAGCTATACCCTTGCTAGTTCAACAAATCTTATATTTGTTTTCTATTTATTAAAAATAACATCCTTTCTCCAAAAATTATGAAAAAATAGGGTTAGGTGCCTGCTTACATACACTTTCATGTAACAATTTTAGTTTTGCATTTTAGGTATTACCTATTTTCCAAAAATAAAAAGAGCACATTTTCCCTTGTTTGCATTTAAAAACATCAAAAAATATTAAACCTTTTAGAAAAATTTCAAAAAAAATATATTTTGTGTATCACAATATTTTACAGCTCAAGGCCAAACATCCTAAAAATAGAAAAGAAAATAACTAAAAATTAAAAAGCTCCAAAATTCTTATAAAAATCATAAAAATCTTTTAGAAGTATTTTTAATTTATAAAAAATTCAACCTATTTATTTAATACCTATTTTGGGATATCTTTGACTTTAAAAAAACATAAAATCAGAAAAAATTCCTAAAAATCACATAACCGTAGAAAATATAAAAAAACACAAAAAACATTTTATGTAATTTTTGGTTATTATTAGTCGTATTTATAAAAATATTACCTCATATATATAGTTATATATTATTATATTAAAAATAAAAAAAATAATAATCAAAAAATATAAAAATTAAAAAAAGGTAAAAATAAAAATCCAAAAAATATACATAATTAAAAACCCATAAAAATTTCAAAATCCCTGAAAATACCCAAAATCATTTATTGTCTTTCTTAGACAATTTTGATTGTATATCCTCCATTGTTTCTTGTGTTCGACCCTTGCTCTACTTATCCACTACACAATCTATTGTAGGATATAATAAATTTTGATTCTCATTGCTTAAACTGATTTTCTATATAGTGTGTGGGTTAATTGTTGTTTGACTTGACTCTTGTAAGTGATCACCTCGGTGACATTTTATCTTCACATTCCATGAGAATAATAATTTAGACCCTCTAAAAAGTCATCTTAACAAATGGCACTGTTGCCGGTGAGCAACACATAGGATTGAATTTTGGATCATTTTTATTTCATTATTTTTTTGTTTATTTTTTATGTCATTTGATGTTATTGTTCATTGTGCTACCATCCATCTCTTCTATTTTTCTTGTGATGGACTTCGAGACGACGACGATTGTCTAAGTAGTCGAGGCACTCATATTGGGAAGACTTGGTCATTCTATCTGTTGACCAAAAGGTGAGAGCAAGAAAGAGAGTGAAGGACTTAACACGGATTTTGATTTTTTTATGAGAGAGTGATTTAATTTTGCATTAATTAAAAATTTGTAATAATACATGTACTTGGACATTGAATATTTGGGCCTAACTTCCAAGTGTCAGTTTACTTGTTCACCAGATTTCTCATAATTTTCACTGCCTTTATTTTCTTTGTTTCCCGTGTTTTGAGTTTTTTACTTTTGTTTTCTTCATTTTATGTGATTGTGCCCTTAGATCTAGGCGTGCTTGCTCGGTAACTAGGTCCACATCCCTAAGGAAATTCATGTTCCTATAGATTATACTTTGATTGGACTTAGCTCAAATTAAATTGTTAAATCTTGGATTGATCATTGAGAACCGAGAGAGGCACCATACAACTCTTACAAAACCCGTTGTGGTAGGCACCGAGGCTGCCTCCAAGATTGGACTTTTGGGTGATCATTCTAGGGTTTGACATTCCATTCTTCATGCTAATAAGCCTGCTCTTAGGACACTTTCATCGTTGCATTTGCATATAGATTAGGTTTAAAAATTTCTGCCTTTCATCCCACATGAAGAGATTTGGGATCATTGTGAGTCTTCTATCTGAGCATTCATCATTATTTCTCGATTTGCATTGCATTTCCGCCTTCTCCCTCTGATTTTGGCAACCTAGTCAAAAAGAAAAAACAACAAAAACTTTAGGTGCTTGCATTGAATATACTCAAAGTAAGTGATATTACAAAAAAAGGGACTGCTAAAAACTTGACCTAAATAAAATTGATTAATTGGATTCCTTGCATTGGGCAAGCAAAACTCCCATTGTTTTCAGATACTTTTTGAGGGAGGGAGATGCCCTTCCCAATGAGAGAGCGTTATCATAAGGATTAGAGCTAACAACCCATCCTAGATACTGCCTTGTTGTACGTCTGGATTTCCAAAGTACCGACGTTGCTATCATATGTGGACGAGTAGGTTTTGGTCGTCGACGGTGATTCTTAATTATGTAGAACCCTGAAAACTTCCGAAGTATTTGAGCTTAGGCCATGCCTTCACGGGGGTGTCTGTTTCATCGACCCACATCCAAGTAGGATCTTGACCTCTCACGGGTGATTCTGTTGCGAACCTGACACAATCTATCAGCTTACTCACTCAGATAAAAGGACATCAAAAAGTATAGGATACATGTTACAAAGGAGGAGGACAAGTATGAGATACTTTTTTGGTAGTACTCTCGCTCCTATCGGATTAGTGCATAAGGTCTCGTGCAAAGATAATTGCTTGAAAATCAATCTAAAACTTACAAAGATAATTGTCAAACCTTCATGTCTTCACGGGTCAGTGTTGGACATGCGAGCCCACGACGATCCCTTATGCAATAAATGTTATTGTGAATATCATTCCCTAATCTGAAATGAAGAATGAATAATTTGCATAATTGGTCCCTTAGTACAATTAGGGTTATGTACCATGGCCATCTTGATAATCATACAGCTGTTGATTCAACTATTGAATCATAGAGGCTGGTGCTTGGATGAATATCTAAAGATTTAGATTGAGGACTCATCAAGCACCGTCAAATGATTGTTAAGAGATGATCTCCAGCCTGAGTAGGAGATGGCAATCCTTTCTCATTTAGGTTGATATCTGACCGACCTCTTGATGCAGGTCCTCTGCATAGGAATAGAGATTCGGAGTTGTCAGATTAGTTAGGTCAAAGAGTTGACTTAACGAGATAGAGATAACCAAAGTCCTATATTGTATGCTGTCACGATACATGCACGCATCCTCTGACCGGAGACAGATGTGTTACTATATGTCTGAGTATGTACATTTAGCAGACCAATAGGTTGATGACCTAACCAAGGTCTATACACCGACGCGCTGGTGTGCATGTAAGGGCATATGAGTAATACGATCTCTCAAAGGGATCATACAGGTTCATCTATTGAACCGGAAGGCATGAGCTCACTCATGAGATATTGGAAAGAATCAAATTCCATGCGCACAGTCGTCTCGCTTTGGAAGCTTGACTGAATTTGTAGGTTTGATATATACTTTTGGAAAGTATATGATCAAGACCTAGGTATGATATATGCTTTTGGAAAGTATATGTTCGATACCGACTCCCAATGATCGAATGAGAAACTTACTGATAAAACCATAAAGTGGACAGTATAAAGTTTATCCAATACTTCGGATTTATTTTTGAGTCTTCCAGTATGCAGGATGTACAGGTATTGGGAATACCTGAGGGTGATGTGATCATAAACGATTGTATAACCACAACACTTCCATTCCTAGGGAGTGATGAAATGGGTCTGGATTTTAGTGACTCCTCTCAGTAGAGAAGTAATCTGATCTTGGTCCAAATGTTGGACATTGATCTGGATGTGATTCAGATACAATGAGAAGATTAGATTTGCGGTCTTGATTTAATCAAGCATCTATGGGAGGTCCGCGATCTGGATTTGAGATATGATCTCAATATTCAAGTCACTATACGTAGAACAATACAATCACCCTGTCCTTATCTCCAAGTATCCGCGGAGAAAGCGCATTATCCTTGAATGCGTTCAGGATAATTTCATTGTTGATAATATGATCCGAGCATTGATAAAATGGATAATTAAATGTGATTTAATTATTATGAATAATATGAATTTGATTCATATTATTAAGAGAGTTGTCTTAGATAATTAAATGAGATTTGATTATCAAAGATGTGAATAATGTGAATAGGATTCACATTATTTGGCCACATGAGAATAGAGATCCAAGATAATTAAATGTGATTTAATTATCATGGATAATGTGGATTGCAATATCCATATTAATCATATATATTTTAAATGTGATTTATAATATATAAGAGAGAGCTATTTGTAACTTACATTTGTTAATTAAATGTTGATGTGAATTGGATTCACATTGGACAATTAATTGAAAATGTAATTTACATTTTATTTTGGGTTGTGAATGTGATTCACAATTTTCCAATGGCAAGATTGCAATATTCACAAAATAATTATGAATTATTGTTGTTGAATTATTTACAACAATTATTGTTGAAAATCTTGGAGATTTCCATGGAATAATGTAATCTCATGAGATCTCATGAGATTGCCACCAAATCCAATATTATGGAAGGAGGCAATCTTCATTCCAAAATCTCCATGCTTGATTGATTTAATTTGGGATTGACTTATATTGATTTATCAATATAGATTTAATCTAAATTAAATTTATTGTTGTTGGTTTTTACCAACACAAATCTTAGCCATTAAAAGAAACATAAATCAATGAGAGCCATTGGATTTGTGTTGTCCCATGGATTGAGATCCATGGATCCCAAAATATTACAAAAGGAGAGGCACACCATTGCTTTTCTTTACACAATGCTTGAGAAGCACATCTCTCTCTCTCTCTCCCTCTCATGGCCATCCACCATGGATGCCCTAGAGAGGTTCTCCATCGCTGCAGCGTCATCGTTGTGCTGCCCGATAGTTTGCTCGTGGAACTCCGTCTACTTCGGTGCGCCTTGCTCGTGAAGAAGACGTCGGATCTTGTGTGTCAAGATCAGGAGATCCACTGCTTGGATCATCAACATGGATTGTGAGAAGCACGCGGTTCATCCCCGCGCTCGCAAGCGTCTCCTTTGTCAGATCAGACTTGAGACAGGAGGTCTCTTCGTTTAGAGACTCGATCGCAACCACGCTTCAAGAGGTAATCCTAATACTTGTTTGCGGTTTAGACGAAAAGATCCGAGAAGTGTTCTTGGATCATGTGGCTTCGTCGTATGAAAATTTTTTAATTTCCGCTGCATAGAACAACTAGTGCGACTAGTTCTTCGTCGTATTCGTACGACGCTCACGCTTCCATGATGCGCTTGAGGATCTAACCATATCCTTCAGTTGGTGAATCCATTGTATTGTGGTTTGATTTATTAGTTTTTTAAGATCAAGATCAAAAACATCGTACCTATGCACCATTTTGTCGTATTTTCTCTTTTGCATAGTTCTCTTTGACCCCCACTTGCTTTAAGCCATCTACTATTTTACACTCCCTTTATTTCTTATTCATCTCTGTATTTTTCATCCATCATCTATCTCCTTTTGACCCTCTCAGATGTTGTCCCATGGATGGTTTAGTTGGGACTCCGCCGACACCCACATTTATTATGTATCACCGACATCTCTAATAATGCGGGACGATCCCCAGGGCATCGGTTCGTATTTTACGAACTTCTCTTTAGAATTCCCAATCCTCTCTTCTTCAACACTTACCTTTCTACAATAAATCTGCTTTCTGGGATGGACTTGCAACCTGAACCAATGCAAATAAACCGGGATTACTCTTGTCCCATAACCAATCCCTTGTGGATGGAGATCAATTTTAGTCAATATCACATGCTCCATTCACAACAATATGGGATTAAAATTAATACCATATTCATCTCTGCAGTTGTTGTCCAAACATATACTGATCAGGGTTTATTCAACCGTGTATATCAAGAACCTGATCAAGAGCTAGAACTTCAAGCTGAACCAGAAATAACTCATACAGGAAGAGGAAAGGGACCAACCCAAACCAACCGAGCAAGCAGATCACGGGAAGGGGTAGTACAAAACACAGAATGAAGTCAACAACAGACTCTTCGCATCCATTCAAGCAATTTTAGAAACATTTGACAAATCAAGGATTAGCCCAGGTAGTTTTTTAAGAAATGCTCAATGATTTGAGGTGGAGGACCGATGAGAGAGATGCTAAAGGAGAGGATAACCAGAATGGAGAAGATGAGATGAATAGGGAGGATGCTGAAGACAACTACTCAATAGGTTAGGTGGACCCCATCATGTAGGAGGAGAGGCAAGACCACCATATCCCAAGCCCATACTGAAGAAGACTTACAACCCTGAGCTAGACATGTCACTGAGTGGATTCATATTCCACCCATCCATGCACATTTTGAGATAAAGCCATAGTTCTTGTCTCTACTCCCATCCTTCCACAGGAACACAACCTGAGTACTGTATATCCGCCTACAACAATTTGGCTGCATCTATGCAATAACTCAATACCAAAACATTCCACTGGGGGTTGTCAAGATGTCTGCCTTTCCATTCGCTCTCCATGACAAGGGCCTTTATTGGGTGAACCATCTGGGGAAGGTAGTGACGACATGGGAGGAGTTGAAATATGTTTTTCTTCAAAAGTTCTATCCTCTTGATCGCTTGAATCACATGCACTCTCGCATCTCCAACTTCATCCAACAGCCCCATGAGATGTTCCATTAAGCATGAGAAAGATTCAAAGATATGCGGGAGAAGTGTCCGTACCATGAAATTCTGAAGGCTAGTCTGATTCAGCACTTCTATGGTCGGCTAACACTTGAGAGTCAAAGATTGGTTGATGCCGCATGTGGTGGCTCATACTTTAACAAGTTGGATGATGTTGTATGGGAAATATTTGAGGAGATGGCTGAAGGAGAGGCTGCTCAATCCTCATCACATGCCTACATGAAGGTGCCTCTAGCTAGCCACAAGCCTGTCAACCTGGCAACCCATGCAGAGGACAAGGATGAGAGCTCCAACCTGAGCATCATTGGGAGCCACTTGTCCATGGTAGATATCATTGATACGAGGTCACAAGACATCGAAAGCCATGCTGTCATCAAGAACAGAACCCATGGTCTGGAATGCTTGATCAGATTGCCATACAACTGGAGTTGCTTGTCAGAACCATCAATGCCTACAACTCTGTGCCTGCTACCATTGAGACTCCCGCTGAGCAGAAGGAGCTTGCACCGTCACAACCTCCTCAGCCGAATCCTCCGCCATCTCAGCCCGTCCACCATGTATACTATATGCATGCCCCTGAGCAGTAGCCACAACAACAGTAGACCCAGATGGTGCTGTACTAGCTCGAGTTCCAGCCCATGTATTAGGAACAGTTATGTCCACCCTTGCTGCAAATTCAAGAAGTGAATGGTGTGTAGGATAATGAGAAGTAGCTGACCCGTCCTCAGGTACAATTCCAAGGTCAAACTCGGCCAATCAACTAGTTTCTCAATACCAAAATTCTTCTCAACAATATCCACAATGCTCTTCTTGGCCCCCTCCTCACCATTACTTGCAGGGATATCATCAATACTCTCCCTAGCAGTACCAAAGTCATAGGCCCCATTAAAGTGAATCTTCTGAGGTTGCACCGATAAACGTGAATCTTGTTTGTTTGGAACACTTAATGAAAAACATGGCTAAAATGAGCCAAAAGATCGTCTACCTGACGACTGCCAAAACTGTCATCCCAGCCTTGGTTGAGGCCAACCAAATAACTTTCGACACAAGGAGTGTGCATCTTGTGGTGTTCTACCCGATTCAGATGAAAATAAATTGTTTATATCTAACGATGTTACTCTTAGGAGCGATATGACACTTCGACCATAGTCGATCACGAAGGGAAAGAATATTGCATATGACGGTGAGTCGTCAGCCCAACCAACATCAGGAGCCAAAGAATTTTTTAAAGGAGAATCATTTGTTGGTAAAGAAAAAAATGAAGAAAATATAAAAACACGAAAGATAAAAACAACAACAGACCCAGTGGGGAGAAGCTAGCATTTGAGAAGCCCGCAAATGCAACAGATCCAGAGCCAACCAACGAAGTCGAGCCTGCATTTTTTGGTCCATCTCTTGCAGACGATTTTGCACATTTTTATCATCTACCTGTATACAATGATACAGATAAAAATTTCAATGAAAAAGTTTCTATTTTTGTACATATTCCATTTCTTGAAGTAATGAAAAAGACAAAAAAACTGAAAATTTGAAAAATGCTTTGTCTGATCCTTCAATTGTGGAAATCATTCAAAACTTGGGCCTAAATATGCCCTGGTGAAAGACAGGAAGTACATGTCTACAACAAAGAAAGGACTCAAGGAAGTGAAGGATATGGTGAGATCCTTAAGCACATCACGGAAGCGTGAGGATCGCATCGTATACGATCGGGAGCGACTAGTCGCACTAGTTGCTCGAGGCAGTGGAAATTAAAATTTTCATGCGATGGAACCACATGATCCCAGAACACTTCTCGGATCATTTCATCTAAACCACAAACAATTATTCGGGTTAACTCTTGAAGTGTGGTTGCGATCGAGTCTCTAAAAGAAGAGACCTCCTGTCTCAAATCCGATCCGCCGGAGGAGACGCTTGCGAGCGTATTGATGAAATGCGTGCTTCTCGCAATCCATGTTAATGATCCAAGAAGTGAAGCTCCTGATCTCATCATAAGAGAACTGATGTCTTCTTCACAAAAGAGGCGCATCGAAGGAGACAAAGATCCACGAGCAAACAGTCCGACAGCAAAACACCGACACTGCGGCGAGAGCGACTCTCTCTAGGGCTCCATGGTGGACGACTACAAGAGAGAGAGATGGTGTGTGGAGAATGTGTGTGTGAGAGAGAGAATATGTTGTCAAAACTTAAGAAGAGCAAGGGGTACCCTTTTATTAATAATATTTTGGGATCCATAGATCTCAATCCATGGAGAACACAAATCCAATGGCTCACATTGATTTTTGTTTCTTTTAATGGCCATGATCTAGTTGTTAAAAACACAACAAGAATTAATTAATTAATTAAAATAAATATATATTGAATAAATCATTAATATAAAAATTAATTAAGTCAAATTAACATAGGATAAATTAGGAAGGAGGCATGCCTCCCTTCCATAGGGGGGGGCACCTTGAATTCCAATTCAAGATGGCCATCCATCCTCCTTAAAAGGAAGGAGGCACTCCTCTTCCTTTTTCATGAGATCTCATATCCCGTGAAAATCTCCATAATTCACAACAACTATTGTTGTAAATTTATTGACAAAAATTTCATAATTATTTTGTGAACATCGCAATCATGCCATTGGAAACTTGTGAATCACATTCACAATACAAAATAAAATGTAAATCACATTTTCAATTTAATGTCCAATGTTAATCTAATTCACATCAACATTTAATTAACAAATGTAAATTACAAATAGCTCTCTCTAATATATTACAAATCACATTTATAATATATATGATTAATATGGATATTGCTATCCACATTATTCATATCCATGATAATTAAATCACATTTAATCATCTTGGATCTCTATTCTCATGTGCCCAAATACTATAAATCATATTCACATTATTCACATCTTCGATAATTAAATTACATTTAATTATCTAAGATAACTCTCTTTATAATATGAATCAAATTCATAATATTCATGATAATTAAATAATATTTAATTATCAATTTTCTCAATGCTTATATATATATATCAACAATGAAATTATCCTAAAATCTTTTAAGGATAATGCACTTTCTTCGCAGATACTTGGAGATAAGGACATGGCGATTGTATTGTTCAACATATAGTGACTTGGATATTGAGATCACATGTCAAATCCATATCTTACATACCTCTCATAGATTCTTGATTAAATCAAGACAACAAATTTAATCTTCACATTGCATCTGAATCACATTCAGATCAATGTCCAATATTTGGACCAAGATCAGATCACTTCTCTACTGAGAGGAATCCCTAAAATCCATACCTGTTTCATCACTCCCTAGGAATGGAAGCGTTATGGTTATACAATCGTTTATGATCACACCTCCCTCATGTGTTCCTAATACGTGTACATCATGCATACTGGAAGACCCATGATAAACCGAAGTATTAGATCAGTTTTACACTATCTACTTCATGATTTTATCATTAAGTTTCTCATTTGATCATTGGGAGTCAGTATCGACCATATACTTTCCAAAAACATATATCATACCTACGTCTTAATCATATGCTTTCCAAAAGTACATATCAAACCAACAAATTCAGTCAAGCTTCCAAAGCGAGATGAACATGTAAGAAATTTGATTCTTCCCAATATCTCATGAGTGAGCTCATGTCTTTTGGTTCAGTAAATGAACTTGTATGATCCCTTTGAGAGATTGTATTACTCATATGCCCTTACATGCACACCAACGCGTCGGTGTGTGGACCTTGATTAGGTCATCAACATATTGGTCTGCCAAATGTACATACTCAGACATATAGTAACACATCTGTCTTCGGTCAGAGGATGCATTCCTATATCGTGACAACATACGACATCGGACTTTGGTTATCTTAATCTCGTTAAGTCAACTCTTTGACCTAACTTATCTAACACCTCTGAAACTCTATTTCTATGCAGAGGACCTGCATCAAGAGGTCGGTTAGATATCATCCAAATGAGAAAGGATTGCCATCTCCTACTCAGACTGGAGATCCTCTCTTAATAATCATTTTACGGTGCTTGATGAGTTCTCAATCTAACTCTTTAGATATTCATCCATGCACCAACCTCTATGATTCAATAATTGAATCAACAATTGTATGATCATTAAGATGGCCATGGAACATAACCCTAATTGTACTAAGGGACCTATTATACAAATTAATTAATCTTCATTTCAGACAAGGGAATAATATTCACAATAACATTTATTACATGTCCAACAATCTCCCACTAGCCCGAAGAGCCATTAATGGGCTAATAATTAAACCCACACTCATGTGACAATCATAGGATATCTAGAAAATAGCTAGGTAAGATGATCAATCACTCTGTTCCCAAGAGACTACGCCAAGTCCTTTTGCGGCACTTGCGTATCCTATAGTAACAGTGCCCGCATCCAATGCGAATGTTGCATCTTATGCAACCAATACTCAATTTTCTCAGTTATAGTATCCTTGACACTGCAAATCAATAATTATTATAACAAGTATTTACACAATCCTTATCAGAATGCCTTTATTCCTGGAGATCTGTATCTCCTACGGTATATGTATTTAAGACCTTTTAGATCACCATATATAAAGTCTTAAGTTCTTGAAGATAAGACTTTGAGATCATTATCTCAAAAATCTTGTCCTCTTTGAAGATATTGTTATTACTGCAATCAAGTATTTTATCTCCATAGTAGGATTAGTAACAGTTTACTCCTCCCACTGCATGGTAGACATCTGGGATTTGTACACATCTAGCATACACTCAGCTTCTGATAACTGATGCACAAGGACAATCGGTTTTATCATTCGCTTCCTCAACTCTTTAAGGTGTTATCCCTTTAGATAAATCAATACCATATCTTAAGGGAAGGAAGCCTTCCTTGTAGTTTTCCAAGAATGTAATATGTCCAATGTGTACCACAAATGTGATGATCCCAATACCCTCTTCTCTATGCTTCTAAACACCTTCAGAACTAAGATCCAAGAGGTATCCTTGAGATCATATCTCAAGGTATGGAATAGCCAGTCTATAAAACACTTATTATTATCCTTAACTCATTCTAAATGATTATAATATCATCTACATTTAGTACGATGAAAACAATGGCACTCCCGCTAAGCTCCACATGGTTCATCAAGATTATATCTGAAACCATAACATTTATAATATCATCAAATCTTATGTTTAAGCTACAAGGAGATTATTTGAGTCCATATATGGAGTTTCTAAAGCATTCACACCTTTCTTTCCTCAACCATGAAGCCCTGAGGCTACACCATGTGAATATCCTTAGAGAGGCATTCATAGAGGAATGCAATATTGACTTTCATCTTGTAGATGTCAAAGTCAAGTTGTGTAGCTATAGTTAGCAATATTCTGATGGGTTTAAGAAAGGTCACTGGAGAGCAAGTCTCATCGCAAGTGATGTCTTCTCTTTGGTGTGTATCTTGAGGATACAAGCCGTGCTTTAAAGGTGTCTACCTTCTCATTAGGTTCCCTCTTTCTCTTGAAGATCCATTCGCACCCTACCGGGTCTTACCCATGTAGGTGGATCCTCTAGGGCCCATATACAACACTTGTATATGAAGTCTCCTACAGACTTTATTGCTAACATCCATCTTTCCATGTCATGATCTTCAGAAGGTTCATCACATGAAGTCAGATCAATGTCAGATTTCTCTAACACATGGAATCCATCCTCAAACTCAATTGAAGAGGTATTAATGTTTCATCTTTAATTGTCCTTTTAGTTTCCGACATCAGGAGCCTCATCATCTTCTCAAGATTAAATGAGTTACTTTACTTCATTTTCTCGATTGTCAAGAGAGTCATCCTCCAAGAATCATATCCTTAGAGATGAAATCTTTTAAGAATCTCAAGGTCATAAAGTAGGTGCCCAATACCATCCTTTATTTTCGTAATGAAGTAGCACTCTTTGGTGCTATATTCTAGCTTACTTGCATGGAACCTTATTAAGGATATATAATGTAATCTCTACTACATATATACATGTAAACTAATAGGTAATTATGCTAAAAACATCATTTATCAAATCATGTTATACATGATCCTATTGTATCTCCCTACAACTCTATTGAGTTTAGGTTTATCAGGAGGAATGAGATAGGAATGATATTCCTTTCTCCATAAGGTATTCCATGAATTCATCTAACATGTACATGCTACCTAGGTTAGATCCATTTCATTTCATTTTCCTTCAAACTTTGGTTCTAAACCAAAATTGTGAAATCTTTGAACATTTCAAAGGTTTCTAATGTGAAGAGAAGAAATCTCATATCACAAATAATTATCAATAGATATCACATATCCATAATATTTATTTTGATATAGATGATCCACATACATCAATATGTATGCGATCCTGAATACCTTGACATCATACATCATTCCCAGAGAAGGGTGCATTAGACAATTTCTCATTTTGAATACAATATTTATAAGTATGTAAGTTTTGAACCTTTAGCCAATCTAAAGTTTAATATCTTACTAGTCTATTGATCAAATCAACTAGACAAATGTCCAAGGCTTGATGCTAGATCATTGTCAAATGATCTTCATCCTCTTATTGATCTTATAAGGTTTAACTTTCAGTATTAGAAATGTTAATGAACCATTCATTAATTTTCTAATTTAGTAGAGTCCTCCAGATGTCAAATTACTATTTGAAATATATCCATCATAACTCTTTATTGTAGGTCTATTCCAGAATTCATGATATTTCTAACATTTAGAAATAAACAACGAGTGTATTCTAATATCTGGATCATAGGGGCATTCTCTAAGACCGAGGACTCTCCCACTGAAAATATGAAGTCTATCTATCCAATAGATTGTTGCAACAATTGCATCAATATCTATGTAGATGACTATTATACATGAAGATCAAATTTCAGTCTTCTAATACATATGCAACTAATTGCAAGTTTTATTAGAAGAATGAGATACAATTATTAGAGTTAGTTCTTATCTAATAAGAAAGTCAATTTCAATGAAGGCATGTAGATATAGATTATTCTGATGCACTATTCGAGTCCTTCTCTAAGGATTCTAGATAGAATTGATAGTCCAATTATCAACACTTCAACTTATTGCAATATTGACATTCATCCAACTCTTTGGATGTCATATGGAAATCACAAAAGTACAGTCAACTCCTTGACTTTTCTTTTTGCTTGGGTCAGACCCATGCTTCCACTGCGCTCTCTTCATCTATAAACAATAATTGCTTAAGACAAAGGATCTCTTACGTTAAATTCAAAAATTTCAATATAAGAGTATTTCAACATCATACATGCTTCATTCAATTCATACAATTTGAATATTATGAAGCTTCATGAATGGCTAGAGTATTGATAGTAGAATGATGATGCTAATCATATCTACATACATCTTAAGTCTTAAAGAATTTGGTTCAAGTAGGTATTCAAATATTTTGAATACATCATCTCTTATAGAGCCACCATTTTGCATGATGCAACGAACCATGTCATTCATGATTAAATGTCAAGAGCACATATGTATGCCAGAACATGTTATTGGATTTTATAAGGATTATTTGTCAGTTATGATCATCATCGACATGTCACTTGCAAAGTACATTCAATGAGAGATTAGGACTATAGAGACATACAACCCTAGGGTTGTAGACCTATTATCTATTTAATTGTCATTCCTCATTATTACGAGGAAACTTGCACATTGCAACCCCATACATTATGTGTCCAACTGCAAGTACAATATTTTGATCATGGATCCAATCCATGACATTATACTAATTATCATTGAGTATAGTATTGAGTGGATTTAATGAAGGATTATCTGAAATAAGAAATTTGCATACATATATATAATTATATATTTTACTTTGATTTATGAGATTTTATATCAAAGTTGTCTTGCCTTGTCAACATTGAAAGTTCATTCCCTTAATCACTTTCAATGTAAGAGATATACTTACCATTATATCTCAACAAGATTTTGGATCTCCTTCCTTATCTTTGCCACATCCCAATAATATGAGAACCTGTAACTCGGATAAAAAGAAGCGGGAACACATCCCGCCTTGCAAGTCCAACTTGCATTCCCAATTCGGTCTTTAACACATGGGCCCACCACCCCTAAGGTGATGTTGAGCCGTTGTTAATTGAACCAATCATCAACATGATTAGAACTCGCTATGTGCAATCCAATATGGCCCCAATAATATGATGACTCGATATTGGGATCACTACACATACAGACTTCCTTTCGAGAAGCCAAGAGCCCGATCCGGATGCGCTTGCATATCAGAGCTGTCACTTCAGACAGGCGTCATCTACATACAATCCCTAGCGACAAAACCATTCACCTTGACAGAAGACCATGGATGTCACTTATGTGATCCTCCATAACATGTTCAAACTTTTAATTAATCATTATGAATCATATTCTTTACGATTAATTCTTCTAAGGGAAATACACATCTATTAATAATAGAGTGTTTCAATTGGATATAATCAATTTAATCATATTAAACCAATTATCAATCCAATTCAATCCACAAACTTGATTGTTACTTGGATGGATGGTATAATCTCAAATTACATATTATTCAAATTTTAATATTAGAAAAGTACACCGTGATCTCTTGTATTATTTAGTCCCTACCCATTGTCATGACTAGTACTGATGGGAGTGGGACAGATTGCACACGGTGCAACCTGCTACCCCAACGCTCCCCGACTAGACACCATATCCACCTCAGGAAAGGATAAGGCCAAAGTGATCATTGTGTACATGAGATGATACTTGGTTTTTCAATTGAAGTTATATCAAATAATAATAATAAAAACAATTTTGATTAACATTATAAGTAAATTTACTAAATAAATTTCCAATCCTATTCGAGCAACTTTGTTTGTTAGAAAGTGTATGATGTAACCAATTGTGATCTAGATCATATCTAATCAATTATTGATTAAGGCAATGTCATTTATGAAAATAATTATCATAAAATATTTCAAAAATATTTATTCATAATTATTCCAGGAAATTAACAATTTAATTTCACAAATTGATTAAATGACAATCACAAGGTTCTTGATTAGAAAAATAATTTTCAGTAGTGACCCTCACTTACTAAAATTAACATATCTCAATCAATTTAAATCCAAATCATGCAAAATAAGTTTTCATAGTTTGATAATTTGATTCACAAAAGAATCTAAATGATTTGCACGTATTTATAGGCTTTTTAAATCAGTAATTAACTCCTTAATTACATTAAGATTCGCAGTCCCCGAAATAGTGGATACATGTTCACTAAAATGATCATAACTTGAGCAAACAGATTTCAAATCATGCAAACTCAGACCCCACAATTTCCTTATTTTATGGGAAACACAATCTAAGTAATTATTTCGTGTTTAGACATTGTAAACAGGACCGAAATTATTCACGAAACAAAGGTGCAAAAATGAAATGCGACAAAAACTTTCGCAAACTCTAACGAACCCAAGTCTTCCTAGATTTATGGATCTCATCCAAAACCTTCGACAAAGGCTTTGATATCACTTGAAGGATATGGTGATATGAAGGATATTGAGTATCCTTAAGCGCATCACGGAAGCGTGTCGATCGCATCGTATGCAATCGGAGCAACTAGTCGTACTAGATGCTAGATGCAGCGGAAATTAAAATTTTAACTTTAAAGATGAAACCACATGATCACGAGAATACTTCTCGGATCGTTTCATCAAACCAAAAAGTATTAGAAATACCTCTTGAAGCGTGGTTGTGATCGCAAGATCCCAAAGTAGAGATCCTCCTGTCTCAAGTCCGACCCACGAAGAACGCACTTGCGGGCACGATGATGAGTCGCGTCCTTCCCGCAATCCTTGACGAAGGTCCAAGCGTCGAAGGTGAAGCAAGATGCTCTCCTCTTCAATATGCAAAGTGGACGGCCACTTGGATATTAAGAGAGAGCCCACACGAGAATGAGAGAGAGAGAGAAGTAGTAGTCTTCTACAACTCTAGATAATGTTGTAACTTGGAAAGGCTACCCTAGCCCTCCTTTTATACTAGTTTAGGATCCAATGGATCTCAATCCATGGGACACATGGATCCAAGGGCTATGCTTGGTCCATGCTAAATCAATGGCTATGATTGTTGTTGGTTTAAATTAAAAAATGTTGCAACATTATCAACATAATTTAATTTAACATTAACTAATTAAGAGATAATGTGACAACAAAAAGGGAGTCAACCAACCACCCTAAATTATAGGGGGTTATTTTGTCTCCTTTTATTTTATCTTATTATTTCTTAATAAATTGCAATAACTATTATTGCAATAATATCCACCAAATTAATTCCAAATTAATTTGTGAATATTTCAATCATGCCATTGATCATTATGTGAATCATGTTCACAACCCAAACTAATTTGTAAATTGCATTTCCAATTAATTAATAAATGTGAATCCAATCCACACTATTAATTAACAAAAGCTATTTACATGGATTCTCTCTCTTATATATGTATATTATAAATCATATTTATAATACACATATATCATGGATAATGTTATCCACATTCTCTAATCCTTGATAATTAAATCCCATTTAATTATCTTAGATAATCATTTTCACAATATGAATCATATTCATATTTAAGCTTGATAATTAAATCTTATTTAATCAACAAGTCCTTGCTTGGATATTTCATCAAAAGAATTATTCTTGAACCCTTTCAAGAATAATGTGCTTTCTCCGCAGATACTTGGAGATAAGGATAGGGCAATTGTATTGTTCCACGTATAGTGACTTGGATATTGAGATCTTATCTCAAATCCAGATCTTACGAACCTCCCACAGATGCTTGATTAGATCAAGACCGCAAATCTAATCTTCTCATTGAATCTGAATCTCATTCAGACCAATGTCCAATATTTGGACTAAGATCAGATTGCTTCTCTACTGAGAGGAGTCACTAAAATCCAGACCTGTTTCATCACTCCCTCGGAATGGAAGCGTCATGGATATACAATCGTTTATGATCACATCACCCTCAGGTATTCCCAATACCTGTACATCCTGCATACTGGAAGACCCATGGTCAACCCGAAGATCAAGATCTATTTTACACTGTCTTCTTCAGGGTTTGATCACCAAGTTTCTCATTTGATCATTGGGATTTGGTATCGATCATATACTTTCCAAAAGCATATATCATACCTAGGTCTTGATCATATACTTTCCAAAAGTATATATCAAACCTACAAATTCAGTCAAGCTTCCAAAGCGAGACGACCGTGCACGGAATTTGATTCTTCCCAATATCTCATGAGTGAGCTCATGTCTTCCGGTTCAGTAGTGAACCTGTATGATCCCTTTGAGAGATCGTATTACTCATATGCCCTTATATGCACACCAACGCGCCGGTGTATAGACCTTGGTTAGGTCATCAACCTATTGGTCTGTCAAATGTACATACTCAGACATATAGCAATACATCTGTCTCTGGTCAGAGGATGCATGCCTATGCTGTGACAGCATTCAACATAGGACTTAGGTTATCTCGATCTCGTTAAGTCAACTCTTTGACCTAACTAATCTGACACCTCCGAATCTCTATTCCTATGCAGAGGACCTGCATCAAGAGGTCGGTCAGATATCAACCTATGTGAGAAAGGATTGCCATCTCCTACTCAGGCTGGAGATCACATCTTAATAATCATTTGACGGTGCTTGATGAGTCCTCAATCTAACCCTTTAGATATTCATCCAAGCACCAGCCTCTATGATTCAATAATTGAATCAACAGCTGTATGATCATTTAAGACAGCCATGGTACATAACCCTAATTGTACAGAGGGACCTATTATGCAAATTATTTATTCTTCATTTCAGATCAGGGAATGATATTCGCAATAACATTTATTGCATAATGGCTCGCCGTGGGCTCACATGTCCAACAATCTCCCACTAGCCCAAAGAGACATTAATGGGCTAATCATTTAAACTCACACTCATGTGACAATCATAGGCTATATAGAAATAACTAGGTAAGCTGATCAGTCACTCTGTTCCCAAAAGACTATGACAAGTCCTTTTACGACACTTGCATATCCCTAGGTAACAATCCTCGCATCCAATGCGAATGTTGCATCTAATGCAACCTATACTCAATCTAGTCAAAGCAGTTATAGTGTCCTTGACACTATTGCTTAATAACTATTATAACCAGTATTTCCATAATCCTTATCAGAATACCCTTATTCTGGGAGATCACTATCTCTCAAGGTATCCACAGTTAAGACCTTTTAGATCTCTATCTATAAAGTCTTAAGCTCTTGAAGATAAGACTTAGAGATCACTATCTCTATAGCCTTCTCATCTTTGAAGATATCGTTATTACTGCAATCAAGTGTTCTTTCTCCATAGTAGGATTAGTAACAGTTTTCTACTCCCACTGCATGGCAGATATCTGGCTTTTGTACATATCTAGCATACACTTAGCTTCTCGTAACTGATGCACAAGTGCAAGCAGTTCTAGAATTTACTTCCTCAACTCTTTGAGGTGCTATTCCTTTAGATAGTTCAGTACCAAATCTCAAGGAAGGAAGCCTTTCTTGGAATTTCCAGGAATGGAATATGTCCAAGGTGTACTACAAATGTGACAGTCCCAATACCCTCTTTTCTTTGCTTCTGAACAACTTCAGAACTAAGATCCAAGAGGCATCTTTGAGATCATATCTCAAGGTATGGAATAGCCAGTCTATAAAACATTTATTATCATCCATATATCATTCCAAATGATTAGGATATTATCTACATTTAGCACAATGAACACAATGGCACTCCCACTAAGCTTCACATGGTTCATCAAGATTCTATTTGAAATCATAACATTTATAATTTCATCAAATCTTATGTTCCAACTTCAAGAAGCTTATTTGAGTCCATAGATGGATTTCTTTAGCTTTTACTTTCCCCAAACATGAAGCCCTGGGGCTACTTTGTGTGAATATCCTCAGAGAGGTATTCTTTAGAGGAATGCAATCTTGAATTACATCCTGAAGATGCAATAGTCAAGTTGTGTAGCTAAGGTTAGCAATATTCTGATGATTTTAAGCATGGTCACCGAAGAGCAAGTCTCATTGCAAGCAATGTCTTCTCTTCCGATGTGTAGCTTATGACTACGAACCGAGCTTTGAAGGTCTCTACCTTCTCATCAGGTTCCCTCTTCTCTTGAAGATCCATTTACACCTTTATGGGTCTTACTCATATAGGTGGATCCTCGAGGGTCCATATACAACACTTGTATTTGAAGTCTACTTTAGACTTTATTGCTAATATCCATCATTCCATGTCATGATCCTTAGGAGCTTCATCACATGAAGTCCGATCATTGTCAGACTTGGCTGACACATGGAATACATCCTCAAACTTATTTGAAGAGGTATTAGTGCTTCATCTTTAATTGTCCCTTTTAGTTTCCGATTTCAGGAGCCTCATTGTCATTTCAAGATTAAATGAGTTCCTTCACTTCATTTTCATCTTGATTCTCAAGAATCTCAATCCTCCAAGAATCACATTCTCAGAGATGAGATCTTTTAAGAATCTCAAGGTCATAAAGTAGGTATCCAATACCATACTTTATTTTCCTAATGAAGTAGCACTCTCAAGTGCTAGATTCCAGCTTACATCCATGGAACCTTATTAAGGATATATATTGTAGTCTCTACTACACATATATACCAGGAAACTAAGAGGATAATTATGCTAAAATTCATCATTGATCAAATCATGTCACACATGATCCAATTGTATCTCCCTATAACTCCATTGAGTTTAGGTGTGTCAGGAGGAGTGAGATAGAAATGGTATTCATATCTCCATAAGGTATTCTTTGAATTTTATCTAGCAGGTACAAGCTACCTAGGTTAGATCAAATTCATTTCATCTTTCTCCAAACTTTGGTTCTAAACCAAAAATTGTGAAATCTTTGAACATTTCAAAGGTTTCTCAGGTGAAGAGAAGAAATCTCATATCATACATAACCATCAATAGATATCACATATCCATAATGTTCACTATGATATAGATGATCCACATACATCAATATGTATGAGATCCCGAATACCTCGACATCTAACACCATTCTCAGAGAAGGGTGTATTGGACATTTTACTTTGAATACAATGTTCACAAGTATGTAAGATTTGAAATTTTAGACATTCTAAAGTTTCATATCTTACTAGTCTATTGATCAAATCAACAGACAAATGTCCAAGGCTTGATGCCAGATCATTGTCAAATGATCTTCATCCTCCTATTGATCTATCAAGGTTTAATTTTCAGTATTAGAAATCTTAATGAACCATTCATTAATTTTTCTAATTTTGTGGAGTCCTCTAGATATTAGATTACTATCTGAAATATTTCCATCATAACTCTTTATGATAGTTCTATCTCAGAATTCATGTTTATTTCCAACATTTAGAAACAAACAATGAGGGTATTCTAATATCTAGGTCATAGAGACATTCTCTAAGACTAAAGGGCTCTCCCACTGAGAATCTGAAGTCTATCTATCCAACAGAGATTGCTGCAACAATTACAGCAATATCCATGCAGATGACTATTAAACCTTAAGATCAAATTTCTAGTCTTCTAATATATATGCAACCAATTGCAAATATCACTAGAAGATTGGGATACAATTATCAGACTTTATCTTACGAAATAAGAAAGTCAGAGTCAATGATTATATGTAGATTATTCTGATGCTCTATCTGAGTCCTTCACTAAGGATTTTAGACAGACTTGATAGTCAAACTATCAACACATCAACTTATTACAGTATTGACATTTATCCAACTCTTTGGATGTGATATGGAAGTCACAGAAGTAGGTCAACTCTTTGACTTTCCTTCTTACTCGGGTCCGACCCATGCTTCCACTGTGCTCTCTTCATCAATAAACAACCATTGTTTAAGACAAAGAATCTCTTATGTTGAATTCAAAGGATTTCAATATAAGTGCATTTCAACATTTATACATGCTTCATTAAATTCATTCAAAATGATTATTATGAAGCTTCATGAATGACTAGAATATAGACAGTAGAATGATGACACTCATCATATCTACATACATCTTAACTCTTGGAGACTTAGGTTCAGGTAGGTATTCAAACATTTTGAATACATCATCTCTTTCGAGCTACCATTCTGCATAATGAAGAGAACCATGTCATTCATGATTAAATGTCTAGAGCATATACGTATGCCAAAATATCTTCATTTCTTTTATAAGGATTATTCGACAATTACGATCATCATCAACATGTCACTTCCCAAGTACACTCGATGAAAGATCAAGACTATAGAGACATACAAACCCTAAGGTGATGTCTTATTATCTTATTTAATTGTCATTCCTCATTATCTTGAGGAAACTTGCACATTGCAACCACATACATTATGTGTTCAATTGCAAGTACAATATCTGGATCATGAGTCCAATCCAAGATATTTTTACTGATTATCATTGAGTATAACATTGAGTGGGTTTAATGAAGGATTATCTGAAATAAGAAATTTGCATAAGGGTATATATATATTATATATACATGTTTTACTTTGATTTAGGAATTTTTATATCAAAGTTGTCTTGCCTTGTCAACACTGAAAGTTCATTCCCTTAATCACTTTCAATGTAAGAGATATTCTTACCATTATATCTCTAGCAAGATCTGGGATCTCCTTTCCTATCTTTGTTGCATCCCAATAATATGAGAACCTACAACTCGGATAAAAAGAAGCGGGAGCACATTCCGCCTTGCAAGTCCAACTTGCATTTCCCAATTCGGTCTTTAACACCCGGGCCCACCACCCCTAAGGCAATGTTGACCCGTCATTAATTGAACCAACCGTCAACAGGCTTAATACTCGCTATACGCAATCCAATATCGCCCCAATAATATGAGGACCCGATATTGGGGTCACTACGTATACGGCCTTACTCTTTCGAGAAGCAAAAAACCCGATCCAATTAAATCATGGACAGGATCTGTCACTTCGGACAGGCGTCTCCCATACACAACAACTGGCGACGGAATCCTTTGCCTTGACGGGAGACCATGGATGTCACTTATGTGATCCTCCACCTCATATTCAAATTGTAATTAATTATCGTGAATCATATTCACATAATTAATTCTTCCAAGGGAAATACACATCTATTCATAATAGAGTGTTTATTGGATATAATTAATTTAATCACATTAAATTAATCATCAATCCAATCATCAATCAACAAACATGTCTTTTACTTGAATAGTAGGTATATACTCAAAGTACGTATTATTCGAATTTTAATAATTAGAAAAATACACATTGTCTGTCTCCGGTATTATACAGTCCCTACCCGCTGTCATGGCCAGTACCGACGAGAGTGGGACGGACCACATACGTTGCAACCCGCTACCCCAATGCTCTCCGACTAGGCACCACATCCGCCTCGGGAAAGGATAATACCAGATAGACCATCATGTACTTTGAGATGTTCATCGGTTTTTCAACCGAAGTTATACCATATAATATAAATCAAAACATTTTTGATTATAAGGAGATTTGCTAGACAAATCCCCAATCCTATTCAAGCAAAAGGGTTTTCATGTAAAAGTTGTCCTACAACAATTGTAGGATAAACTATGGTTTTCATGAAAGCAATGTTTGTTGATGAACCAATGATCAAGATCTAATATCTCATCATTGTGGTTTAGGCAAGTGTCATTCAATGAAATAATTATCTCTTTAAATATTTCACAAATATTTATCACTAATTATTCCAGAAAATTAACAATTAATTTTCATCATGATAATTGAATGACATATCACAAGGTTCAAGATCAAAATTGTTAATTTCCAGCAGTGACCCCCAATCACTAAAATTAACTTATCTTAATCAATTTAAATCCAAAAAATGCAAACTCAGTTTCCAAAGATTGCCTATTTGATTTATTAAAGAACCCAAGTGATAATTCACGCATTTCAAGGCGGATTAAAACCGTAATTATCTCATTAATCACGTTCAAATCCGCAGTTCCCGCAACAGTGAATATAGTCATATTCAAAAAGCCATATCTTGAGCAAATAAAGTCCAAATTTAGTAAACTCAAGTCCTATGGTTTCCTTAATTAATGAGGAACAGAATCCAATTGAAAATTTCGTGTTTAAACATTTTAAACAGTACAGAAAAAATTCAATTAGACAGAGGTGCGAAAATTGAAATGCAGTAAAAATTTCGCAACCCTTTCAAGAACCAAATCGTCTAAGGTCTATGGATCATATCCAAACCCTTATTCAACCTGGCTCTGATACCACTTGAAGGATATTGAGTATCCTTAAGCGCATCACGGAAGCGTGTCGATCGCATCGTATGCAATCGGAGCAACTAGTCGTACTAGATGCTAGATGCAGCGGAAATTAAAATTTTAACTTTAAAGATGAAACCACATGATCACGAGAACACTTCTCGGATCGTTTCATCAAACCACAAAGTATTAGAAATACCTCTTGAAGCGTGGTTGTGATCGCAAGATCCCAAAGTAGAGATCCTCCTGTCTCAAGTCCGACCCACGAAGAACGCACTTGCGGGCACGATGATGAGTCGCGTCCTTCCCGCAATCCTTGACGAAGGTCCAAGCGTCGAAGGCGAAGCAAGATGCTCTCCTCTTCAACATGCAAAGTGGACGGCCACTTGGATATTAAGAGAGAGCCCACACGAGAATGAGAGAGAGAGAGAGAAGTAGTAGTCTTCTACAACTCTAGATAATGTTGTAACTTGGAAAGGCTACCCTAGCCCTCCTTTTATACTAGTTTAGGATCCAATGGATCTTAATCCATGGGACACATGGATCCAAGGGCTATGCTTGGTCCATGCTAAATCAATGGCTATGATTGTTGTTGGTTTAAATTAAAAAATGTTGCAACATTATCAACATAATTTAATTTAACATTAACTAATTAAGAGATAATGTGACAACAAAAATGGAGTCAACCAACCACCCTAAATTATAGGGGGTTATTTTGTCTCCTTTTATTTTATCTTATTATTTCTTAATAAATTGCAATAACTATTATTGCAATAATATCCACCAAATTAATTCCAAATTAATTTGTGAATATTTCAATCATGCCATTGATCATTATGTGAATCATGTTCACAACCCAAACTAATTTGTAAATTGCATTTCCAATTAATTAATAAATGTGAATCCAATCCACACTATTAATTAACAAAAGCTATTTACATGGATTCTCTCTCTTATATATGTATATTATAAATCATATTTATAATACACATATATCATGGATAGTGTTATCCACATTCTCTAATCCTTGATAATTAAATCCCATTTAATTATCTTAGATAATCATTTTCACAATATGAATCATATTAATATTTAAGCTTGATAATTAAATCTTATTTAATCAACAAGTCCTTGCTTGGATATTTCATCAAAAGAATTATTCTTGAACCCTTTCAAGAATAATGTGCTTTCTCCGCAGATACTTGGAGATAAGGACAGGGCAATTGTATTGTTCCACGTATAGTGACTTGGATATTGAGATCTTATCTCAAATCCAGATCTTACGAACCTCCCACAGATGCTTGATTAGATCAAGACCGCAAATCTAATCTTCTCATTGAATCTGAATCTCATTCAGACCAATGTCCAATATTTGGACTAAGATCAGATTGCTTCTCTACTGAGAGGAGTCACTAAAATCCAGACCTGTTTCATCACTCCCTCGGAATGGAAGCGTCATGGATATACAATCGTTTATGATCACATCACCCTCAGGTATTCCCAATACCTGTACATCCTGCATACTGGAAGACCCATGGTCAACCCGAAGATCAAGATCTATTTTACACTGTCTTCTTCAGGGTTTGATCACCAAGTTTCTCATTTGATCATTGGGATTTGGTATCGATCATATACTTTCCAAAAGCATATATCATACCTAGGTCTTGATCATATACTTTCCAAAAGTATATATCAAACCTACAAATTCAGTCAAGCTTCCAAAGCGAGACGACCGTGCACGGAATTTGATTCTTCCCAATATCTCATGAGTGAGATCATGTCTTCCGGTTCAGTAGTGAACCTGTATGATCCCTTTGAGAGATCGTATTACTCATATGCCCTTATATGCACACCAACGCGCCGGTGTATAGACCTTGGTTAGGTCATCAACCTATTGGTCTGTCAAATGTACATACTCAGACATATAGCAATACATCTGTCTCCGGTCAGAGGATGCATGCCTATGCTGTGACAGCATTCAACATAGGACTTAGGTTATCTCGATCTCGTTAAGTTAACTCTTTGACCTAACTAATCTGACACCTCCGAATCTCTATTCCTATGCAGAGGACCTGCATCAAGAGGTCGGTCAGATATCAACCTATGTGAGAAAGGATTGCCATCTCCTACTCAGGCTGGAGATCACATCTTAATAATCATTTGACGGTGCTTGATGAGTCCTCAATCTAACCCTTTAGATATTCATCCAAGCACCAGCCTCTATGATTCAATAATTGAATCAACAGCTGTATGATCATTTAAGACAGCCATGGTACATAACCCTAATTGTACAGAGGGACCTATTATGCAAATTATTTATTCTTCATTTCAGATCAGGGAATGATATTCGCAATAAAATTTATTGCATAATGGCTCGCCGTGGGCTCACATGTCCAACATGATATCCATAAGTGTATCACAAAAGCATGAGGAACACATCGTATGCGATCGGGAGCGACTAGTCGCACTAGTTGCTCGAGGTAGTGGAAATTGAAATTTTCATACGATGAAACCACATGATCCAAGAACACTTATCGGATTGTTTCATCTAAACTGGAAACAAGTATTAGGGTTACCTCTTGAAGAATGGTTCCGGTCGAGTCTCTAAACGAAGAAATCTCCTGTCTCAAGTCCGATCTGACAGAGGAGACACTCGCGAGTGCGTTGATGAAACGCGTGCTTCTCGCAATCCATGTTGATGATCCAAGCAACAAATCTACTGATCTCGTCATAAAGATCCAATGTATTCTTCATGAGTGAGGTGCACCGAAGGAACATAGATCCACGAGCAAATAGTCTAGCAGCATAACTGCAACACTGCAGCGAGAGCGACTCTCTCTAGGGCTCCTTGGTGGACTGCCACAAGAGAGAGAGAGAGAGAGATGTCGTGTGGAGAATGAGAGAGAGAGAGAGCATATGTTGTCAAAAATTAAGAAGATCAATTGGTGACATTCTATTTATAATATTTTAGGATCCATGGATCTCAATCCATGGACAACACAAATCCAATGGCTCACATTGATTTGTGTTTCTTTTAATGGCAATGATCTTATTGTTAAAAATACAATAATAATTAATTTAATTTCATTCAATATATTGAATAAATCATCAATATATAAATAATTAAATCAAATTTACATAGGAGAAATCAGGAAGGAGGAATTCCTCCCTTCCATAAGGGTGGGGGGGGGGGGGGCACACCTTGAATTCCACTTCATGCTGGCCGTCCATCCTCCTTAAAAGGAAGGAGGCAATCCTCTTCCTTTTTCATGAGATCTCATATCCCATGAAAATCTCCATAATTCACAACAACTATTGTTGTAAATTTACTCACACAAATAATTCATAATGATTTTATGAACATTGCAATCATGCCATTGGAAACTTGTGAATCGCATTCACAACCAAAAATAAAATGTAAATTACATTTTCAATTTAGTGTCCAACATGAATCTAATTCACATCAACATTTAACTAACAAATGTAAATTACAAATAGCTCTCTCTAATATATTATAAATCATATTTATAATATATATGATTAATATGGATATTGCTATCCACATTATTCATATCCATGATAATTAAATCACATTTATTCATATTGTATTTCTATTCTCATGTGGCCAAATAATATGAATCATATTCACATTATTCATATCTTTGATAATTAAATCACATTTAATTATCTAAGATAACTCTCGTTATAATATGAATCAAATTCATATATTCACGATAATTAAATCACATTTAATTATCAATTTTCTCAATGCTTGGATACATATATCAACAATGAAATTATCCTGAACTCTTTCGAGGATAATGCGCTTTCTCTGCGGATACTTGGAGATAAGGACATGGTGATTGTATTGTTCTACATATAGTGACTTGGATATTGAGATCACATCTCAAATCCATATCTTGCAGACCTCTCATAGATGCTTGATTAAATCAAGGCTGCAAATATAATCTTCTCATTACATCTGAATCACATTTAGATCAATGTCCGATATTTGGACCAAGATCATATCACTTCTCTATTAAGAGGAGTCACTAAAATCCAGACTCGTTTCATCACTCCCCAGGAATGGAAGCGTCATGGTTATAAAATCATTTATGATCATATCACTCTTAGGTATTCTTAATACCTGTACATGATGCATACTTGTAGACCTAGAATGAACCCGAAGTATTAGATCAATTTAATACCGTATACTTCATGGTTTTATCATTAAGTTTCTCATTTGATCATTTGGAGTCGATATCAATCATATACTTTCCAAAAACATCTATCATACCTAGGTCTTGATCATATACTTTCCAAAAGTATATATCAAACCTACAAATTCAATCAAGCATCCAAAGCGAGATGACCGTGTACGGAATTTGATTCTTCTCAATATCTCATGAGTGAGCTCATGTCTTCCGGTTCAGTAAATGAACCAATATGATCACTTTGAGAGATCGCATTACTTATATGCCCTTGCATGCACACCAATGTGTTAGTGTATAGACCTTGATTAGGTTATCAACCTATTGGTCTTCCAAATGTACATACTCATATGTTACTCATCTGTCTCCGGTCAGAGGATGTGTGCCTATATCGTGACAGCATATGACATATGATTTTGGTTATCTCGATCTTGTTAAGTCAACTCTTTGACCTAACTTATCTAACACCTCAGAATCTCTATTCCTATGCAGAGGACCTGCATCAAGAGGTCGGTTAGATATCAACCAAATGAGAAAGAATTGCCATCTCCTACTCCGGCTAGAGATCCTCTCTTAATAATCATTTGACGATGCTTGATGAGTCCTCAATCTAACTCTTTAGATATTCATCCAAGCACCAACCTCTATGATTCAATAATTGAATCAATAGCTGTATGATAGTTAAGTTGTCCATGGTACATAATCCTAATTGTACTAAGGCACCTATTATGCAAATTTATTAATCTTCATTTCAGATCAGGGAATGATATTTGCAATAACATTTATTGCATAATGGCTCGCAGCGGGTTCGCATGTCCAACAGGAAGAATGTACAAAAAGGTGCCAGCCTTACACTCACAATCCCAGAAGCTAGAGTGGAGAGAATGAGAAACATGTCCTCACCATGGCAACTATCAATGCCATCAACAATCTCCCTGATAAGATGAAAGACAAGGGAGCACCACTCATCAGATGTAACATGTTCAATTGAGAGTTTGAGCGAACATTACTCAAGAGTGGGTCTTCTATCAACATTATGCTAGCTTAGCTACTCATAGAATTTGATCTAGGGCCGCTTAAACCTACCAAGATGATTATGCAGTTTGCAGATAAGTTAGTTAAGAGGCCTAAGGGCATATTGGGGGATGTGATCGTCACGGTTCAGGGAGCCCAGTTCCCTACTGATTTTGTTGTACTAGACATGGACATATTTGCATCTCTGCATCGCATCCCCATCATCCTTGGCCGACCATTCCTGTAAACAATCGAGGTAGTAGCGAACTACGACACTAGAGAGATCACATTTAGTTACAACAACCAAAAAGTACAGATAGAGACCATAACTAATTTGAAACCATCGAAGGTTGCATCTGAGTTGAGTGTGCTTGCACCTAACTGCCAA
Source organism: Ottelia alismoides (assembly GCA_037367405.1). Taxonomy (NCBI): domain Eukaryota; kingdom Viridiplantae; phylum Streptophyta; class Magnoliopsida; order Alismatales; family Hydrocharitaceae; genus Ottelia; species Ottelia alismoides. Next base: position 381,534 of record JAZKJV010011298.1, on the reverse strand, counting down.
GAAGACTATGACTTTCTTGCGGAAATTCAAGATATAAATTATTTATGGATGACATTGAGATATACAAATTCCTCTTCCCTGATGAAGGAGTGGAGACATCAGTCGAATTTCCCTTTATCAATGATGATGAGATCTTTGTTGATGTGCTTGATAAATTCTATGTGGGCCCCTTGACCCTTGAAGACCAAGAGCAAATTATCGAGGATTTCTGCAATAATGATGATATCATTTAAATATTTTGTGAATTCTTGAATGAATAAGCTGAAATATCACATGTGGACACTGAATGGTCGAATGAACTAATACCTATAGTGATCATTGAAGTTACCACTGAAGTAGCTCCTACTCTGCCAGAACTTAATCCTCTGCCCTCCAACATGAAGTATGCCTTCCTTGTGGGAGAATAAAACATGTATATGGTCATAATCAATGCTCATCTAACCAAAGAGCAAGAATCTCATTTGATGGAGGTTCTTGAATGAAACCACAAGGCGATAGTTTGGAAGATATGGATGTCCATAGGATCAATCCATCCCTATGCTCGCATCACATTTACTTGGAAGATGATAGCAGGACTTCCCATGAATTTCAGAGGAGACTAAGTCCAAACCTCCGCGAGATTGTCATGAAGGAAATTCAGAAATGGTGTTATGTAGAGTTCATATATCCCATTTCCGATGGCAAATGGACAAGTCCTCTGCATGTAGACCCCAAGAAGTTCTGGATCACCATTATTACCAATGACGAAGGAGAGGAGATTCCAATCAGAATGCCAACCTCGTGTTGAGTATGCGTTGATTACTGACGTTTGAACCTCATCACAAGGAAGGACCAATGTCCATTCCCTTCATCGATCATATTCTCAAGAGAGTGGCTGTGAAGAAATATTTTTGCTTCTTAGATGATTATTCTAGATACAACAAAGTTACAACCGCTCCTGAAGACTAAGAGAAGATGACGTTCACCTGTCCATTTGAGATGTATGCTTTCCCATGGATGCCATTCAGGCTGTGCAGCGTGACGAACCTTGAATTCAGCCTCTTAATAAGTCATTTTAATGCATTGTAGTCGGCCGAATTGAATGCATCAAAGACCTTTCAATTAATATACCACTTAAATCAAATGGTCGATTTTTATTTTACTTGGGCAAGCCCAAGGCCAAACTCAAAGGCACGAGCCTCTTTAGTATCATTTAGACTCTAATTAATTGAACTAAGTGTTGCATTAATGAAACGTAGGTCAAGCAATGCATGAAGACACGATTCCTAAATAAACATGAACAATGCGTTTTTTTATTTTTTTACATGCAAAAAGATTCTATGAAAATGCAATGGGAATGTGCCCTAATTAGATTAAATACATGAGCAATACAAGATCATCAATTTCAGTTCATTTATGAAGCGACACATGATAATGGCATGATAATCAATTAACAAGTGATACTATTTCATTCGAATTAATCAACACAGTCCAAAGAGTCTAATACAAACCAAAAGTTGTGCCATTAGAAAGAGAATCAAGTAAGCTTCGAAACAAAATCAAAATCGACTCAAACAGAGCTAGGATGCTCAAAATATGCATAAAAGAAGCCAAGGGCATAAATAAAAGAAAACATAAAAAATAACTAGCAAACAAGTCCCTAGAATGGACTAAAATGAAAATAAAATTAACGCGAGGCCTTCCCTGAAATTTACCCACATGTGTAGGGGTATTTTTGTAATTATTAAAACCCACGAGGGTTGTAATGGAAAAATACTCTAGGTGCATGTGGTCTGCATGTGAATTCCAGACCTGGATGCAAATTGAAGAACTCTTGAGGGCATTTCTGCAAAATACCCAAACAGTCACATGCCGTGCACATGAGGGCTAGGTTTGGGTGGCTTGCAGACTCGAATGCTGCTTCGGCTAGGCTCGGATGCTCTTGGAAGGCTCGATGTTGGATCGGGCTTGAGAGAGGCTCGGAATAGGCTTGGGGGTCCCAAGCCTCTAGTTCTGGTGTAGCCTCCTGTTGCAGCCACTTGGCAGAGTGTGGACCGTCCGATCAATGAAGAACAGACAATGGCTGAACGGAGATGGACAGGCAACGTGGCTGGCTGCTGACTGCCCGATTTTCGGAGATCCAACGGTATCTATGAGTGCAAGGCGAAGATAACGTGGCCAGTTGTCAGTCGTTGGATGGACATCGGGGAGGTGCATCCACCGATGGCTGTACGTCACTGTCCTTCGAGCTCCGTCGCGGGGAGGTGACAAGTTCTGTCCTCCAGCGAGGTCCTCCTAGCTCTGCCTTGCTTTCTTATACTGGGAGGAGCTTCCCGGAGTCTCTTGGATGGTCGTCGATGGAGCTGGGAGGCCGGGCAAAATGCATCAAGTTCTAGAGGAGGTCGTCAACACCTGGTCGGCAGATGCGATGCGTGAGAAGTCTTCGCCGACGATGCTCCAACCATTGAGAGGATGTTTTAACCTACAGAGTTAGGCCCAAGTAGTCGAATGCACAAATGTAAGGGGGGAATGTAGTGAATGGAATGGACGGCCGTGAAGGAGTGGAGAATGTGGTGGCCAGGCATTATCTACGGTGAGGTTGGTAGAGAAGGAGATTAGATTGGTCTGAGGTCGCGATGGAAGGAAGAGGTGATCGGAGGGGTGAGTGAAGATGAGGAATGCGTGACGAAGCTAAGTCAAGGGACAATGGAGGATGATGAGGTGTATAGGGCCTAATTAATTAAGAGAAATTGAACAAAAAATACAGATGGAGTTCAGAAGAACTTACTTGAGGTTTGGGCGGAGCAGAGATTGGGCTCGAGCATCGGGGAGACGCTCTGGTCATCACTGAACCATTGCAGCTAGTGGTGGCAGCTTGGCAGGACTGAGCCATCGCAGTCCTGGCCTACCATGGACAGGGGTCGACGCCGGAGTCCATCGTCGTCTTTACTCCTCGATTTGGTTCTCTCCCTGTCACGGGGAGGAGAAGAGGGCTCGGCGAGGCCTCGCGTAAAGGAGGACACTGGTGATGGACAGAGGAGATGGAGTATTTGAAGGATGGGGGTAGCGGTTTTGGTGATGGCCAGCGAGGATTGCTGGGGTTATTCCGAGCGAAGTAGAGGGTGTAGTGGGGTGATTGGGATCCAAGAGGAAGGTGGATGAACGGTCTGTGTCGTGGGGAGCTCGGATCGTAGAGAAGATGGCCGACGGGGTGAGGGAAATAGAAAGGGGGAGATGACTTGGCGAGGTGGAGCGACGTGGGCGAGGAGTCTTCGGAGGTTTAAGACGAGTCCTCTGCCATTGGATCTCACAATCCAACAACTGAGGTTTAGGAGCATACGAGCGGTTAGTATCTGATCGATGGATGGAGATATCAAGTGCTAGGATTTTGCCGCATGGTGAGCTAAGGGCGAGGCGCTACCGGACGACCATGATTCAATCTGGGATTGATCAAAGGGTGGCTGTTGATGGCAAGAAGTAAAAGTTGAGATGGAGGTGTCCTGAAGGAGACTGAGTGTCTGCGGAAAGCACCACATGCGTAAGGAGGAGAAGGCGAGAGCGGACGGTCGTGATGCGATCGGGGAATGATCGAACGGTTGCGAAAGGGTGCGAAATTGGATGGCGCAGATTGGGGCGCTTGAAATCCATCCAACGACTGAAAGGAGAGGATGTGCAGCAAGCAGATAGATGGTCTGCATGGTGCAAGCATAAGGCACCACGTGGCCCAATAAGATTATTTAGATGACAAACCTCAAAAGAGGGTGAAAATGGCTGAATTTGGAAAAACTCAAAACATGAAAGTTGTAGATATCAATGAGATCTACAAGTTTGATGTTGACAAAATCGAAAAAGAGTTAAATGAAGGGATAAATATTTTTGTGAGCGTTTTTTAAGGGAAAAAGCACTAGAATTTTAATTTTGCCATTTTTTTGCATTTTTAATTTATTCTAGGAGTCAGATAATTACAGGGATTAATCTGGTTCTTACTGATACTTAGCCTAAGATAGGGGGTTAATTTCAGTGAATTAAGACAATGAAACTGGGTTTTATCAACCCCCTATACTTAAACTATGCTCGTCCACGAGTATCCAAAAATGAATGAGCTGGATTAACCCCCTTGTGCATGTGCGTACAAGATCTGATTTGTTCAAGTCCTCTCAATTTTAGAAATCCAAAATCTCAGAGTTCAACCCAACATTAATGAAGAGGCATCTGATTCCTCTAATTTTCCAGACTCTCTCTTTAATTCATATAAACTAAGGATATGACATTAATCATGAGCCATGTCCCCGGCAATGACAACATTTGATGAACCCGAATTCAGCCTCTTAATAAGTCATTTTAAAGCGTTGTAGTCAACCAAATCGAACGCGTCATAGACCATTCAATTAATATACCACTTAAATCAAATGATCGATATTTATTTTACTTGGGAAATCCCAAGGTTGAACTCAGGGACACGAGCCTCTTTAGTATCATTTAGACTCTAATTAATTGAACTAAGTGTTGCATTAATGAAACGTAGGTCAAGCAATGCATGAAGACACGATTCCTAAATAAACATGAACAATGCATTTATTTTATTTTATTTTTTTAACATGCAACAAGATGCTATGAAAATGCAATGAGAATGAGCCCTAATTATATTAAATACATGAGCAATACAAGATCATCAATTTCAGTTCATTTATGAAGCGATACACGATAATGGCATGATAATCAATTAACAAGTGACACTATTTCATTCGAATTAATCAGCACAGTATAAAGCATCCAATACAAACTAAAAGTTATGCCAATAGAAAGAGAATCAAGTAAGCTTCGAAACAGAAACAAAATCGACTCAAATGGAGCTAGGATGCTCAAGATACGCATAAAAGAAGCCAAGGGCATAAATGCAAGAAATCTAGCAAACATGTCCTTGGAAGGGACTAAAATGCAAATAAAATTAATGCGAGGACTTCCCTAAAATTTACCCACATGTGTGGGGGATTTTGTAATTATTAAAACCCGCGAGGGTTGTAATGCAAAATAACCAAGGCGCATGTGGTCTACATGTGAGTTCTGGACCTAGATGCAAATTGAAGAACTCTGAAGTGCATTCTTGCAAAATACACAGACGATCACGTGACATGCACGTGAGGGCTAGATTCGGGTGGCTTGTAGGCTTAAATACTGCTTTGGCTAGGCTCGGATGCTCTTGGAAGGCTCAATGCAGGCTTGATGTTGGCTCAAGCTCGGGAGAGGCTCGGAATAGGATCGGGGGTTCCAAGCCTTTGGTTCTAGTGTAGCCTCCTGTTGCAGCCATGTGGCAAAGTGTAGACCATCCAATCAGTGAATATCAGATGGTGGCTGAACGGAGATGGGTAGGCGACGTGGCTCGCTGCTACCATCCGATTTCCGGAGATCAACGGTATTTGCATGTGCAAGGCAATGATAACGTGGCAGGTTGTCAGCCGTTGGATTGACACCGGGGAGGTGCATCCAACGGTATCTGTATGTCACTGTTCTTCGAGCTCTGCCGCGGGGAGGCGGCGAGTTCTGTCCTCCAGCGAGGTCCTCCTAGCTCCGCCTTGCTAGCTTAGACCCGGAGGAGCTTCCCAGAGCCTCTTGGAAGGTCGTAGATGGAGCTGGGAGGCCGAGCGAAATGCATCAATGATGAATACTCATTCATCACTCTTTATTCTTATATTTTAGCTACAAAAACCTTTGCAAATGCATGTATATTCATGTAAATACAAATACTTATCAAAAGCATGCATTGTATAAAGTTTAATAATTAGCATGTTTTTGTGCAAAAATAAAAGAATAAAGAGTAAAAAGAAAAAGAGGGAAATATTTAGAATAAATATTGAGCAACCTAACCTAAGGGAGGGCTCAGAATGGGCCTGACCGCATAAAAACCAAAGTAGAGGGAGATAGGGGCTCATGTGTGTAAATATTTATGTAAATAAAATAAAAGTATTTTCCTCGCAAACATAGACTCAAATTGTCTTGTAAATATTTGTATATATTTATAAAGATAAAAACAAGATAAAAATAGAAAAATTAAAAAGAAAACAAAAACATAACTCTTGTATATAGTCATCATGTATATAAAACAACCATCTTTTATTTATTTAGCCTTATAAATAAATAAAATTAATTTTCAAAAATTTTGTAAATATTATATGATATGGTGTAAATAAATAAAATAAAAACGATTAAAACAAAAACAAAATAAAAATAACAAAAATTAAAAATCCAAAAATACTTTGTAAATATACCATGTGTATATATGTACATATCTATTTATTTCACCTACGTATATAAATAATAAAAATAAAATAAAAATATCTTTTTATTCCTAATAATATACTATAAATAAAAAAAATACAAAATGGGAATAAAAATGCAAAAAAATAACAAATTAAAAATAAAAAAAATTAAAAATACATATTGTACATATACCTATGTATAGCCATATAATGTAAATACCCTATTCTTATCTTGAAAAATTAATTAAAAATCACAAAAAAATAGAAAATATTAAAACAAAAATATTTCATGTTTTGACTTTTTAATAATTCTGCCATTTACTATTTATAATTGATTTTTCAAATCTTTTCCACGTGGCAGCTTCTCATTGGCCCACGGAGATGTTGACCTCCGGTCAACTCCCTCCGCGGACCTCCTTCTCCAGCGGATCTCGCGCCCGACCCGACTTCTCCTCTTTTTCCGCGCTCGATCCGCTCGCCATCTCTAAAGGATATGGTTAGATCCTCAAGCGCATCACGGAAGCGTGATCGTCGCATCGAATACGACGAAGAACGACTAGTCGCACTAGTTGTTCTATGCAGCGGAAATTAAAAAATTTTCTTGCGACGAAACCACATGATCCAAGAACACTTCTCGGATCGTTTCGTCTAAACCACAAACAAGTATTAGGTTTACCTCTTGAAGCGTGGTTGCGATCAAGTCTCTAAACGAAGAGACCTCCTGTCTCAAGTCCGATCCGTCGGAGGAGACGCTTGCGAGCGCGGGGATGAACCGCGTGCTTCTCGCAATCCATGTTGATGATCCAAGCGGCGGATCTTCTGATCTCGACACACGAGATCCGATGTCTTCTTCACGAGCGGGGCGCACCGAAGGAGACGGAGATCCACGAGCAAACCATCGGGCAGCATAACGACGATGCCGCGGCGATGGAGAACCTCTCTAGGGCATCCATGGTGGACGGCCACATGAGAGAGATGGAGAGAGGACGTGTAGAGAGAATGAGAGAGAGAGAGAGATTTGTTGCCTCAACTTATGTGTGTTTTGTAAAGAAGAGCAATGGGGTGCCTCTCCTTATATAGGGTTTTGGGATCCATGGATCTCAATCCATGTGTCAACACAAATCCAATGGTCCACATTAATTTGTGTTTCTTTCAATGGTCATGATTTGTTGCTATAAACACAACAACAATTAATTTAATAAAAAAATCAAATATACAATAAATATAATTTGATTTTATATCAAATTAATCTCCAATGGAGAAATAGGAAAGGAGGCAAGCCTCCTTCCATGAGGAGGGTGGACGGCCACCAATTCCCCATGGGAATTGTGGCCGTCCCCTCTCCTTTTTAGGAAGGGAGCTTCCTTTTCCTATTACATGAGATTATATTATCTCATGATTCTCTCCAATATTTGCAACAACTTTTGTTGCAAATTATTTCACAAAAATAAATCCAATTTATTTTGTGAACATTACAATCATGCCATTGGAAATTTGTGAATCACATTCACAACCCAAAACAAAATGTAAATTACTTTTTCAATTTAATGTCCAATGTGAATCCAATTCACATTAACATTTAATTAACAAATGTAAATTACAAACATCTCTCTCTTATATATTATAAATCACATTTATAATATATTTGATTAATATGGATATTGCTATCCACATTATTCATATCCATGATGATTAAATCACATTTAATCATTTTGGATCTCTATTCTCTTGTGTCCAAATAATATGAATCATATTCATATTACTTACATCTTTGATAATCTAATTATCTAAGATAGCTCTCTTTATAATATGAATCAAAATCATATTAATCATGATAATTAAATCACATTTAATTATCCATATTCTCAATGCTCGGATACATATATCAACAATAGAATTATCCATGAACTCTTCAAGGATAATGCGCTTTCTCCGCAGATACTTGGAGATAAGGACAGGGCGATTGTATTGTTCCACGTATAGTGACATGGATATTGAGATCGTATCTCAAATCCAGATCGCGGGCCTCCCCATAGATGCTTGATTAAATCAAGACCGTAAATCTAATCTTCTCATTGAATCTGAATCACATTCAGATCAATGTCCAATACTTGGACCAAGATCAGATCACTTCTCTACTGAGAGGAGTCACTAAAATCCAGACCCGTTTCATCACTCCCTAGGAATGGAAGCGTCATGGTTATACAATCGTTTATGATCACATCACCCTCAGGTATTCCCAATACCTGTACATCCTGCATACTGGAAGACTCAGACTAAACCCGAAGTATTCGATCAACTTTATACTGTCTACTTCATGGTTCTATCAATAAGTTTCTCATTCGATCATTGGGAGTCGGTATCGATCATATACTTTCCAAAAGCATATATCATACCTAGGTCTTGATCATATACTTTCCAAAAGTATATATCAAACCTACAAATTCAGTCAAGCTTCCAAAGCGAGACGACCGTGCGCACGGAATTTGATTCTTCCCAATATCTCATGAGTGAGCTCATGTCTTCCGGTTCAGTAACTGAACCTGTATGATCCCTTTGAGAGATCGTATTACTCATATGCCCTTATATGCACACCAGCGCGCCGGTGTGTAGACCTTGATTAGGTCATCAACCTATTGGTCTGCCAAATGTACATACTTAGACGTATAGCAACACATCTGTCTCCGGTCAGAGGATGCGTGCCTATATCCTGACAGCATACGATATAGGACTTTGGTTATCTCGATCTCGTTAAGTCAACTCTTTGACCTAACTAATCTGACACCTCCGAATCTCTATTCCTATGCAGAGGACCTGCATCAAGAGGTCGGTCAGATATCAGCCTTCAGAGATAAGGATTGCCATCTCCTACTCAGGCTGGAGATCATCTCTTAACAATCATCTGACGGTGCTTGATGAGTCCTCAATCTAACTCTTTAGATATTCATTCAAGCACCAGCTTCTATGATTCAATAGTTGAATCAACAACTGTATGATCATCAAGATGGCCATGGTACATAACCCTAATTGTACTAAGGGACCTATTATGCAAATTATGTATTCTTCATTTCAGATTAAGGAGTGAATTGCAATAACATTTATTGCATAATGGCTCGCCGTGGGCTCGCATTTCCAACAATCTCCCACTAGCCCAAAGAGCCATTAATGGGCTAATCATTTAAACCCTCACTCATGAGACAATCATAGGCTATTTAGAAAATAGCTAGGTAAGCTGATCAGTCACTCTGTTCCCGCGAGACTATGCCAAGTCCTTTTACGGCACTTGCATATCCCCAGTAACAGTGCTCGCATCTAATGCGAATGTTGCATCTCATGCAACCAATACTCAATCTAGTTGGTTACATTGTCCCTGACATCATAACCAGTATCCCCATAATCCTTATTAGAATACCTTCATTCCCGGAGATCTCTATCTCCTAAGGTATCTAAAGTTTAGACCTTTATAGATCACTATCTACATGGTCTTAAACTTTTGAAGATAAGACTTTGAGATTACTATCTCAAAAATCTCCTCATCTATGAAGATTTTGTTATTACTGCAATCAAGTGTTTTATCTCTACAGTAGGATTAGTAACAATTTACTACTCCACTGCATGACAGACATCTGGTATTTGTACACTCTAGCATACACTCAGCTTCTCGTAACTAATGCACAAGTGCAAGTAGTTGTAGCATTTACTTCCTCAACTCTTTGAGGTGCTATCCCTTAAGATAGGTCAGTACCATATCTTAAGGGTTAGAAGCCTTTCTTGGAATTTCTATGAATAGAATATGTCCAAGGTATACTACAAATGTGACAATCCAATTATCCTCTTCTCTTGGCTTCTGAACAACTTCAGAACTAAGATCTAAGAGGTATCTTTGAAATCATATTTCAAGATATGGAATAACCAGAGAATAAAACACTTATTATTAATCTTATATCATTTTAAATGATCAGGATATCATCTATATTTAGCGCAATGAACACATAGGCACTCCCACTAAGCTTCGCATGGCTCATCAAGATTTTATTTGAAATCATAACATTTATAATTTCATCAAATCTTATGGTCCATCTCAAAGAAGCTTATTTGAGTCCTTAGATGGATTCCTTATCTTGCACACCTTTCTTTCCTCAACCATGAAGCCCTGGGGCTACTTCATGTGAATATCCTCAGAGAGATATTCATAGAGGAATGCAATCTGGACTTACATCTCGAAGATGCAATAGTCAAGTTGTGTAGCTAAGGTTAGCAATATTCTGATGATTTTAAGCATGTTCACCGAAAAGCAAGTCTCATTGCAAGCAATGTCTTCTCTTCCATGTGTAGCTCATTGCTACGAACTATGCTTTGAAGGTATGTACCTTCTCATCAGGTTCCCTTTCTCTTGAAGATCCATTTACACCTTTAGGGGTCTTACCCATATAGGTGGATCCTCGAGGGTCCATATACAACACTTGTACATGAAGTCTACATTAGACTTTTATTGCTAACATCCATCTATCCATGCTATGATCTTCAGAAGCTTCATCACATGAAGTTCGATCATTGTCAGATTTCTCTGACACATGGAATCCATCCTCAAACTTATTTGAAGAGGTTTTAGTGTTTCATCTTCAATTATCATTTTAGTTTCCAATTTTAGGAGCCTCATTATCTTTTCAAGATTAAATGAGTTCCTACACTTCATTTTTATCTTGATTCTCAAGAGTCTCAACCTCCAAGAATCACATTCTCAGAGATGATATATTTCAAGAATCTCAAGATCATAAAGTAGGTATCCAATACCATCCTTTATTTTCCTAATGAAGCAGCACTCTCAAGTGCTAGATTCCATCTTGCATGGAACCTTATTAAGGATATGCATTGTAGTCTCTACTACACATATATACCTGGAAACTAAGGGATAATTATGCTAAAATTCATCATTGATAAGATCATGTCACACATGATCCAATTGTATCTGCCTATAACTCTATTGAGTTAAGGTGTGTTACGAGGATTGAGATAGAAATGATATTCATATCTCTATAAGGTATTTTTTTTGAATTTATCTAACAGGTACTTGCTACCTAGATTAGATCAAATTCATTTTATCTTTCTTCAAACTTTTGGTTTTAAACCAAAAAAAATGAAATCTTTGAACATTTCAAAGGTTTCTTAGGTGAAGAGAAGAAATCTCATATCATACATAATCATCAATAGATATCACATATCCATAATGTTTACTATGATATAGATGATCTACATACATCAATATGTATGAGATCCTGAATACCTTGACATCTTACACCTTTCTCTAATAAGGGTATATTGGACATTTTACTTTGAATACAATATTCATAAGTATGTAAGTTTTGAAATTTTTAGACATTCTAAAGTTTCATCTCTTACTAGTCTATTGATCAATCAATAGACAAATGTCCAAGGCTTGATGCTAGATCATTGTCAAATGATCTTCATCCTCTTATTGATCTTAAGGTTTAATTTCAGTATTTAGAAATCTTAATGAACCATTCATTAATTTTTTCTAATTTTGTGGAGTACACTAGATTTTAGATTACTATCTGAAATATCTTTATCATAACTCTTTATGATAGTTCTATCTCAGAATTCATGTTTATTTCCAACATTTAGAAACAAACAATGAGTGTATTCTTATATCTAGGTCATAGAGACATTCTCTAAGACTAAGGACTCTCCCACTGAAATTAACAAGTCTATCAATCCAACAGAGATTGTTGCAACAATTGCATCAATGTCTGTGGATAACTATAAACCTTTAAGATCAAATTTTCCAGTCTTCTAAAACATATGCAACCTATTGCAAATGTCATCAGAAGATTGAGATACAATTATTTGACTTTATCTTATCAATGATTTATGTAGATTAATCTGATGCTCCATCCGAGTCCTTCTCTAAGGATTCTAGATAGACTTGACAGTCATACTATCAACACATCAACTTATTGCAGTATTGGCATTCATCCAACTCTTCGGATGACATATGGAAGTCATAGATGTATAGTCAACTCTTTGACCATACTTCTTACTCGGGTCCAACCCATGCTTCCACTGCGCTCCCTTTATCTATAAGCAACCATTGCTTAAGACTAAGGATCTCTTATGTAAGAGCATTTCAACATTTATACATGCTTCATTAAATTCATACAATATGAATATTATGAAGCTTCATGAATGACCAGATTATAGATAGTAGAATGATGACACTCATCATCTACATCCATCTAAACTCTTAAAACATAGGTTCAGGTAGGTACTCAAATAATTTGAATACATCATCTCTTATAGAGCCACCATTCTGCATGATGCAGTGAACCATCTCATTCATGTTAAATGTCAAGAGCACATAAGTATGCCAGAATATCTTCATTGATTTTACAAGGATTATATGACAATTATGATCATCATCAACATGTCACTTCCAAAGTACATTTGATGATAGATCAAGACTATAGAGACACACAAACCCTAGGGTTGTAGTCCTATTATCTATTTAATTGTCATTCCTCAATATTATGAGGAAACTTGCACATTGCAACTACATACATTATGTGTCCAATTGCAAGTACAATATCTGGATCATGAGTCCAATCCATGATATTTTACTGGTTATTATTGAGTATATCATTGAGTGGGTTTTAATGAAGGATTATCTGAAATAAGAAATTTGCATAAATATATAAACATATATATTTTACTTTGATTTAGGATTTTTATATCAAAGTTGTCTTGTCTTGTCAACATTGAAAGTTCATTCCCTTAATCACTTTCAATGTAAGAGATATACTTACCATTATATCTCAACAAGATCTGGGATCTCCTTCCTTATCTTTGTTACATCCCAATAATATGAGAATCTGCAACTCGGATAAAAAGAAGCGGGAACACATTCCGCTTTGCAAGTCCAACTTGCATCTCCCAATTCGGTCTTTAACACCCAAGCCCACCACCCCTAAGGCGATGTTGACCCGTCGTTAATTGAACCAACCGTCAACAGGAATAGTACTCGCTATACGCAATCCAATATCGCCCCAATAATATGAGGATCCGATATTGGGGTCACTACGTATACGGCCTTACTCTTTCGAGAAGCAAAGAGCCCGATCCAGATGCGCTTGCATACAGGAGCTGTCACTTCGGACAGGCGTCTCCTACATACAATCCCTGGCGACGGAACCCTTTGCCTTGACGGGAGACCATGGATGTCACTTATGTGATCCTCCACCTCATATTCAAATTTTAATTAATTATCGTGAATCACATTCACATAATTAATTCTTCCAAGGGAATTATTAATTCTAATCATATTAGAGTATTTCAATCTTAATTGGATTCCAATTAATCTAATCATATTAAATTAATGATCCAATTAATATCCAACAAACATTTTAATAGTTACTTGAATAATGGTATTATCTCAAATACGTATTATTTCGAATTTTAATAATTAGAAAAAATACATCTTAATCCATCGGACATTATCCCGGCCCTACCCGCTGTCATGGCCAGTACCGACGAGAGTGGGACGGACCACATACGTTGCAACCCGCAACCCCAATGCTCTCCGACTAGGCACCATATCCGCCTCGGGAAAGGATAATGCCAAATTGATTAATTTGTACTTGAGATGATCATCGGTTCTCAACCGAAATTGTACCATATAGTAATAATCAAAACATTTTTGATTAACATTATAATGAGATTTGCTAAACAAATCCCAAGTCCTATTCAAGCAACATGTTTGTTGGAATGTTGATCATGTAGATCATGTAACCAATCTTGATCTAGATCACATCTAATCATTTGTTGGTTAGGGTAAAGTCATTTAAGGACATAATTATCATTAAATATTTCATAAATATTTATGCATAATTATTCCAGGAAATTAAACAATTTAATTTCACTAATTAGTTAAATGACAATCACTAGGTTCTTGATTAGGAAAGTATTTTCAGCAGTGACCCTCACTTACTAAAAATACCATATCTAAATCAATTTAAATCCAAATTAAGCAAAATAAATTTCTAAAGTTTGCTAACTTGATTTACAACAGAACCCAAGAGATTTGCACGCATTTCAAGGCGTTTATCAAATCCGCAATTAACATCTTAATTACGTCATGATCCGCAGTCCCCGAAACAGTGGATACATGTTCACTAAAATGAGCATATCTAGAGCAAACGGAATCGAAATCACGCAAACTCAGATCCTACGGTTTCCTTATTTAATGGGGAACAAAATCCAATTATTATTTTCGTGTTTAAACAATTTAGACAGTGCCGAAAATAATATCAAAACAGAGATGCGAAAATGAAATGCAAGAAAACTTTCGCAAACCCTAATGAACCCAAGTCGTCCTCGGTTTATGGATCGTATCCAAAACCACCGACCTAAGGCTCTGATACCACTTAAAGGATATGGTTAGATCCTCAAGCGCATCACGGAAGCGTGATCGTCGCATCGAATACGACGAAGAACGACTAGTCGCACTAGTTGTTCTATGCAGCGGAAATTAAAAAATTTTCTTGCGACGAAACCACATGATCCAAGAACACTTCTCGGATCGTTTCGTCTAAACCACAAACAAGTATTAGGTTTACCTCTTGAAGCATGATTGCGATCAAGTCACTAAACGAAGAGACCTCCTGTCTCAAGTCCGATCCGTCGGAGGAGACGCTTGCGAGCGTGGGGATGAACCGCGTGCTTCTCGCAATCCATGTTGATGATCCAAGCGGGCGGATCTCCTGATCTCGACACACGAGATCCGATGTCTTCTTCACGAGCGGGGCGCACCGAAGGAGACGGAGATCCACGAGCAAACCATCGGGCAGCATAACGACGATGCCGCGGCGATGGAGAACCTCTCTAGGGCATCCATGGTGGACGGCCACATGAGAGAGATGGAGAGAGGACGTGTAGAGAGAATGAGAGAGAGAGAGAGATTTGTTGCCTCAACTTATGTGTGTTGTGTAAAGAAGAGCAATGGGGTGCCTCTCCTTATATAGGGTTTTGGGATCCATGGATCTCAATCCATGTGTCAACACAAATCCAATGGTCCACATTAATTTGTGTTTCTTTCAATGGTCATGATTTGTTGCTATAAACACAACAACAATTAATTTAATAAAAAATCAAATATACAATAAATATAATTTGATTTTATATCAAATTAATCTCCAATGGAGAAATAGGAAAGGAGGCAAGCCTCCTTCCATGAGGAGGGTGGACGGCCACCAATTCCCCATGGGAATTGTGGCCGTCCCCTCTCCTTTTTAGGAAGGGAGCTTCCTTTTCCTATTACATGAGATTATATTATCTCATGATTCTCTCCAATATTTGCAACAACTTTTGTTGCAAATTATTTCACAAAAATAAATCCAATTTATTTTGTGAACATTACAATCATGCCATTGGAAATTTGTGAATCACATTCACAACCCAAAACAAAATGTAAATTACTTTTTCAATTTAATGTCCAATGTGAATCCAATTCACATTAACATTTAATTAACAAATGTAAATTACAAACATCTCTCTCTTATATATTATAAATCACATTTATAATATATTTGATTAATATGGATATTGCTATCCACATTATTCATATCCATGATGATTAAATCACATTTAATCATTTTGGATCTCTATTCTCTTGTGTCCAAATAATATGAATCATATTCATATTACTTACATCTTTGATAATCTAATTATCTAAGATAGCTCTCTTTATAATATGAATCAAAATCATATTAATCATGATAATTAAATCACATTTAATTATCCATATTCTCAATGCTCGGATACATATATCAACAATAGAATTATCCATGAACTCTTTCAAGGATAATGCGCTTTCTCCGCAGATACTTGGAGATAAGGACAGGGCGATTGTATTGTTCCACGTATAGTGACATGGATATTGAGATCGTATCTCAAATCCAGATCGCGGGCCTCCCATAGATGCTTGATTAAATCAAGACCGTAAATCTAATCTTCTCATTGAATCTGAATCACATTCAGATCAATGTCCAATACTTGGACCAAGATCAGATCACTTCTCTACTGAGAGGAGTCACTAAAATCCAGACCCGTTTCATCACTCCCTAGGAATGGAAGCGTCATGGTTATACAATCGTTTATGATCACATCACCCTCAGGTATTCCCAATACCTGTACATCCTGCATACTGGAAGACTCAGACTAAACCCGAAGTATTCGATCAACTTTATACTGTCTACTTCATGGTTCTATCAATAAGTTTCTCATTCGATCATTGGGAGTCGGTATCGATCATATACTTTCCAAAAGCATATATCATACCTAGGTCTTGATCATATACTTTCCAAAAGTATATATCAAACCTACAAATTCAGTCAAGCTTCCAAAGCGAGACGACCGTGCGCACGGAATTTGATTCTTCCCAATATCTCATGAGTGAGCTCATGTCTTCCGGTTCAGTAACTGAACCTGTATGATCCCTTTGAGAGATCGTATTACTCATATGCCCTTATATGCACACCAGCGCGCCGGTGTGTAGACCTTGATTAGGTCATCAACCTATTGGTCTGCCAAATGTACATACTTAGACGTATAGCAACACATCTCTCTCCGGTCAGAGGATGCGTGCCTATATCCTGACAGCATACGATATAGGACTTTGGTTATCTCGATCTCGTTAAGTCAACTCTTTGACCTAACTAATCTGACACCTCCGAATCTCTATTCCTATGCAGAGGACCTGCATCAAGAGGTCGGTCAGATATCAGCCTTCAGAGATAAGGATTGCCATCTCCTACTCAGGCTGGAGATCATCTCTTAACAATCATCTGACGGTGCTTGATGAGTCCTCAATCTAACTCTTTAGATATTCATTCAAGCACCAGCTTCTATGATTCAATAGTTGAATCAACAGCTATATGATCATCAAGATGGCCATGGTACATAACCCTAATTGTACTAAGGGACCTATTATGCAAATTATGTATTCTTCATTTCAGATTAAGGAGTGAATTGCAATAACATTTATTGCATAATGGCTCGCCGTGGGCTCGTATTTCCAACAATCTCCGCAAACCCCGGGTCCTATTTCTTCTTCTTGCATCTGAGACCCTCGCCGGGGTATCCACATCGGAATCCGCGCTTCACACAGCCCTACCCGACCAACCCTAGCCGGACCTGCACCCACTTAAATACCCAGCTCCGCCGCACGATTTCTCCATCTTTGGCCATTCATTCCACCCCCAGTGAGCTCCAGTACGTGCGTGAGAGTGACAACTCACTCCAGGTGCTGTCGAAGCGAGGAGAGGGACCGTGTGCCACTGATCCGGCGAGTATCACCGCCGTGCTCCGCCCTGAGCTTGAGCTCGAGCCTCGGACGTCGGCGCTCCGTGAGGCGAAGACCCAGAGCTGCGCAAGCTCGACCACAACCCATTCCTTCACCCAGGTAGACATGTAGCCTTTTCTTTTTCTCTAATTTTCGATTTCCCCCATTTCGCTCCGCCGCCGTTCACCGTCGATTCCGATCACGTCCGACCTCCGTTCGACCATCAGGCTTCGCCATAGCCTCCGCCTTCCTCCCGCACACCTTCTCCATACCTCCATTCAACCCAGCTCGCACAGGAGCTGGAGCTCCAGCTCCTCCGTCTCCACCTTCGCCGGAGCTCGCCCATATCGACCCTCCGACCATCTTCACCCCGCCTAACCGGGTCGAGGCAGTTTGCCCTCGACCCGCGAGTCTTCTGGTCTATCTTGCAGGTGCATCCAAGACCATCTGAGGGCTTGGACCATTCGGTCCAGGAGCTCTACCTCCGCCGACCTCGCCGGAGCTCCCCAGAGCTCGGCTGGGTCATCAGGGACCACCAGCAGCTGCGGAGCGTCATCGCGGAGCTTCTCTGATCTTCAGAAGCAGCAGGGAGGTTCTCAGCGCATGTACTGGGCCGGCGAAGTTCGCCGACCACCTGTTCTTCGAGGATCCCCATCGATCGTCCGTTCAGCCTTCAGCTGCAGTTTTCATCTGGGCCGTCCATTCCAGGAGGAGCAACCACCGTGAGATCGGTGGAGGACTGATCCCAGCCGTCGGTCCAGCGAGATTTAGCCACCGAGAGCCTCCACCGTTCGATCCCCCACGTGGCGTAGCCTCAGTCGTTCGATCACTGCGAGGACCTCAACGTTGGAGTGCCACCCGATCCAGACCATCCGATTCTTCACGTGGCGTCCATACAGCGGCCCGCATTAATAAAGGGTAATTTACCCTTAGGCCCCCTCGTTTATTTTATTTAGTATTTAGTCTTGTAAATATGTAGTGTAGTTGTTTAGTTTTTGGTAAAATTGCATAGAGGACCCTGCACCTTATTTCCTTTGCATTTATGCCCCTGTGTATGGTGTGACACGTGCTTCGTCACGTGGTTTTCTGGTGTATTTGCATCTTATACCCTGTAGTTATGAATGTTATGGATCAAATGAAATCTTTTCAGATATTGCATTTATACCCCTGTGCGTGATTTATTAGTGCATGTGCGTATATTCGTGGGTTATTTGCAGACTACCCCCTAGACTTTTGGTACCTGTTACCAAATATTCCTCGGAAGTAGTTTTTATTACATTTGGGTCCCTGAGTTCCTCAGGCATGCGCGACGCGCGTGTTTACCTGGGAATTTTGCACCAGACCCCTCGGGACTTCGGATATTTGCACTTAGGTCCCTGTGCACAGTACCCTCTTTCTATTTTTGAATAAAACAGCAAACCTACTCCAAATCCAATGAAAATTGGACACATGGCTCCTGCCATTGTGTAAAATTTTCTGGGATTTTTGGAGACATTTTTATGTTGATTTGATATTTTTAAAAATTCAAAAACACGTATTTTCTTTACTGTTTAACTTTGAAAATCACAAAAAATATTAAAACTCATCTAAAAATTACAAAAAAATTACCTACTGTTTGTTTGGCTTGCTTGATGTTTTAGCCAATTTTGGCTATTTTTCATTATCTAAAACACCTAAAAATTGAAAAACACCCAAAAACTCATAAAAATTCTAATAAATAATTTAAAAATCCAAAAATAATAATTTAGGTGCTCAAATTTTCCTTGTTTTCTTCTCTATACAGGAAAAATACCTCCAGGCTTATTGGGGACTCTTAGATATTTTATTTAAGTCCCTCAAGCTCGACTGGACAGTACCTTCTTTTTCATTCACTGTTTGGTTTTTAGAAAATTAAATAAACATCAGAAAATCCTAAAAAATTCACTAAAAACAGTAAAAATTATAAAACACACAAAAATATTTTTTCTGGAATTTTTGCTTGAGTTTTGATACATTAAATAAATAGTTGAATTGCTTGCTTTACTTGTTTCCCTTAATTTCTTAATTAATTAAAAAATCCAAAAAAATATAAAAAGAATTAAAAACCACCAAAAGCACCTTTTCTTCTCTTCTTGACTACTTCGTAGGCCGCAAGGCCATTTCGTGCTCCTTGTGTTCGACCCTGGTCGCTATACTAGGTTAATAAAATAGCAAGACCGCTATCTTGATTTTGACTTGATTTTATCTTATATAGGTGGTTTATTTTTCTTGATTGATCGAGTCCGAGTGATTGAGATCGCGACGACCATTTAGTACCTTTACCTTAGTCGCTTGGGATTTTCTCGGTCATCAGAATGGCGCCGTTGCCGGGGAGCACGGCTTAGTAGTCGATTTTTCCGCGGTTTTCTTTTCGCGGCTTTCTCTACATATTCTTGTATATACATTTGACTTGTTTATACATTTATCTGGACTGACCACTTTTGTTTGATTTCTTGCGAGGGCCCGAGGACCGAGGCGGCTTTCTTTGGAAGCCGAGCAATCGCGGGAACCGGAGGCGGCTCTCTTGAAGGATATTAAATATCCTTAAGCGCATCACGGAAGCGTGTCGATCGCATCATATGCGATCGGGGCGACTAGTCGCTAGATGCAGCGGAAATTAAAATTTTAACTTTAAAGATGAAACCACATGATCACGAGAACACTTCTCGGATCGTTTCATCAAACCACAAAGTATTAGGAATACCTCTTGAAGCGTGGTTGTGATCGCGAGATACCAAAGTAGAGATCCTCCTGTCTCATGTCCGACCCACGGAGAATGCACTTGCGGGCACGATGATGAGTCGCGTCCTTCCCGCAATCTTTTGACAAAGATCCAAGCGTCGAAGCAAAGCCGAAATGCTCTCCTTCCTATTACATAAAGTGGACGACCACTTGAATATTAGGGAGAGCCCACACGAGAATGAGAGAGAGAGGGAATAGAGTTCTTCAACTCTTGATTATATATTTGTAACTTGGAAGGCTACCCTAGCCCTCCTTTTATACTAGTTTGAGATCCAATGGATCTCAATCCATGGGACACATGGATCCAAAGGCCATGCTTGGTCCATGCTAAATCAATGGTCATGATTAATTAAAATATGTTGCAACATTATCAACACAATTTAATTTATCATTAACTAATTAAGAGATAATGTGATAATTAAAATGGAGTCAACCAACCACCCTCAAAAATAGGGGGCGTCACCCATGAACAATTCATGGGTGACGCCACCTATGCATGGTGGTTATTTGGCTCCCTTTTATTTATCTTATTATTCCTTAATTAATCACAAAAATATTCACCAAATTAATTCCAAATTAATTTGTGAATATTTCAATCATGCCATTGAATATTATGTGAATCATATTCACAACCCAAACTAATTAGTAAATTGCATTTCCAATAAATTAATAAATGTGAATCCAATCCACATTATTAATTAACAAATGCTATTTACATAAATTCTCTCTCTTATACATGTATATTATAAATCATATTTATAACACACATATATCATGGATAATGTTATCCACATTCTCTTAATCCTTGATAATTAAATCCTATTTAATTATCTTAGATAATCATTCTTACAATATGAATCATATTCATATTATGCTTGATAATTAAATCTCATTTAATCATCAAGTCCTTCTTGCTTGGATATACATTTCATCAAATGAATTATTCTTGAACCCTTTCAAGAATAATGTGCTTTCTCCGCAGATACTTGGATATAAGGACAGGGCGATTGTATTGTTCCACGTATAGTGACTTGGATATTGAGATCTTATCTCAAATCCAGATCTTACGAACCTCCCACAGATGCTTGATTAAATCAAGACTGCAAATCCAATCTTCTCATTGAATCTGAATCTCATTCAGATCAATGTCCAACACTTGGACTAAGATCAGATTGCTTCTCTACTGGAAGGAGTCACTAAAATCCAGACCTGTTTCATCACTCCCTCGGAATGGAAGCGTCATGGATATACAATCGTTTATAATCACATCACCCTCAGGTATTCCCAATACCTGTACATCCTGCATACTGGAAGACCCATAGTCAACCCGAAGATCAAGATCTATTTTACACTGTCTTCTTCAGGGTTTGATCACTAAGTTTCTCATTTGATCATTGGGACTTGGTATCGATCATATACTTTCCAAAAGCATATATCATACCTAGGTCTTGATCATATACTTTCCAAAAGTATATATCAAACCTACAAATTCAGTCAAGCTTGTAAAGCGAGATGACCGTGCACGGAATTTGATTCCTCCCAATATCTCATGAGTGAGCTCATGTCTTCCGGTTCAGTAGTGAACCTGTATGATCCCTTTGAGAGATCGTATTACTCATATACCCTTATATGCACACCAGCTCGCCGGTGTATAGACCTTGGTTAGGTCATCAACCTATTGGTCTGCCAAATGTACACACTCAGATATATAGTAACACATCTGTCTCCGATCAGAGGATGCATGCCTATGCTGTGACAGCATTAAACATAGGACTTAGGTTATCTCGATCTCGTTAAGTCAACTCTTTGACCTAACTAATCTGACACCTCCGAATCTCTATTCCTATGCAGAGGACCTGCATCAAGAGGTCGGTCAGATATCAACCTATGTGAGAAAGGATTGCCATCTCCTACTCAGGCTGGAGATCACATCTTAACAATCATTTGACGGTGCTTGATGAGTCCTCAATCTAACTCTTTAGATATTCATCCAAGCATCAGCCTCTATGATTCAATAATTGAATCAACAGCTGTATGATCATTAAGACAACCATGGTACATAACCCTAATTGTACAGAGGGACCTATTATGCAAATTATTTATTCTTCATTTCAAATCAGGGAATGATATTTGCAATAACATTTATTGCATAATGGCTCGCCGTGGGCTCACATGTCCAACAATCTCCCACTAGCCCAAAGAGCCCTTAATGGGCTAATCATTTAAACCCACACTCATGTGACAATCATAGGCTATTTTAAAATAGCTAGGTAAGCTGATCAGTCACTCTGTTCCAAAAGACTATGCCAAGTCCGTTCACAGCACTTGCATATCCCTAGGTAACAGTGCTCGCATCCAATGCGAATGTTGCATCTTATGCAACCAATACTCAATCTAGTCAAAGCATTTATAGTGTCCTTGACACTATTGCTCAATAACTATTATAACCAGTATTTCCATAATCCTTATTAGAATACCCTTATTCCGGGAGATCACTATCTCTCAAGGTATCCATAGTTAAGACCTTTTAGATCTCTATCTATAAAGTCTTAAGCTTTTGAAGATATGACTTCGAGATCACTATCTCAAAAATCTTGTCATCTATGAAGATTTTGTTATTACTGCAATCAAGTGTTTTCTCTCCATAGTAGGATTAGTAACAGTTTACTACTCCCACTGCATGGAAGATATCTGGCTTTTGTACACATCTAGCATACACGTAGCTTCTCGTAACTGATGCACAGTGCAAGCAGTTCTAGCATTCACTTCCTCAACTCTTTGAGGTGCTACCCCTTTAGATAGGTCAGTACCAAATCTCAAGGGAAGGAAGCCTTTCTTGGAATTTCCAAGAATGGAATATGTCCAAGGTGTACTACAAATGTGAAAGTCCAATACCCTCTTTTCTTTTCTTCTGAACACCTTCAGAATTAAGATCTAAGAGGTATTCTTGAGATCATATCTCAAGGTATGGAATAGCCAGTCTATAAAACACTTATTATCATCCTTTTATCATTCCAAATGATTAGGATATTATCTAAATTTAGCACGATGAACACAATGGCACTCCCACTAAGCTTCACATGGTACATCAAGATTTTATTTGAAATCATAACATTTATAATTTCATCAAATCTTATGTTCCAACTACAAGAAGCTTATTTGAGTCCATAGATGGAGTTTCTTTAGCTTTCACACCTTACTTTCCCTAAACATGAAGCCCTGGGGCTACTTCATGTGAATATCCTCAGAGAGGTATTTTTAGAGGAATGCAATCTTGACTTGCATCCTAAAGATGCAATAGTCAAGTTGTGTAGCTAAGGTTAGCAATATTCTGATGAGTTTAAGCATGGTCACCGAAGAGCAAGTCTCATTGCAAGCAATGTCTTCTCTTCCGGTGTGTAGCTAATGGCTACAAACCGTGCTTTGAAGGTCTCTACCTTCTCATCAGGTTCCCTCTTTTCTTGAAGATCCATTTACACCTTTATGGGTCTTACCCATATAGGTGGATCCTCGAGGGTCCATATACAACACTTGTATATGAAGTCTACTTTAGACTTCATTGCTAATATCCATTTTCCATGTCACGATCCTTAGGATCCTTATGATTTTGTGCAGAATCCTGATGAACCTTGTGTGTACAAGAAGCTTAGTGGGAGCGCCGTTGTGTTCATCGTGCTTTATGTAGATGACATCCTTATCATTGGGAATGATACAAGGATGATGACCAGTGTAAAGATTTGGCTGTCCCATACCTTTGAGATGAAAGATCTTGGAGAAGCCTCTTACATCTTAGGCCTGAAGCTGTTCAGAAACCGAGAAAAGAGGATTTTGGGATTATCACAACATGGATACATTAAGAAGATTCTTGAACGATTCCGTATGGATAGTTCTAAGAAAGGATTCCTACCCTTAAGACATGGTATCCACCTGTCTAAAGGAATGGCTCCTCAAACTGTTGAGGAAAAGAAGGCCATGGCTGGATGTCCTTATGCATCAGCCGTAGGAAGCTTAATGTATGCCATGATGTGCACTAGGCCAGATATCTGCCATGCAGTGGGAGTGGTAAGTCGTTACCAATCCTGCTATAGAGAACAACACTGGAATGCAGTAAAGAACATATTCAAATATCTAAGACGGACGCAAGATTACATCTTGGTCTATGGAGATGGTGATCTCCAAGTCTTGGGATATACAGATTCTGACTTCCAATCGGATGTAGATGATCGAAAGTCGACATCGGGGTTTGTGTTCTTGTTGAATGGTGGTGCTGTGAGCTGGAGAAGCAAGAAGCAGGACACTACTGCAGATTCAACAACGGAAGCCGAATACATTGCCACATCGGATGCTGCAAAGGAGGCGGTGTGGTTGCGCAAGTTCGTGCTGGAGCTTGGCGTAGTTTCCTCTGATACTCCCATCCCGTTACTCTGCGATAACACGGGAGCCATTGCTCAGGCAAAGGAACCCAGATGGCATCAAAAGAGCAAGCACGTGGAAAGGAAATACCACATCATTCGGGAGATACAAAAGCGTGGTGATATCATCATCACCAAGGTGGCCTCTGCCGACAACGTTGCTGATCCTCTTACCAAACCTCTGACACAGAAGGTTTTCGACCAGCATGTAATGAGTATGGGTTTAAAGATTGTACCTGAATGGTTCTGAGGGCTAGTGGGAGATTGTTAGCAATGTGAGCCCCGGGCGAACCATTTCTACAATAAATGTTATTGTAATGAATAAATTATCAATGAAAATTATTGATTATTTTTCACTCCCCTTTCTGAGATTAATGAATGAATGCACTATAGGGTCCCTCTGTACAATAAGGGTTATGTACCATGGCCAACTTGATGATCATACAGCTGTTGATTTATTGGATGGATCATAGAGGCTGATGCTTGGATGAATATCTAAGGAGTTAGATAGAGGACTCATCAAGCATCATCAAATGATCATTAAGTGATGATCTCCAGTCTGAGTAGGAGATGGCAATCCTATCTCATATGACTGATATCTGACTGACCTCTTGATGCAGGTCCTCTACATGGGAATAGTGATTCAGAGGTGTCAGGTTAGTTAAGTCAATGGGTTGACTTGACGAGATCGAGATAACCAAAGACCTACGTTGAATACTGTCACAACATAGGCATGCATCCACTGACTAGAGACAGATGTATTGCTATATGTCTGAGTATGTACATTTGGCAGACCAATAGGTTGATGACTTAATCAAGGTCTATATACCGGCGAGCTGGTGTGCATGTAAGGACATATGAGTAATGCGATCTCTCAAAGGGATCATACAGGTTCACCTGTGAACCGGGAGACATGAGCTCACTCATGAGGTATTGGGACTGAACAAATTCCATGCATGGTCGTCGTGCTTTGGAAGCATGACATGAATTTGAAGGTAAGATATATGCTTTGTGAAAGCATATGATCTATACCAAATCCCGATGACCAAGATTGAGAAACTTAATGATCTAACCCTGAAGATGACAGTGTAAAAGTGATCTTTAGCTTCAGGATGATCATGAGTCTTCCAGTATGTAGGATGTGCAGGTATTGGGAATACCTGAAGGGTGATTTGATCATATACGATTGTATAACCATGACGCTTCCATTCCGAGGGAGTGATGAAACAGGTTTGGATTTTAGTGACTCCTCTCATTAGAGAAGTGACCTAATCTTAGTCCATGAACTGGACATTGATCTGAATAAGATTCAGATGCAATGAGAAGATTAAGTCTACGGTCTTGATTTGATCAAGCATCAGTGGGAGGTCCATAGGATCTGGATTTGAGATACGATCTCAACATCCAAGTCACTATACGTGGAAGAATACAATCGCCCTGTCCTTATCTCCAAGTATCTGAGGAGAAATAGCATTGTTCTTAAATGGTTTAAGAACAATTCCATAAGATCTAAGCAAAGAGAATTTGATAATTAAAAGTGTTTTAATTATCATGATGTATGAGAAATTATCCAATATGATTAAATGTGATTTAATTAGTTTGGATAAGAATAATGTGGATAGAGATATCCAATTATTCATGATATATTATAAATGTGATTTATAATGTATTAGAGAGAGTTAATTATAATTTATATGTGTTGATTAATTATGATGTGTATTGGATACACATTGTGTAATTAATTAACAATATGAATTACATGTTGTTTTGGGTTGTGAATATGATTCACAATTTTTCCATGGCAAGATTGCAATATTCTCAAAGATAATTGTGAATTATTTTTGAAGAATAAAACCCAAATAATTTTGTTGCAAATAAATAAGAGAGATTTCATGGAGATATGCAATCTCATGGATTTCCATGAGATTGCAATCTCCATGCAATCCCATGGACGGCACACCACTCCTAATTGGAGTGGGTGTGCACCCACATGGAAGGCACATGGAGATGAAATCTCCATGTGTCTTCTCTCCTTATTTGTTGGGTTGATTTAGGAATGAATTATATTTGATTTTGTCAAATATATTTTAACCTAAATTTGTTGCTTTTGACAACAACAATCTTAGCCATTGGATGAACATAAATCAATCTCATCCATTGATTCTATGTGTCCCATGGATTGAGATCCATGGATCCCAAAACCCTATAAATAGAGAGGCATGCTTGGCTCTCTCTTTACACATGCTATTGTAGCACAAACTCTCTCTCTCTTTCTCATATACACGACAACCCTCTCTCTCCCTCTCTTCTTGGTGGCCGTCCACCTTGGTGGAGAGAAATGTCGACGCCCGCGCCATCGTGCTGCCGCTTCGACTCTCTGCGGTTCTTTGTCTTCTTGGAGTGCTTCACTCACGAAGGAGACGTTTGATCTCGTGCGACGAGATCAGGAGCAACCGCGCTTGGATCAACTTGGATTGCGAGGACACCACGACTCATCTCCGCGCTCGCAAGCCGTTACTCCGACGATCGGACTTGAGACATGAGGTCTCTTTTCGTAGAGACTTGATCAACCACGCTTCAAGAGGTATTGCATTATAATTTCTGTGGTTATAGATGAAACGATTTGAGAATGGTTCTCGGATCATGTGGTTTCATCGGTTTAAATTTTTTTAAATTCCGCTGCTCCGAACAACTAGTACGACTAGTCGTTCTTCGTCGTATTCGATACGACGATCACGCTTCCGTGATGCGCTTGAGGATTTCTCCATATCCTTCATGTGGTATCAGAGCCTTAGGTCGACGGTTTCGAATATGATTCGAAAAACCGAGGACGACTTGGGTTCGTTTAGGTCGCGAAAGTTTTCATCGCATTTGATTTCGCAGATCTGTTTAGTAAATAAATTCGGTACTGTTTAAATTGTTTAAACACGAATTTAATACTTGGATTTTGTTCCCCATTAAATAAGGAAACCATAGAAACTGAGTTTGCGTAAATCGGATTTCGTATGCTCTAGTTATGGTTGTTTTAATGGACATGTATGCACTGTTGCGGGAACAGTAGATTTTAACATGATTAAAGAGTTAATTACTGTTATCATCTGCCTCGAAATGCGTGCAAATCCACTTAGGTTCTGTTGTAAATCAAGTTAGCAATCTATGAAAATTGAGTTTGCTTAATTTGGATTTAAATTGATTGAGATATGCCAATTTTAGTGAATAGGGGTCTTTACTGAAATTGCATTCCTAATCTAGAACCAAGTGATTGTCAATTAGTGAAATTAATTGTTAATTTCATGAAATAATCTTGAATAATATTTGTGAAATATTGAGACATGATTATTTGCCTAATTGACATGGCCCCAACCAATTAATTGATTAAGATGTGATCTAAATCATAAATTGGAAACAACAATCTTTCAAACTTGATGCTTGAATAGGATTTGGGAATTTGTCTAGCAAATTTCCTTATAATAAAAAATGTTTTGATTATTACTATATGGTACAATTTCGGTTGAAAAACCGATGATCATCTCAAGTACAAATTAATCAATTTGGCATTATCCTTTCCCGAGGCGGATGTGGTGCCTAGTCGGAGAGCATTGGGGTTGCGGGTTGAAACGTATGTGGTCCGTCCCACTCTCGTCGGTACTGGCCATGACAGCGGGTAGGGCCGGGATAATGTCCGAGGGATTAAGATGTATTTTTTCTAAATTATTAAAATTCGAATTAATACGTATTTTGAGATATTACCATATATGTATTCAAGTAAAATAATCAAGTTTGATTGATTGAATTGGATTGATAATTAATTTAATATGATTAAATTGATTATGTCCAATTGAAATACTCTAATATGATTAGAGTTATTAATTCCCTTGGAAGAATTAATTATGTGAATGTGATTCATAATAATTAATTAAAATTTGAATATGATATGGAGGATCACATAAGTGACATCCATGGTCTCCCGTCAAGGCGAAGAGTTCCGTCGCCGGACATCGTATGAAGGAGACGCCTGTACGAAGTGACAGCTCCTGCATACGATCCGTTTGGATCGGGCTCGTCGCTTCTCGAAAGAGTAAGGACGTATGCGTAGTGACCCCAATATCAGATCCTCATATTATTGGGGCGATATTGGATTCCGCATAGCGAGTTGTATTCCTGTTGATGGTTGGTTCAATTAATAACGGGTCAACATCACCTTAGGGGTGGTGGGCCCGGGTATTAAAGACCGAATTGGGAAATGCAAGTTGGACTTGCAATGAGGAATGTGTTCCCGCTTCTCTTTATTGGAGTCATAGGTTCTCATATTATTGGGATATGACAAAGATAAGGAGGAGATCCCAGTTCTTGCTTGAGATATATTGGTAAGTATATCTCTTACTTTGAAAGTGAATAAGGGAATAAACTTTCAAGGTTGACATAGCAAGAACAATTTGATTTAAAATGCCTTAATCAAATATTATAAATTTGAATATATATTCCTATATTCTAATATAGTGCATTCTTAATTTCAGAAAATGAAGTCTTTGAACCCACTTAGTAGGCTTCTTGAGGTCAACCAATTGACCGTCCCAAATTACTCGGATTGGATCCGAAATTTGGAGCTTGTTCTCTCTACTGAGCGCATAAGTTATGTGCTATCCGAGGACAAGCATGAGAACCCTAAGTCCAAGGAAGAAAAGGCATTTAATGACAAATATGATGAAGATCATGTCTTGGCTAGGTGCTATATCCTAGGTTCTCTCTCCAATGTTCTGCAGAAGCAACATGTGGAGATGAATACCTGTCAGGAAATAATGCAGAATCTTAAGGATATGTTTGGTGACATTAACCGCACTCAGCGGTACAATGTTATGAAAGACCTCATTCGCTGTAGAATGCAGGAAGGGACTTC
This sequence comes from Ottelia alismoides, assembly GCA_037367405.1. Classification (NCBI taxonomy): domain Eukaryota; kingdom Viridiplantae; phylum Streptophyta; class Magnoliopsida; order Alismatales; family Hydrocharitaceae; genus Ottelia; species Ottelia alismoides. The sequence continues at coordinate 351,876 of JAZKJV010011298.1, read as the reverse complement.
GGTCCGTGAACATGTACTCAAAATGTTTGGGTACTTATCGGAGCTGGAGACTCTTGGGGCAACGATAGATGCAGACATGCAAGCTGACTTCATTCTGCTATCATTGCCCAAGTCTTTCAATAACTTTGTGGTGTCATTCCACATGAATAAATTGGAATTGACAAGTGCTGCTCTCCTTGCTGCATTAAAGTCCACAGAGGACGTGATGAAGAAGGATGGTTCCAGTGGTAGTGCAATGGTTGCACAGGTCAAAGGGAAGCGCGGTCGGAAGCATGGTTCTCGGAAGGGCCCGGCCCAAAAGAGAAAGAAGAAGGGACAAAGTGTTGCCTCTTCTTCTAATGCATCCACTCTCATGGCGTCGAAGAAAACCGACGTCTGTCACCACTGCAAGAAGCCGGGGCACTGGAAGCGTAACTGCCCAGATTACCTGAAGTCCTCAGACAAAGGTAAAGCTCCAGCAGGTATAAAATCTACTTTCATCATTGAAACTAGCTTTCTCGTCGGACGAGAAGGAAGTTGGGTTGTAGATTCTGGTGCTTCTGTTCATGTATGCAATTTGTTGCATTTGTTTCAGGAAACTAGAAGTCTTGAGGAAGGGGAGATAGTCATCCAGATGGGATCTGATGCAAGTGTTGCAGCAGTCACCGTCGGGACATGCAGACTATCATTATCTAGTGGAAGAGTCCTAGTACTTAAAGAGTGTCTTTATGTACCTGAAGTTAGAAGGAATCTGATATCTGTATCTAAGCTAGTTAGAAGTGGATATTCATTCCTGTTCTGTAATAAATTAGTCATAAATCATTATGATAAATATATTGCAGAAGGTGTTTTAACTTCTGGAGGACTCTATGAATTGTGCATTAATGAGAATGTCATGAATGTTACAACCACTAATAAAAACCCTAAGAGATCCAGGGAGAATAAAAATCATTCAAATATGATTTGGCATCAAAGGCTTGGTCATTTGTCTGTTGATAGGATCAACAGATTGATAAAGGATGGACCTTTAGATTTCCTACAGGTCCAATCTTTGCCTACCTGCGAACATTGCATTCGAGGTAAAATGACTAGGATGCCTTTCCGTAACAAGGTTACAAGATGCGAAGGTATTATTGACCTAATACATACCGACGTATGTGGTCCCTTCAGTACCGCGACTCGAAATGGATACCGATATTATTTGACGTTTATCGATGACCATTCGCGATACGGGTTTATCTTCCTATTACGTCACAAGTCTGAAACCTTTGAAAAGTTCAAAGAATTCAAGGCTTTGGTTGAGAACCAAACCGATAGCAAGATTAAACGGATTCGATCTGATCGAGGTGGCGAGTACCTATCAGATGAATTCAAGGAATACCTTAAGGAGAATGGAATTGTTTCAAATCTCACTCCTCCTGGAACTCCCCAACTTAATGGTGTTGCTGAAAGACGCAACAGGACCATCATGGACATGGTCCGTTCAATGATGAGCAAAGCACATTTACCTCTTAGTTTCTGGGGATATGCAGTGGAGACTGCAATATATATCCTGAATAAGATTCCTAGCAAATCTGTACCTAAGACTCCTCATGAGCTATGGTATGGAACCAAACCTAGTGTCAATCACTTAAGGGTTTGGGGTTGCTTGGTCCATGCGAAGAACGTGGACGCAAGTAAGCTGGAATCTCGCACTCGTGAGTGTTACTTCATTGGGTATGTTAAAGATGGTATTGGATACCAGCTTTATGACCCTGAGACCCAAAAGGTTTTTGTCTCTAGAGATGTGAAGTTTCTGGAGGATGATTTCCTTAAAGGACAAGATAAAAGTGAAGTAGAGGAACTCATTGAATCCCAAGAGGATTCTGAGCTCCCCAGACCAGAAACTGAAGAAGTAAATAAAGATGAAACACCCATACCTCTTCGAAGGAGTTCGAGGGTGGTTGCACCACCTGAAAGGTATGGATTCCATGTGTCAGGAGAAACTGACATTGATCCTACTTCATTTGATGAAGCACTCGCGGATCAAGACATGGATAGATGGATGCTAGCAATGAAGTCAGAAATTGACTCCATGCATAAAAATGGTGTATGGACCCTAGAGGATCCACCTAAAGGGGTAAAGCCCATTTGGTGTAAATGGATCTTCAAGAGAAAGAGGGGACCTGATGGGAAAGTAGAGACTTTCAAGGCACGGCTCGTAGCCAAGGGCTACACACAGAGAGAAGTAATCGACTACGATGAGACATTCTCTCCTGTGGCTATGCTTAAATCCATCCGGACATTGCTAGCTATAGCTGCATATCTTGACTACGACATCTGGCAGATGGACGTCAAGACGGCTTTCCTCAATGGATACCTCGAGGAGGATATCTACATGGAGCAGCCCCAGGGCTTCATGACTGAGGATGGTAAAGTATGCAAGCTAAAGAAATCCATCTATGGGCTCAAGCAAGCTTCTCGTAGTTGGAACATCAGATTTGACGAAACCATAAAGAGTTATGATTTTGTGCAGAATCCTGATGAACCTTGTGTGTACAAGAAGCTTAGTGGGAGCGCCGTTGTGTTCATCGTGCTTTATGTAGATGACATCCTTATCATTGGGAATGATACAGGGATGATGACCAGTGTAAAGATTTGGCTGTCCCATACCTTTGAGATGAAAGATCTTGGAGAAGCCTCTTACATCTTAGGCCTGAAGCTGTTCAGAAACCGAGAAAAGAGGATTTTGGGATTATCACAACATGGATACATTAAGAAGATTCTTGAACGATTCCATATGGATAGTTCTAAGAAAGGATTCCTACCCTTAAGACATGGTATCCACCTGTCTAAAGGAATGGCTCCTCAAAGTGTTGAGGAAAAGAAGGCCATGGCTGGATGTCCTTATGCATCAGCCGTAGGAAGCTTAATGTATGCCATGATGTGCACTAGGCCAGATATCTGCCATGCAGTGGGAGTGGTAAGTCGTTACCAATCCTGCTATGGAGAACAACACTGGAATGCAGTAAAGAACATATTCAAATATCTAAGACGGACGCAAGATTACATCTTGGTCTATGGAGATGGTGATCTCCAAGTCTTGGGATATACAGATTCTGACTTCCAATCAGATGTAGATGATCGAAAGTCGACATCGGGGTTTGTGTTCTTGTTGAATGGTGGTGCTGTGAGCTGGAGAAGCAAGAAGCAGGACACTACTGCAGATTCAACAACGGAAGCCGAATACATTGCCACATCGGATGCTGCAAAGGAGGCGGTGTGGTTGCGCAAGTTCGTCGTTGAGCTTGGCGTAGTTTCCTCTGATACTCCCATACCGTTACTCTGCGATAACACGGGAGCCATTGCTCAGGCAAATGAACCCAGATGGCATCAAAAGAGCAAGCACGTGGAAAGGAAATACCACATCATTCGGGAGATACAAAAGCGTGGTGATATCATCATCACCAAGGTGGCCTCTGCCGACAACGTTGCTGATCCTCTTACCAAACCTCTGACACAGAAGGTTTTCGACCAGCATGTAATGAGTATGGGTTTAAAGATTGTACCTGAATGGTTCTGAGGGCTAGTGGGAGATTGTTAGCAATGTGAGCCCCGGGCGAACCATTTCTACAATAAATGTTATTGTAATGAATAAATTATCAATGAAAATTATTGATTATTTTTCACTCCCCTTTCTGAGATTAATGAATGAATGCACTATAGGGTCCCTCTGTACAATAAGGGTTATGTACCATGGCCAACTTGATGATCATACAGCTGTTGATTTATTGGATGAATCATAGAGGCTGATGCTTGGATGAATATCTAAGGAGTTAGATAGAGGACTCATCAAGCATCATCAAATGATCATTAAGTGATGATCTCCAGTCTGAGTAGGAGATGGCAATCCTATCTCATATGACTGATATCTGACTGACCTCTTGATGCAGGTCCTCTACATGGGAATAGTGGTTCAGAGGTGTCAGGTTAGTTAAGTCAATGGGTTGACTTGACGAGATCGAGATAACCAAAGACCTACGTTGAATACTGTCACAACATAGGCATGCATCCTCTGACTAGAGACAGTATTGCTATATGTCTGAGTATGTACATTTGGCAGACCAATAGGTTGATGACCTAATCAAGGTCTATATACCGGCGAGCTGGTGTGCATGTAAGGACATATGAGTAATGCGATCTCTCAAAGGGATCATACAGGTTCACCTGTGAACCGGGAGACATGAGCTCACTCATGAGGTATTGGGACTGAACAAATTCCATGCATGGTCGTCGTGCTTTGGAAGCATGACATGAATTTGAAGGTAAGATATATGCTTTGTGAAAGCATATGATCTATACCAAATCCCGATGACCAAGATTGAGAAACTTAATGATCTAACCCTGAAGATGACAGTGTAAAAGTGATCTTTATCTTCAGGATGATCAAGAGTCTTCCAGTATGTAGGATGTGCAGGTATTGGGAATACCTGAAGGGTGATTTGATCATATACGATTGTATAACCATGACGCTTCCATTCCGAGGGAGTGATGAAACAGGTTTGGATTTTAGTGACTCCTCTCATTAGAGAAGTGACCTAATCTTAGTCCATGAACTGGACATTGATCTGAATAAGATTCAGATGCAATGAGAAGATTAAGTCTACGGTCTTGATTTGATCAAGCATCAGTGGGAGATCCATAGGATCTGGATTTGAGATACGATCTCAACATCCAAGTCACTATACGTGGAAGAATACAATCGCCCTGTCCTTATCTCCAAGTATCTGAGGAGAAATAGCATTGTTCTTAAATGGTTTAAGAACAATTCCATAAGATCTAAGCAAAGAGAATTTGATAATTAAAAGTGTTTTAATTATCATGATGTATGAGAAATTATCCAATATGATTAAATGTGATTTAATTAGTTTGGATAAGAATAATGTGGATAGAGATATCCAATTATTCATGATATATTATAAATGTGATTTATAATGTATTAGAGAGAGTTAATTATAATTTATATGTGTTGATTAATTATGATGTGTATTGGATACACATTGTGTAATTAATTAACAATATGAATTACATGTTGTTTTGGGTTGTGAATATGATTCACAATTTTTCCATGGCAAGATTGCAATATTCTCAAAGATAATTGTGAATTATTTTTGAAGAATAAAACCCAAATAATTTTGTTGCAAATAAATAAGAGAGATTTCATGGAGATATGCAATCTCATGGATTTCCATGAGATTGCAATCTCCATGCAATCCCATGGACGGCACACCACTCCTAATTGGAGTGGGTGTGCGCCCACATGGAAGGCACATGGAGATGAAATCTCCATGTGTCTTCTCTCCTTATTTGTTGGGTTGATTTAGGAATGAATTATATTTGATTTTGTCAAATATATTTTAACCTAAATTTGTTGCTTTTGACAACAACAATCTTAGCCATTGGATGAACATAAATCAATCTCATCCATTGATTCTATGTGTCCCATGGATTGAGATCCATGGATCCCAAAACCCTATAAATAGAGAGGCATGCTTGGCTCTCTCTTTACACATGCTATTGTAGCACAAACTCTCTCTCTCTTTCTCATATACACGACAGCCCTCTCTCTCCCTCTCTTCTTGGTGGCCGTCCCCCTTGGTGGAGAGAAACGTCGACGCCCGCGCCATCGTGCTGCCGCTTCGACTCTCTGCGGTTCTTTGTCTTCTTGGAGTGCTTCACTCACGAAGGAGACGTTTGATCTCGTGCGACGAGATCAGGAGCAACCGCGCTTGGATCAACTTGGATTGCGAGGACACCGCGACTCATCTCCGCGCTCGCAAGCCGTTACTCCGACGATCGGACTTGAGACAAGAGGTCTCTTTTCGTAGAGACTTGATCAACCACGCTTCAAGAGGTATTGCATTATACTTGCTGTGGTTATAGATGAAACGATTTGAGAATGGTTCTCGGATCATGTGGTTTCATCGGTTTAAATTTTTTTAAATTCCGCTGCTCCGAACAACTAGTACGACTAGTCGTTCTTCGTCGTATTCGATACGACGATCACGCTTCCGTGATGCGTTTGAGGATTTCTCCATATCCTTCAGTCACACATGATCCAATTGTATCTCCCTACAACTCCATTGAGTTTAGGTGTATTAGGAGGATTGAGATAGAAATGATATTCATATCTCCATAAGGTATTCCTTGAATTTTATCTAATAGGTACTTGATACCTTGGTTAGATCAAATTCATTTAATCGTCTTTCAAACTTTGGTTCTAAACCAAAATTGTGAAATCTTTAAACATTTCAAAGATCTCTCAGGTGAAGAGAAGAAATCTCATATCATACATAATCATCAATAGATATCAGATATCCATAATGTTTATTATGATATCGATGATCTACATACATCAATATGTATGAGATCTTGAATACCTTGACATCTTGCACCTTTCCTAAGAGAAGGGTGTATTGGACATTCTTCGAATACAATATTCACAAGTATGTAAGATTTGAAATTTTTAGACATTCTAAAGTTTCATCTCTTATTAGTCTATTGATCAAATCAATAGACAAATGTCCAAGGCTTGATGCCAGATCATTGTCAAATGATCTTCATCCTCCTATTGATCTTATAAGGTTTGATTTTCAGTATTAGAAATCTTAATGAACCATTCATTAATTTTCTAATTTTGTGGAGTCCACTAGATGTTAGATTACTATCTGAAATATTTCCATCATAACTCTTTATGATAGTTCTATCTCAGTATTCATGTTCATTTCCAACATTTAGAAACAAACAGTGAGTGTATTTTAATATCTAGGTCATAGAGACATTCTCTAAGACTAAGGGCTCTCCCACTGAGAATATGAAGTCCATCTATCCAACAGATATTGCTGTAACAATTACATCAATATCCACGTAGATGACTAATAAACCTTAAGATCAAATTTCTAATCTTCTAATATATATATGCAACCAATTGCAAATGTCATTAGAAGATTGGGATACAATTGTCAGACTTTATTTTATGAAATAAGGAAGTCAGAGTCAATGATTATATGTAGATTATTCTGATGCTCTATCTGAGTCCTTCACTAAGGATTTTAGACAGACTTGATAGTCATACTATCAACACATCAACTTATTGCAGCAATGGCATTCATCCAACTCTTTGGATGTGATATGGAAGTCACAGAAGTAGGTCAACTCTTTGACTTTCCTTCTTACTCGGGTTCGACCCATGCTTCCACTGTGCTCTCTTCATCAATAAACAACCATTGTTTAAGACAAAGAATCTCTTATGTTGAATTTAAAGGATTTCAATATAAGAGCATTTCAACATTTATACATGCTTCATTAAATTCATTCAAAATGAATATTATGAAGCTTCATGAATGACTTGAGTATAGATAGTAGAATGATGACATTCATCATATCTACATACATCTTAACTCTTAGACACTTAGGTTCAGGTAGGTATTCAAACATTTTGAATACATCATCTCTTTCGAGCCACCATTCTGCATAATACAGAGAACCATGTCATTCATGATTAAATATCTAGAGCACATATGTATGCCAAAATATCTTCTTTTATTTTATAAGGATTATTCGACAATTACGATCACCATCGACATGTCACTTCCAAAGTACATTCGATGAAAGATCAAGACTACAGAGACATACAAACCCTAAGGTGATGTCTTATTGTCTTATTTAATTGTCCTTCCTCATTATGTTGAGGAAACTTGCACATTGCAACCACATACATTATGTGTCCAATTGCAAGTACAATATCTGGATCATGAGTCCAATCCAAGATATTTTACTGGTTATTATTGAGTATTACATTGAGTGGGTTTAATGAAGGATTATCTGAAATAAGAAATTTGCATAAGTGTATATATATTATATATACATGTTTTACTTTGATTTAGGAATTTTTATATCAAAGTTGTCTTGCCTTGTCAACACTGAAAGTTCATTCCCTTAATCACTTTCAATGTAAGAGATATTCTTACCATTATATCTCTAACAAGATCTGGGATCTCCTTTCCTATCTTTGTTGCATCCCAATAATATGAGAACCTACAACTCGGATAAAAAGAAGCGGGAACACATTCCGCCTTGCAAGTCCAACTTGCATTCCCAATTCGGTCTTTAATACCCGGGCCCACCACCCCTAAGATGATGTTGACCCGTCATTAATTGAACCAACCGTCAACAGGCTTAATACTCGCTATACGCAATCCAATATCGCCCCAATAATATGAGGACCCGATATTGGGGTCACTACGTATACGGCCTTACTCTTTCGAGAAGCAAAGAACCCGATCCAATTAAATCATGTACAGGATCTGTCACTTCGGACAGGCGTCTCCTATACACAACAACTGGCGACGGAATCCTTTGCCTTGACGGGAGACCATGGATGTCACTTATGTGATCCTCCACCTCATATTCAAATTGTAATTAATTATCGTGAATCATATTCACATAATTAATTCTTCCAAGGGAAATACACATCTATTCATAATAGAGTGCTTATTGGATATAATTAATTTAATCACATTAAATTAATCATTAATCCAATCATCAATCAACAAACATGTCTTTTACTTGAATAGTAGGTATATTCTCAAAGTACGTATTATTCGAATTTTAATAATTAGAAAAATACACATTGACTTTCTCCGGTATTATGCAGTCCCTACCCGCTGTCATGGCCAGTACCGACGAGAATGGGACGGACCACATACGTTGCAACCTGCTACCCCAATGCTCTCCAACTAGGCACCACATCCGCCTCGGGAAAGGATAATACCAGATAGATCATGATGTACTTTGAGATGTTCATCGGTTTTTCAACCGAAATTATACCATATAATATACATCAAAACAATTTTGATTATATTATAAGGAGATTTGCTAAACAAATCCCCAATCTTATTCAAGCAAGAGGGTTTTTCATGTAAAAGTTGTCCTACAACTATTGTAGGATAAAATATGGTTTTCATGAAATCAATGTTTGTTGATGAACCAATGATCAAGATCTAATATCTCGTCATTGTGGTTTAGGAAAGTGTCATTCAATGAAATAATTATCTCTTTAAATATTTCACAAATATTTATCACTAATTATTCCAGAAAATTAACAATTAATTTTCATCATGATAATTGAATGACATATCACGAGGTTCAAGATCAAAAATGTCAATTTCCAGCAGTGACCCCCAATCACTAAAATTAACATATCTTGATCAATTTAAATCCAAAAATTACAAACTCAGTTTCCAAAGATTGCCTATTTGATTTATTAAAGAATCCAAGTGATAATTCACGCATTTCGAGGCGGATCAAAACCGTAATTATCTCATTAATTACGTTTAAATCCGCGGTTCCCGCAACAGTGAATATAGACATATTCAAAAAGCCATATCTTGAGCAAATGAAGTCCAAATTTAGTAAACTCAAGTCCTATGATTTCCTTGTTTAATGGGGAACATAATCCAATTGAAAATTTCGTGTTTAAACATTTTAAACAGAGCCGAAAAATTCAATTTTACAGAGGTGCGAAAAATTGAAATGCAGTAAAATTTCGAAACCCTTTCAAGAACTAAATCGTCTAAGGTCTATGGATCATATCCAAAACCTTATTCGACCTATGGCTCTTATACCACTTGAAGGATATTAAATATCCTTAAGCGCATCACGGAAGCGTGTCGATCGCATCGTATGCGATCGGGGTGACTAGTCGCACTAGTCGCTAGATGCAGCGGAAATTAAAATTTTTAACTTTAAAGATGAAGCCACATGATCACGAGAACACTTCTCGGATTGTTTCATCAAACCACAAAGTATTAGGAATACCTCTTGAAGCGTGGTTGTGATCGCGAGATCCCAAAGTAGAGATCCTCCTGTCTCAAGTCCGACCCACGGAGAATGCACTTGCGGGCACGATGATGAGTCGCGTCCTTCCCGCAATCTTTTGACGAAGATCCAAGCGTCGAAGCAAAGCCGAAATGCTCTCCTTCCTATTACATAAAGTGGACGACCACGTGAATATTAGGGAGAGCCCACACGAGAATGAGAGAGAGAGAATAGAGTTCTTCAACTCTTGATTATATTGTTGTAACTTGGAAGTCTACCCTAGCCCTCCTTTTATACTAGTTTGGGATCCAATGGATCTCAATCCATGGGACACATGGATCCAAAGGCCATGCTTGGTCCGTGCTAAATCAATGGTCATGATTAATTAAAATATGTTGCAACATTATCAACACAATTTAATTTATCATTAAGTAATTAAGAGATAATGTGATAATTAAAATGGAGTCAACCAACCACCCTCAAAAATAGGGGGCGTCACCCATGAACAATTCGTGGGTGACGCCACCTATGCATGGTGGTTATTTGGCTCCCTTTTATTTATCTTATTATTCCTTAATTAATCACAAAAATATTCACCAAATTAATTCCAAATTAATTTGTGAATATTTTAATTATGTCATTGAATATTATGTGAATCATATTCACAACCCAAACTAATTAGTAAATTGCATTTCCAATTAATTAATAAATATGAATCCAATCCACATTATTAATTAACAAATGCTATTTACATAAATTCTCTCTCTTATACATGTATAATATAAATCATATTTATAACACACATATATCATGGATAGTGTTATCCACATTCTCTTAATCCTTGATAATTAAATCCTATTTAATTATCTTAGATAATCATTCTTACAATATGAATCATATTCATATTATGCTTGATAATTAAATCTCATTTAATCATCAAGTCCTTCTTGCTTGGATATACATTTCATCAAATGAATTATTCTTGAACCCTTTCAAGAATAATGTGCTTTCTCCGCAGATACTTGATATAAGGACATGGTGATTGTATTGTTCCACGTATAGTGAATTGGATATTGAGATCTTATCTCAAATCCAGATCTTACGAACCTCCCACAGATGCTTAATTAAATCAAGACTGCAAATCCAATCTTCTCATTGAATCTGAATCTCATTCAGATCAATGTCCAACACTTGGACTAAGATCAGATTGCTTCTCTACTGGAAGGAGTCACTAAAATCCAGACCTGTTTTATCACTCCCTCGGAATGGAAGCGTCATGGATATACAATCGTTTATGATCACATCACCCTCAGGTATTCCCAATACCTGTACATCCTGCATACTGGAAGACCCATAGTCAACCCGAAGATCAAGATCTATTTTACACTGTCTTCTTCAGGGTTTGATCACTAAGTTTCTCATTTGATCATTGGGACTTGGTATCGATCATATACTTTCCAAAAGCATATATCATACCTAGGTCTTGATCATATACTTTCCAAAAGTATATATCAAACCTACAAATTCAGTCAAGCTTGTAAAGCGAGATGACCGTGCACGGAATTTGATTCCTCCCAATATCTCATGAGTGAGCTCATGTCTTCCGGTTCAGTAGTGAACTTGTATGATCCCTTTGAGAGATCGTATTACTCATATACCCTTATATGCACACCAGATCGCCGGTGTATAGACCTTGGTTAGGTCATCAACCTATTGGTCTGCCAAATGTACACACTCAGATATATAGTAACACATCTGTCTCCGGTCAGAGGATGCGTGCCTATGCTGTGACAGCATTCAACATAGGACTTTGGTTATCTCGATCTCGTTAAGTCAACTCTTTGACCTAACTAATCTGACACCTCCGAATCTCTATTCCTATGCAGAGGACCTGCATCAAGAGGTCGGTCAGATATCAGCCTATGTGAGAAAGGATTGCCATCTCCTACTCAGGCTGGAGATCACATCTTAACAATCATTTGACGGTGCTTGATGAGTCCTCAATCTAACTCTTTAGATATTCATCCAAGCATCAGCCTCTATGATTCAATAATTGAATCAATAGTTGTATGATCATTAAGACAGCCATGGTACATAACCCTAATTGTACAGAGGGACCTATTATGCAAATTATTTATTCTTCATTTCAGATCAGGGAATGATATTTGCAATAACATTTATTGCATAATGGCTCGCCGTGGGCTCACATGTCCAACATCTCTTCTTCACAGAGCGGCAGGAGAGCGCGAGGAGCACGCAGGAGTACGGGAGCCGCGGGATAGCCGCGAGAGTAGTGTATTTTAGATTAGTTCTATTTCCAGCGACATTTGAACTATTGTAATAATACAGGTACACTCAGAGACTTGAACTTTCGGGGTCTGTTTCGCCGAGCACCGGTGTGCTCAGGGGACCCCTTCGCTAGTTCGGTTTTTCGTGGTTTTTTACGCGGTTTTCTCTTACTGCCTTTTCCGGTTTCACGCGGATTTTCGAGCCCCTAGCCGTAGGATTTTCTGCTTGATTGTGACGTAATTCATAGGATCCAAACACCCTAATATAATTGCCTGTTCCTATAGTGCGGTAATTGGACCTATAATAAAAAATTAATAAAATAGCCGTCCCATCACCTCCGAGCCTACGCGCCGCGAGCTCGCCCCGTCAAGCGCTACTCCTGAACTCGACCTGTCGAGAAGAGGAGGGGTGGGTCTAGACCGGACTCTTTGGATTGGAGGCTGGTGGTCGGCTATCCGTTCTTTCGAGTAGCACTGCAGTTTAGGGACTCGGTTTTCCGCCTGCACCATTTAGGTAGTTTATTTCCTGTTTTTAAATTCTGTGCGGATCATCTTGCATGTAGACTGCTGGAGTCAGATACGCATTTCTATCTCTGCATGCATCATTGATTTATCGCGCATCGGCTTTTTCGTCTTCTCCCTCCTGTTTTGGACTTAATAATCAGGAGAACCGAAAAATTTGTTAGGCCTTTTGCTTGCATTAAAAAATCTAAAAAAGAAAAACTATAAAATTGGGACTGCTAAAACTATCGACCCTAAAAGACACCTCACCTAAAAATCTATCTTGGGGAGAGAAACCCCCTCATTGTTTGGTTTGCTTGCGTGAGATAGTGACCCGTTCACTAGGTAGAGCCCTCCAGTGCTATTCCTGACTGACTACCGACTCTTCTGTGCGGGCCAGTCGGTTGGGGTAGCATCGGGAATCCCAACAGGTCACATAAGCGCTCTGATAGATTGTTTGTTCACCTAATAAAATTTGACAAGATAATTTGACCGAGCCTTTATGGTCTTCAGCTCATGTTGCGTTGGTGAACAGAGGGTTTGGTTGCCGATCATAGTTTTTCCAGATCTCATCCGCCTTACTCGCCAGATCACGATGATGGGCAGGAGGTCTCTTAGGCAGCCTCTGGCTGCACCGCTTTTTAGCACTCCTGACCATTCATCTAGGTCGGTTCGTGGGAGCTTCGACCCGCTCTCCGAACCCGAGTATGACTCCACCCTGTTCCCCCTCGACCACCCTTCTTCTGATTCAGAGATACCAGTGCCAGAGGAGAGACAGGCATATGATTTATCGGCACCTGAGTTCGGTTGTTTTGGTTTTCCAGAGACGATGGCCGGCAGTTCTGATGATCGCACCCGAGGTCCACAGGGAGAGCAGCATTTTGTCCTGGACCAGGGATCGATCAACTCCACCCTGATCGCCTCCCTCGAGTCAGTGCAGCAACAGCTGAGGGATCAGCGAGCATTCATGATGGACATGAGGAGAGAGCTTGAGCAGATGAGAGCCAACCGCGAGAACCGCGGAGGAGGAGGTCCCAACGATGCGGCAGCCGCAGCCGCGGCAGCAGCCACAGCAGCAGCCGCAGCAGGAGGAGGAGGAGCACCACCGCCACTTAGATCGATGTGGGAGAACCACAATCCTGGGTCGACCTTGACACACCGCTGGGTGGTACTTCCAGCCATCGTGGGGGACTTCAAGTTCCCCCTGAACACCTTGCAGCTCTTACCTCGGTTTCACGGTTTGGCGACAGAGGAGCCTCATCTCCACCTACAGGAGTTTGAGATGATATGCAGCACTGTCCACGATCGTCAGGTGGACCAGGATACTATCAGGATGATTGCCTTCCCCTTTTCCTTAGCAGACAGAGCAGCCACCTGGCTGAAGCACTTGGGGAAGTTCGTTTACACCTGGGAGCAGCTCCGCACCGAGTACTTGAACAAGTACTATCCACTCGGGCGGACCAATGCAGTGAGAGCCCTCATCAGCAACTTCTCCATGCTCCCCAATGAGCAATTCCATGAGGCATGGGAGAGGTTTCGTGAGCTGACTGATCGATGCCCGCACCATGATATTTCGAAGCCCAACCTTGTGCAGAGCTTCTTCAACGGGCTGACACCAGAGCTCTAGGGCTTGGTGAATGCTTCTTGTGGCGGGTCTTACTTCGCCAAGGATCACGACCAAGTCTGGGCCATCTACGAGGAGATGGCCGAGAACTACATAGTGATGTCCCAGACCAAGTTATACACTCAGGGCAGACCCCAGCAACAGCCTGGATCTGTACAGTACCAGAGGATAGCACGTGTCGATGCCGGTCCATCCAGTTCATCCGCAGTAGCAGCAGCACAGGCAGAGTCATCCGCTGCGGATATGGGTATCATCAGTGAGAAGTTGGATCGGATGGAGCTGATCGAGAAGAAGCAGTGCCAGGGCATCACTCAGATGGAGCAGATGGCACAGACTCTGAGCGACATGAAGACCCAGCTCATGTGTCTCCAGAAGGCACAGACGGCTTCACAGCCTCATCTTCAGTCGCGAGGCGATACCGGCGGCAGCAGCAGCTCGTTCCAGCGCTCCATCTCACACCAGCAGCCTAGACAGGTTCACCTTGTACAGGCGGAGCCGTACCAGCAACAACAACCCTCCTACCAGTCACCACCATCTCCAGACATGCAGATGGTGGTATACCAACCGGATCAGCCTCTGGCAGTACTCCCGCCAACCCAGTACGATGCAGAGCCGTTGATGGATGTCAACGGGATTTGGTATGACCGTCCTCAACCTGGGATCCGACGAGACCATCCCGGATTCAGGTGGGGGAGTGGAGGTACCCAGCCCCAGCAGCAGCCATCTGGCCAGGGAGGCCAGTACAGCCAGCAGAGGGATCACCAGCAGCAGCAACCCCCAGTTTACCAGTCACAGCAGCAGTCATCCTTCGTTGCTTGTCCCTATCAGCAGGGACAGTCTTGGAGGCGAGAGCAGCCTCACCAGCCACACCAGCAGCAGCACCCTCCTACCTACCCCTCTCAGCAGCAGCAGCACCAGTTCCAGCAGCCTCATTACCAGAGAGGCTACCCGTCGGGCTCTCATGGTTCACCATACGAGAGCCCCGCCTTGGACGACATAGCCCGCCTCCTCACGGACCAGCAGGCTACTTTCAGACGGGAGATGGACGAGTTCCGCCAGGAGATGCGGGACATCGTGAGAGGGAAGGCCACCATCCCTGCCCAGATAGAGCCGAATCCCAACAGCCTGAAGTGGAAATCTGAGCAGGTAGTTTGTACTGAGTATACCACTCCCAGTGATGCATTTGGTGATATGACTGGATATCTGTTTGATACTGATTTTGTCACACTTAGGAGCGGTAGGATGCCAGCAGGCGATGCCTCGTCTGAGCTACATCATGAGGATACACCTAGAGCGCCAGATGAGGAGGAGGAGAGCGGTACTGAGGCCGCTGATGATGATGACGGTGGCACTGAGGCCACCAAGGATGCTGATTCCACAGGCGGTACTGAGGCCGCCGTTTCACCAGTTCGAGGAGGTGGTACTGAGGCCACTCCTGATGCCGAGCCAGAGCGCGGTACTGAGGCCGCGAGTCTTCCAGCTGATCCTGTCGATGGTGGTACTGAGGCCACCAGAGTTCATGTAGAGAGATCTGTTGTTTTTCCTTCACCTGATGTATCTCTGAACAGTTCTGTGAATAAAGGAAAGGGTTTATTTTCTTCTGGTCCCACTGTGGTGCATGATGTATGTGTGGATCCGGTCGTCGAACCGCCTAGACCCTTTTCTAGTCCTTCATTTGAGAAGGACCCTGTGATCCCCTTCCCTAGAGCCCTTCAGATGGGGAAGGGGAAGAAAAGAGAAAAAGATCCAAAAAAGAGAGAGCAGGAGAAGTTCAACCAGAGCATGATTGATAGATTTCACATACAGCTGACCCTTCAGGAGGCTTTGCAGCACATCCCCCTTCTTCAGCGATCGTTGAGAGACAGGACTACAGTCAGGAGGAGGAGGAGGAACCACCATTTAGAGATTCATGTGCTGACGAAAGCCACGTGTTTCGCGATCCAGAACCGTCTGCCGGCCAAGAGGCCAGATTCAGGAGCCCCTTATGTCAGATGTCATATCAGTGAGCAGAGGTTTGACCGTACTCTATTGGATAGCTGATCGTCGATCAACCTCCTTCCGGCAGCCCTTCTCGACCACTTCGAGTTGGGCACTCTTAGACAGAGCAGGACAGTCCTTCAGTTTGCTGATAGATCTGTCAAGAGGCCGAAGGGGTTGTTGCGAGACGTTGTCGTCACTATTCAGGGTCTGCAATTCCCCGTGGACTTCGTAGTGTTGGACATGGAGATCCCTGATTCAGTGACCGATACCCCCATCATTTTAGGTCGCCCGTTCTTGGCCACGGCCAAGGAAGTGACCGACCATGATAGCGGGAAGGTATACTTTCGCGTCGAGGGTGAAAGTATACAAATAGAGCAGGTCGAGGACTACAGAGCCAGAGAGAGATTATGCTCAGAGACCACTTCAGATACAGAGCAACTGACAGATGCAGGGCTAGACATCCACCAGGACTGTGACTTTGTGATCACAGACGATGAGGCAGTTTGGGCAGACCCAGCAGCACATGCCATCCTCTCATTTTCAGACACCGCTGATGCAGAGATGACAGCAGAGGAGAGCTTGGAGAGCACATTTCTGGTTCAGGATACTTTAGAGGCAGCAGAGCAGGTTCTCGACCGCGACACAGATTTTGGTGATGATGGTGGTACTGATGCCACCTTGTGTGATGTAGATCCCTCGGAGTCAGAGTCTGAGTGGGCAGATTGTGATGATTACATGCCAGACCTGATTTCCACTGAGCCTACAGTTGAGGAGGAGGTAGATGCCGAGCAGATCAAAGACAGTTCAGTTGAGCAGCCTTCTCCCGATCCAGTTTGCGAGAGTACACTTTCAGTCTCCCGGACAGATTTGGCAGCATACACGCGTCTTCTTTCGAAGCCAGATTTGCCAGCACCCAGTTGTCCAGAGCTGAAGCCACTTCCTTCGTCGCTGAAGTATAGATTCCTTGCGGGTGAGCATGAGATGCACCCAGTCATTATCTCAACCGATTTGACTGGAGAGCAGGAATCCCATCTGATGGGGGTTCTTGAAAAGAACCGCAAGGCAATAGGATGGAGCATAGCAGATCTCCATGGGATTAGTCCGGCCCTGTGCTCCCACCATATCTATCTCGAGGATGAGGCGAAGCCGTCGCGTGTGTTCCAGCGGCGGCTGAACCCAAATCTGAGAGAGGTTGTCATGAAGGAAATTTCGAAATGGTGGAGCGCCGATTTTATCTATCCCATCTCCGACTCCAAGTGGGTCAGCCCTTTGCATGTGGTGCCCAAGAAGACGGGCATCACTACAGTGATCAACGAGTTTGGAGAGGAGATTGCTACACGAGTACCCACTTCTTGGCGGGTTTGTGTTGACTATAGGAGACTCAACCAGGCCACCAAGAAGGATCATTTCCCCCTGCCCTTTATTGATCAGATTATTGAGAGACTGGCAGGGAAGAGCCATTATTGTTTTCTGGATGGGTACTCGGGCTACAACCAGGTGGCCATCGCTCCTGAAGATCAGGAGAAGACCACCTTTACCTATCCCTTCGGCACATATGCCTTCCGACGCATGCCATTTGGGCTATGCAAAGCCCCTGCGACTTTTCAGAGATGCATGCTGTCGATCTTTTCGGACATGGTAGGGGAGTGCTTAGAGGTCTTCATGGATGATTTCTCGGTTTACGGCGACGGATTCGACTCCTGTCTTGACTGCCAAGACCGAGTACTCCAGCAATGAATTGAGGTCTGCTTGGTTCTTTCTTGGGAGAAGAGTCACTTTATGGTGACACAAGGGACGGTGCTTGGCCACATCATCTCCAACAGGGGCATGGAGGTTGATCCGGCCAAGGTTGATGTCATTAGAAAACTCACACCACCATCCAATTTGCGGCAGTTACAGTCTTTCCTGGGGCACGCCGGTTTCTATCGGCGGTTCATCCGTGATTTCAGTAGAGTTGCCCAACCATTGACTGACCTGCTGACGAAAGACACCGAGTTCCTTGTCGATGACAAGTGTCTTTCGTCCTTTGATACTCTCAAGCAGTGTATTGTTGAGGCTCCTATCCTCCAGCCACCAGATTGGTCTCTCCCATTCGAGATCATGACGGACGCCTCCGATTTTGCCGTGGGGGCTGTGCTGGGACAGAGGAGGGATGGAGTTCCATTTGCTATCCACTATGCTAGCCGCACCTTGGATTCCGCCCAACGGAATTATACAGTCACAGAGAAGGAGATGCTAGCAGTAGTGTTCGCCCTAGATAAGTTCAGATCGTACATCATTGGATCTAGAGTGACTTTGTACACAGATCATACAGCCATCCGATACCTCATGGCAAAGAAGGATGCCAAGGCCAGACTGACTAGATGGATCCTTCTACTCCAGGAGTTTGACATTGAGATCAAGGATAAGCCTGGAGTCAAGAATGTGGTGGCGGATCATCTCTCCCGTTTAGAGCAGCCTGAGGAGTCTGAGCAGATTGATCCCATTTGTGAGACCTTCCCAGATGAGGCGATCCTTGCTATCGCCTCACTCCCATGGTATGCCGATGTTGTGAACTTTCTTGTTGCTAAGAAAGTCCCACAAGGTTGGCCCAGACAGAGGCTCGAGACCTTCCTCGCGAAGGCCAAGTCTTACCATTGGGAGGATCCCATCCTTTACCATGAAGGAGGGGATAGTGTCTGGCGTAGGTGCATCCCTCAGGATGAGCACCATAGTGTCCTCACTTACTGCCACAAGCCTGAGGCAGAAGGACATCACTCTGGGAGGAGAACGGCACAGAAAGTGCTCCAATCCGGCTTGTGGTGGCCTACCCTCTTCAAGGACTCTGATGAGTTCGTGAAGAGGTGTACTGACTGTCAGCGGATGGGCACTTGTGGACAGCGTGATATGATGCCGATGCAGCCCATTCACTTCTGTGAGGTTTTTGACGCATGGGGCATCGATTTCATGGGTCCATTCCCTAAGAGTCAGGGATTTGAGTACATTCTGTTGGCCATTGACTATGTTAGTCGTTGGGTTGAGGCTATCCCCGCCCGAGCCGCTGATGCGAGGACAGTTTGCAGATTTTTGAGGAAGCACATCATCACGTGGTTCGGGGTACCTCGAGAATTGATTTCAGATGGGGGGTCTCATTTCATCAACGACCAGGTGAAGGCACTTGCTAGTGAGTTCGGCATAGACCATCGAGTTGCCATTCCATACCATCCACAGACGAATGGTCTAGCCGAGGTTTCGAATAGGGAGATCAAGACTATTTTGCAGAAAGTCGTCCGCCCTGACCGAAAGGATTAGTCACAGCTTTTGGACTCGGTCTTGTGGGCATATAGGACGTCTTTCAAAACACCATTGGGCACATCTCCCTTTCGCCTAGTTTATGGCAAGCCGTTCCATTTACCTGTTGAGTTGAGGCACAAGTCACTTTGGGCAGTCACGGATATTCTTTTAGATCCAGATAGTGTAGGAGACCAGAGGAGGGCAGAGTTAGCAGCCTTGGAGGAGCTTAGAGATACAACCTTCTCAAACAGCCTACAGTATAAGGAGAGAGTGAAAGAGTGGCATGATTCTCACATCAGCCACAAGCATTTTGAGCCTGGACAGAGAGTATGGTTCTTTGATGCGAGGCTTCGTCTATTTCCAGGGAAGCTACAGAGCAAATGGAAGGGACATTATCTTGTGAGAAAGGTACATGACAATGGTAGCATTGATATATCCGAGTTGTCTTCTGAGAGTACCTTTCGAGTGAACGGCCAGCGGCTCAAGCCATTTCTAGATCATGAGCCGCGGGTCGTTGATGTTGCCCCTATTCACTTTGCGTGAGATGTGGTCTCTTGATTCACATCTATTGCATCTCACGCCAGATTATCACTGTTCTTCCGACTTGTATAGATCCAGTTGTCTATATTACACTATTCTTTAGTCCCACCTCCCTTTTCTCTTCTTATGATTATGCTATACTTAGGGTGTACTTTACCCTAAGTATAGGGGGATGTAGGACCTGCGGGTATTCTTTTCATTCTTTCTGCCCCTATTTTGCTGCCTATACTTAGGGATATTTTACCCTAAGTATAGGGGGGGGGGAAGACTCTGTTCATTCTTCACTCGGATTTCCCTTCATGTACAGCTTGCTATACTTAGGATTAGTTAATCCTAAGTATAGGGGGAAACCACCGAGTTCCTCTCATTCTATTCATTTATTCATTTCTGTACCTAGCCATTCCTTTTCACTTCCCTTCTACTAAGCACGAGTTATGTCTTCTTCATCGCTCTTGATCACTCTGAGGACATCGTTCGAGCTAAGTATAGGGGGGTGTGTATATATTTCATATATACTTTAGCCATAACTCGTACTTTGTGTGAGTGTGTTAATAAATAAAATGGCTAAAAACCCTAAAAATCACAAAAATAAAAAATTTTTCCTGTAAATAATCATTCTTTTATTGCACATACATAGCGAGTGTACAAAATTATTTTTGTAAAAAAGATTTCAAAAAGTTTTGTGTAAATATTTGTGTAAATATTTTCTTATCAAAATTATGTATATAGTACAAAATTTTCCAAAATGTTTGGAAAATCAAAAGTTTGCAAAAATCTTTTGTAAATGTTTGTAAATACTTTTGCAAAACTTGCACTTCATGCATCCATCCATTCATAATTTCAAAACATTTTTCAAAAATTTTGCACGATTGTAAATATGTGTAAATAGCATCTTTGTATATATATGTATATAGTTTTTCCTGGATGATAGTTGACATTTAAACTAGCCTGGAATTAAATTGAGAAATGGAGCTTGATTAAGATCTTAATCCAACTAATTCTAAGAGGAACCTTATAGGGCTTATGGTTAAGGCTTTTCAGGTCCATAAGGACTTAATTCTTTGAGTCCACTAGGCTATGAGCATATGTCATCTTGATGAGCCTAAGTAGAGCACTTAACAACACACGCATGACTCTTAGAGACAATGGCTTGAATTGCACCAGCACCTTACACATAGCTCTCCACGGATGAGGTGGTGAGGAGGCAGTTTCCTTTGGCTTGGGGTAGCATATGAGGGTAGTACTTCTAGGCGGAACCTCTCTTCTTCTTCTAGTGAAGGAAGTGCGTCTCAACTTGGTCTAGTGGTGATGAAGGCTAAAGACAGAGGCCATGGGTTGCAATAAAGCTTCAAAAGAGGGATAGTCTACTGGCTCAAGAAGAAAATTTCTTGTATATATGCTGCACCATGTAGATATGTTGTACAGAGGCACTTGAAAAAAAATGCAAAATGCAAAAAGAACTCCAAAAAAATGGTGGGTCGGATTGAAAATTTAATAACCCCACCGGAGTGTATATAGTCAAATAAAGCAAAAGCTTATGGTATCCATGTTACATCTCATGAAGCTTGCAGCGGGAGACTTGGCTACACTGGCTGAGCTTCCAAAAGTCTATACTTCTTCCCCCTCTTCTTGAGCCGGTTGCACTTAAACTTAGAAGGGAATACCCCACTTCTCGAGGAACGAGTTGCTAGACCGAGGCATTAGAGTTACCAGGTTGGGGGAGGTTGTTTCTTTGTTACTTCTGAGGTGGGGAGCTACATATCACTTACACTGCATGGAAAGATTCATGGTCATTAGAGTTTGTGTATGTAGACTTGTTCTGATCTGGTTTATTGAGGAGTCTTGTCCATAGATTGGTGGAACTTAGAGACTGTTGAGTTTTAAGCTTAAGTCTAAATAAGGTTCCGACACATTATTAATCCAAAGATCTGATCGAGCTCCATATTTCAATTTTATGAAGGAAAGTTTAATATTCACCCTTGATCCATGTACATTCCCCTCTTTTTCTTTTTCTTTCTTTCTTTTTCACTTCTTTTTCAAATAAGTGTTTGCTAAGGGACTAGCAAAAGTTAAGTATAGGGGGGTGATGAATACCCATTCATAACTCTTTATTCTTATATTTTAGCTACAAAAACCTTTGCAAATGCATGTATATTCATGTAAATACAAATAATTATAAAAAACATGCATTGTATAAAGTTTAATAATTAGCATGTTTTGTGCAAAAATAAAAGAATAAAGAGTAAAAAGAAAAAGAGGGAAATATTTAGAATAAATATTGAGCAACCTAACCTAAGGGAGGGCTCAGAATGGGCCTGGCCGCATAAAAACCAAAGTAGAGGGAGATAGGGGCTCATGTGTGTAAATATTTATGTAAATAAAATAAAAGTATTTTCCTCACAAAAATAGACTCAAATTGGCTTGTAAATATTTGTATATATTTATAAAGATAAAAACAAGATAAAAATAGAAAAATTAAAAAGAAAACAAAAACATAACTCTTGTATATAGTCATCATGTATATAAAACAACCATCTTTTATTTATTTAGCCTTATAAATAAATAAAATTAATTTTCAAAAATTTTGTAAATATTCTATATGATATGGTGTAAATAAATAAAATAAAAACGATTAAAACAAAAACAAAATAAAAATAACAAAAATTAAAAATCCAAAAATACTTTGTAAATATACCATGTGTATATATGTACATATCTATTTATTTCACCTATGTATATAAATATTAAAAATAAAATAAAAATATCTTTTTATTCCTAATAATATAATATAAATAAACAAAATACAAAATGGGAATAAAAATGCACAAAAATAACAAATTAAAAATAAAAAAAAATTAAAAATACATATTGTACATATACCTATGTATAGCCATATAATGTAAATACCCTATTCTTATTTTGAAAAATTAATTAAAAATCACAAAAAAATAGAAAATATTAAAACAAAAATATTTCATGTTTTGACTTTTTAATAATTCTGCCATTTACTATTTATAATTGATTTTTCAAATCTTTTCCACGTGGCAGCTTCTCATTGGCCCACGGAGATGTTGACCTCCGGTCAACTCCCTCCGCGGACCTCCTTCTCCAGCGGATCTCGCGCCCGACCTGACTTCTCATCTTTTTCCGCGCTCGATCCGCTCGCTATCTCCGCAAACCCCGGGTCCTATCTCTTCTTCTTGCATCCGAGACCCTCGCCGGGGTATCCACATCGGGATCCGCGCTTCACATAGCCCTACCCGACCAACCCTAGCCGGACCTGCACCCACTTAAATACCCAGCTCCGCCGCACCATTTCTCCATCTTTGGCCATTCGTTCCACCCCCCAGTGAGCTCCAGTGCGTGCGTGAGAGTGACATCTCACTCCAGGTGCTGTCGAAGCGAGGAGAGGGACCGTGTGCCACTGATCCGGCGAGTATCACCGCCGTGCTCCGCCCTGAGCTGGAGCTCGAGCCTCGGACGTCGGCGCTCCGTGAGGCGAAGACCCAGAGCTGCGCAAGCTCGACCACAGCCCATTCCTTCACCCAGGTAGACATGTAGCCTTTTCTTTTTCTCTAATTTTCGATTTCCCCCATTTCGCTCCGCCGCCGTTCACCGCCGATTCCGATCACGTCCGACCTCCGTTCGACCATCAGGCTTCGCCATAGCCTCCGCCTTCCTCCCGCACACCTTCTCCATTCCTCCATTCAACCCAGCTCGCACAAGAGCTGGGGCTCGAGCTCCTCCGTCTCCACCTTCGCCGGAGCTCGCCCATATCGACCCTCCGACCATCTTCACCCCGCCTAACCGGGTCGAGGCAGTTTGCCTTCGACCCGCGAGTCTTCTGGTCTATCTTGCAGGTGCATCCAAGACCATCTGAGGGCTTGGACCATTCGGTCCAGGAGCTCTACCTCCGCCGACCTCGTCGGAGCTCCCCAGAGCTCGGCTGGGTCATCGGGGACCACCAGCAGCTGCGGAGCGTCATCGCGGAGCTTCTCCGATCTTCAGAAGCAGCAGGGGAGGTTCTCAGCGCGTGTACTGGGCCGGCGAAGTTCGCCAGCCACCTGTTCTTCGAGGATCCCCATCGATCGTCCGATCAGCCTCCAGCTCCAGTTTTCATCTGGGCCGTCCATTCCAGGAGCAATAGCCACCGTCAGATCAGTGGAGGACTGATCCCAGCCGTCGGTCCAGCGAGATTTAGCCATCGAGAGCCTCCACCGTTCGATCCCCTACGTGGCGTAGCCTCAGTCGTCCGATCACTGCGACGACCTCAGCGTTGGAGTGCCACCCGATCCAGACCATCCGATTCTTCACGTGGCGTCCATCCAGCGGCCCGCATTAATAAAGGGTAATTTACCCTTAGGCCCCCTCGTTTATTTTATTTAGTATTTAGTCTTGTAAATATGTAGTGTAGTTGTTTAGTTTTTGGTAAAATTGCATAGAGGACCCTGCACCTTATTTCCTTTGCATTTATGCCCCTGTGTATGGTGTGACACGTGCTTCGTCACGTGGTTTTCTGGTGTATTTGCATCTTATACCCTGTAGTTCTGAATGTTAGGGATCAAATGAAATCTTTTTGGATATTGCATTTATACCCCTGTGCGTGATTTATTAGTGCATGTGCGTATATTCGTGGGTTATTTGCAGACTACCCCCTGGACTTTTGGTACCTGTTACCAAATATTCCTCGGAAGTAGTTTTTATTACATTTGGGTCCCTGAGTGCCTCAGGCATGCGCGACGCGCGTGTTTACCTGGGAATTTTGCACCAGACCCCTCAGGACTTCGGGTATTTGCACTTAGGTCCCTATGCACAGTACCCTCTTTCTATTTTTGAATAAAATAGCAAACCTACTCCAAATCCAATGAAAATTGGACACATGGCTCCTGCCATTGTGTAAAATTTTCTGGGATTTTTGGAGACATTTTTATGTTGATTTGATATATTTAAAAATTCAAAAACACGTATTGTCTTTACTGTTTAACTTTGAAAATCACAAAAAAATATTAAAACTCATCTAAAAATTACAAAAAAATCACCTACTATTTGTTTTGGCTTGCTTGATTTTTTAGCCAATTTTGGCTATTTTTCATTATCTAAAACACCTAAAAATTGAAAAACACTCAAAAACTCATAAAAATTCTAATAAATAATTTAAAAATCCAAAAATAAAAATTTAGGTGCTTAAATTTTCCTTGTTTTCTTCTCTATACAGGAAAAATACCTCCAGGCTTATTGTGGACTGTTAGATATTTTATCTAAGTCCCTCAAGCTCGGCTGGACAGTACCTTCTTTTTCATTCACTGTTTGGTTTTTTGAAAATTAAATAAACATCAGAAAATCCTGAAAAATTCACTAAAAACAGTAAAAATTATAAAACACACAAAAATATTTTTTCTGGAATTTTTGCTTGAGTTTTGATACGTTAAATAAATAGTTGAATTGCTTGCTTTACTTGTTTCCCTTAATTTCTTAATTAATTAAAAAATCCAAAAAAATATAAAAAGAATTAAAAACCACCAAAACACCTTTTGTTCTCTTCTTGACTACTTCGTAGGCCGCAAGGCCATTTCGTGCTCCTTGTGTTCGACCCTGGTCGCTATACCAGGTTAATAAAATAGCAAGACCGCTATCTTGATTTTGACTTGATTTTATCTTATATTGATGGTCTATTTTTCTTGATTGATCGAGTCCGAGTGATTGAGGTCGCGAAGACCATTTAGTACCTTTCTCGGTCATCAGAATGGCGCCGTTGCCGGGGAGCACGGCTTAGTAGTCGATTTTTCCGCGATTTTCTTTTCGCGGCTTTCTCTACATATTCTTGTATATACATTTGACTTGTTTATACATTTATCTGGACTGACCACTTTTGTTTGATTTCTTGCGAGGGCCCGAGGACCGAGGCGGCTTTCTTCGGAAGTCGAGCAACCGCGAGAACCGGAGGCGGCTCTCTTGAAGGATATTAAATATCCTTAAGCGCATCACGGAAGCGTGTCGATCGCATCGTATGCGATCGGGGCGACTAGTCGCACTAGTCGCTAGATGCAGCGGAAATTAAAATTTTTAACTTTAAAGATGAAACCACATGATCACGAGAACACTTCTCGGATCGTTTCATCAAACCACAAAGTATTAGGAATACCTCTTGAAGCGTGGTTGTGATCGCGAGATCCCAAAGTAGAGATCCTCCTGTCTCAAGTCCGACCCACGGAGAATGCACTTGCGGGCACGATGATGAGTCGCGTCCTTCCCGCAATCTTTTGACGAAGATCCAAGCGTCGAAGCAAAGCCGAAATGCTCTCCTTCCTATTACATAAAGTGGACGACCACTTGAGTATTAGGGAGAGCCCACACGAGAATGAGAGAGAGAGAGAGAATAGAGTTCTTCAACTCTTGATTATATTGTTGTAACTTGGAAGGCTACCCTAGCCCTCCTTTTATACTAGTTTTGGATCCAATGGATCTCAATCCATGGGACACATGGATCCAAAGGCCATGCTTGGTCCATGCTAAATCAATGGTCATGATTAATTAAAATATGTTGCAACATTATCAACACAATTTAATTTATCATTAACTAATTAAGAGATAATGTGATAATTAAAATGGAGTCAACCAACCACCCTCAAAAATAGGGGGCGTCACCCATGAACAATTCATGGGTGACGCCACCTATGCATGGTGGTTATTTGGCTCCCTTTTATTTATCTTATTATTCCTAAATTAATCACAAAAATATTCACCAAATTAATTCCAAATTAATTTGTGAATATTTCAATCATGCCATTGAATATTATGTGAATCATATTCACAACCCAAACTAATTAGTAAATTGCATTTCCAATTAATTAATAAATGTGAGTCCAATCCACATTATTAATTAACAAATGCTATTTACATAAATTCTCTCTCTTATACATGTATATTATAAATCATATTTATAACACACATATATCATGGATAGTGTTATCCACATTCTCTTAATCCTTGATAATTAAATCCTATTTAATTATCTTAGATAATCATTCTTACAATATGAATCATATTGATATTATGCTTGATAATTAAATCTCATTTAATCATCAAGTCCTTCTTGCTTGGATATACATTTCATCAAATGAATTATTCTTGAACCCTTTCAAGAATAATGTGCTTTCTCCGCAGATACTTGGAGATAAGGACAGGTCGATTGTATTGTTCCACGTATAGTGAATTGGATATTGAGATCTTATCTCAAATCCAGATCTTACGAACCTCCCACAAATGCTTGATTAAATCAAGACTGCAAATCCAATCTTCTCATTGAATCTGAATCTCATTCAGATCAATGTCCAACACTTGGACTAAGATCAGATTGCTTCTCTACTGGAAGGAGTCACTAAAATCCAGACCTGTTTCATCACTCCCTAGGAATGGAAGCGTCATGGATATACAATCGTTTATGATCACATCACCCTCAGGTATTCCCAATACCTGTACATCCTGCATACTGGAAGACCCATAGTCAACCCGAAGATCAAGATCTATTTTACACTGTCTTCTTCAGGGTTTGATCACTAAGTTTCTCATTTGATCATTGGGACTTGGTATCGATCATATACTTTCCAAAAGCATATATCATACCTAGGTCTTGATCATATACTTTCCAAAAGTATATATCAAACCTACAAATTTAGTCAAGCTTGTAAAGCGAGATGACCGTGCACGGAATTTGATTCCTCCCAATATCTCATGAGTGAGCTCATGTCTTCCGGTTCAGTAGTGAACCTGTATGATCCCTTTGAGAGATCGTATTACTCATATACCCTTATATGCACACAAGCTCGCGGTGTATAGACCTTGGTTAGGTCATCAACCTATTGGTCTGCCAAATGTACACACTCAAATATATAGTAACACATATGTCTCCGGTTAGAGGATGCGTGCCTATGCTGTGACAGCATTCAACATAGGACTTAGGTTATCTCGATCTCGTTAAGTCAACTCTTTGACCTAACTAATCTGACACCTCCGAATCTCTATTCCTATGCAGATGACCTGCATCAAGAGGTCGGTCAGATATCAGCCTATGTGAGAAAGGATTGCCATCTCCTACTCAGGCTGGAGATCACATCTTAACAATCATTTGACGGTGCTTGATGAGTCCTCAATCTAACTCTTTAGATATTCATCCAAGCATCAGCCTCTATGATTCAATAATTGAATCAACAGCTGTATGATCATTAAGACAACCATGGTACATAACCCTAATTGTACAGAGGGACCTATTATGCAAATTATTTATTCTTCATTTCAGATCAGGGAATGATATTTGCAATAACATTTATTGCATAATGGCTCGCCGTGGGCTCACATGTCCAACAATCTCCCACTAGCCCAAAGAGCCATTAATGGGCTAATCATTTAAACCCACACTCATGTGACAATCATAGGCTATTTTAAAATAGCTAGGTAAGCTGATCAGTCACTCTGTTCCAAAAGATTATGCCAAGTCCTTTCACGGCACTTGCATATCCCTAGGTAACAGTGCTCGCATCTAATGCGAGTGTTGCATCTTATGCAACCAATACTCAATCTAGTCAAAGCAGTTATAGTGTCCTTGACACTATTGCTCAATAACTATTATAACTAGTATTTCCATAATCCTTATTAGAATACCCTTATTCCGGGAGATCACTATCTCTCAAGGTATCCACAATTAAGACCTTTTAGATCTCTATCTATAAAGTCTTAAGCTTTTGAAGATATGAATTTGAGATCACTATCTCAAAAATCTTGTCATCTATGAAGATTTTGTTATTACTGCAATCAAGTGTTTTCTCTCCACAGTAGGATTAGTAACAGTTTACTACTCCCACTGCATGGAAGATATCTGGCTTTTGTACACATCTAGCATACACGTAGCTTCTCGTAACTGATGCACAGTGCAAGCAGTTCTAGCATTCACTTCCTCAACTCTTTGAGGTGCTACCCCTTTAGATAGGTCAGTACCAAATCTCAAGGGAAGGAAGCCTTTCTTGGAATTTCCAAGAATGGAATATGTCCAAGGTGTACTACAAATGTGAAAGTCCAATACCCTCTTTTCTTTTCTTCTGAACACCTTCAGAATTAAGATCTAAGAGGTATTCTTGAGATCATATCTCAAGGTATGGAATAGCCAGTCTATAAAACACTTATTATCATCCTTATATCATTCCAAATGATTAGGATATTATCTACATTTAGCACAATGAACACAATGGCACTCCCACTAAGCTTCACATGGTACATCAAGATTTTATTTGAAATCATAACATTTATAATTTCATCAAATCTTATGTTCCAACTACAAGAAGCTTATTTGAGTCCATAGATGGAGTTTCTTTAGCTTTCACACCTTACTTTCCCCAAACATGAAGCCCTGGGGCTACTTCATGTGAATATCCTCAGAGAGGTATTTTTAGAGGAATGCAATCTTGACTTGCATCCTGAAGATGCAATAGTCAAGTTGTGTAGCTAAGGTTAGCAATATTCTGATGAGTTTAAGCATGGTCACCGAAGAGCAAGTCTCATTGCAAGCAATGTCTTCTCTTCCGGTATGTAGCTAATGGCTACAAACCGTGCTTTGAAGGTCTCTACCTTCTCATCAGGTTCCCTCTTTTCTTGAAGATCCATTTACACCTTTATGGGTCTTACCCATATAGGTGGATCCTCGAGGGTCCATTACAACACTTGTATATGAAGTCTACTTTAGACTTCATTGCTAATATCCATTTTCCATGTCACGATCCTTAGGAGCTTCATCACATGAAGTCCGATCATTTTCAGACTTAATCGACACATGGAATACATCCTCAAACTCATTTGAAGAGGTATTAATGTTTCATCTTTAATTATCCTTTTAGTTTCCGATTTCAGGAGCCTCATTGTCATCTCAAGATTAAATGAGTTCCTTCACTTCATTTTCATCTTGATTCTCAAGAGAGTCATCCTCTAAGAACACATTCTTAGAGATGGGATCTTTTAAGAATCTCAAGGTCATAAAGTATGTATCCAATACCATCCTTTATTTTCCTAATGAAGTAGCACTCTCAAGTGCTAGATTCCAGCTTACATGCATGGAAACTTATTAAGGATATATAGTGTAGTCTCTACTATATATACCTGGAAACTAAGAGGTAATTATGCTAAAATTTTGTTAGCAATGTGAGCCCCGGGCGAACCATTTCTACAATAAATGTTATTGTAATGAATAAATTATCAATGAAAATTATTGATTGTTTTTCACTCCCCTTTCTGAGATTAATGAATGAATGCACTATAGGGTCCCTCTGTACAATAAGGGTTATGTACCATGGCCAACTTGATGATCATACAGCTGTTGATTCATTGGATGGATCATAGAGGCTGATGCTTGGATGAATATCTAAGGAGTTAGATAGAGGACTCATCAAGCATCATCAAATGATCATTAAGTGATGATCTCCAGTCTGAGTGGGAGATGGCAATCCTATCTCATATGACTGATATCTGACTGACCTCTTGATGCAGGTCCTCTGCATGGGAATAATGATTCAGAGGTGTCAGGTTAGTTAAGTCAATGGGTTGACTTGACGAGATCGAGATAACCAAAGACCTACGTTGAATACTGTCACAACATAGGCATGCATCCTCTGACTAGAGACAGATGTATTGCTATATGTCTGAGTATGTACATTTGGCAGACCAATAGGTTGATGACCTAATCAAGGTCTATATACCGGCGAGCTGGTGTGCATGTAAGGACATATGAGTAATACGATCTCTCAAAGGGATCATACATGTTCACTTGTGAACCGGGAGACATGAGCTCACTCATGAGGTATTGGGACTGAACAAATTCCATGCATGGTCGTCGTGCTTTGGAAGCATGACATGAATTTGAAGGTAAGATATATGCTTTATGAAAGCATATGATCTATACCATATCCCGATGACCAAGATTGAGAAACTTAATGATCTAACCCTGAAGATGACAGTGTAAAAGTGATCTTTATCTTCAGGATGATCATGAGTCTTCCAGTATGTAGGATGTGCAGGTATTAGGAATACCTGAAGGGTGATTTGATCATATACGATTGTATAACCATGACGCTTCCATTCCGAGGGAGTGATGAAACAGGATTGGATTTTAGTGACTCCTCTCATTAGAGAAGTGACCTAATCTTAGTCCATGAACTGGACATTGATCTGAATAAGATTCAGATGCAATGAGAAGATTAAGTCTACGGTCTTGATTTGATCAAGCATCAGTGGGAGGTCCATAGGATCTGGAGTTGAGATATGATCTCAACATCCAAGTCACTATACGTGGAACAATACAATCGCCCTGTCCTTATCTCCAAGTATCTGAGGAGAAATAGCATTGTTCTTAAATGGTTTAAGAACAATTCCATAAGATCTAAGCAAAGAGAATTTGATAATTAAAAGTGTTTTAATTATCATGATGTATGAGAAATTATCCAACATGATTAAATGTGATTTAATTAGTTTGGATAAGAATAATGTGGATAGAGATATCCAATTATTCATGATATATTATAAATGTGATTTATAATGTATTAGAGAGAGTTAATTATAATTTATATGTGTTGATTAATTATGATGTGTATTGGATACACATTGTGTAATTAATTAACAATATGAATTACATGTTGTTTTGGGTTGTGAATATGATTCACAATTTTTCCATGGCAAGATTGCAATATTCTCAAAGATAATTGTGAATTATTTTTTGAGAAATAAAACCCAAATTATTTTGTTGCAAATAAATAAGAGAGATTACATGGAGATTTGCAATCTCATGGAGATTGCAATCTCCATGCAATCCATGCATGGACGGCACACCACTCCTAATTGGAGTGGGTGTGCGCCTACATGGAAGGCACATGGAGATGAAATCTCCATGTGTCTTTTCTCCTTATTTGTTGGGTTTATTTAGGAGTAAATTATATTTGATTTTGTCAAATATATTTTAACCTAAATTTGTTGCTTTTGACAACAACAATCTCAGCCATTGGATGAACATAAATCAATCTCATCCATTGATTTTATGTGTCCCATGGATTGAGATCCATGGATCCCAAAACCATATAAATAGAGAGGCATACTTGGCTCTCTCTTTACACATGCTATTGTAGCACAAACTCTCTCTCTCTTTCTCATATACACGACAGCCCTTCTCTCCCTCTCTTCTTGGTGGCCGTCCACCTTGGTGGAGAGAAACGTCGACGCCCGCGCCATCGTGCTGCCGCTTCGACTCTCTGCGGTTCTTTGTCTTCTTGGAGTGCTTCACTCACGAAGGAGACGTTTGATCTCGTGCGACGAGATCAGGAGCAACCGCGCTTGGATCAACTTGGATTGCGAGGACACCGCGACTCATCTCCGCGCTCGCAAGCCGTTACTCCGACGATCGGACTTGAGACAGGAGGTCTCTTTTCGTAGAGACTCGATCAACCACGCTTCAAGAGGTATTGCATTATACTTGATGTGGTTATAGATGAAACGATTTGAGAATGGTTCTCGGATCATGTGGTTTCATCGGTTTAAAAATTTTAAAATTCCGCTGCTCCGAACAACTAGTACGACTAGTCGTTCTTCGTCGTATTCGATACGACGATCACGCTTCCGTGATGCGCTTAAGGATTTCTCCATATCCTTCAAGTGGTATCAGAGCCTTAGGTCGACGGTTTCGAATATGATTCGAAAAACCGTAGACGACTTGGGTTCGTTTAGGTCGCGAAAGTTTTCATCGCATTTGATTTCGCAGATCTGTTTAGTAAATAAATTCGGCACTGTTTAAATTGTTTAAACATGAATTTAATACTTGTTTTTTGTTCCCCATTAAATAAGGAAACCATAGGAACTGAGTTTGCGTAAATCGGATTTCGTATGCTCTAGTTATGGTTGTTTTAATGGACATGTATGCACTGTTGCGGGAACAATATATTTTAACATGATTAAAGAGTTAATTACTGTTATCATCTGCCTCGAAATGCGTGCAAATCCACTTAGGTTCTGTTGCAAATCAAGTTAGCAATCTATGAAAATTGAGTTTGCTTAATTTGGATTTAAATTGATTGAGATATGCCAATTTTAGTGAATAGGGGTCTATACTGAAATTGCATTCCTAATCTAGAACCAAGTGATTGTCAATTAGTGAAATTAATTGTTAATTTCGTGAAATAATCTTGAATAATATTTGTGAAATATTGAGACATGATTATTTGCCTAATTGACATGACCCCAACCAATTAATTGATTAAGATGTGATCTAAATCATAAATTGGAAACAACAATCTTCAAACTTGATGCTTGAATAGGATTTGGGAATTTGTCTAGCAAAATTTCCTTATAATCAAAAATGTTTTGATTATTACTATATGGTACAATTTCGGTTGAAAAACCGATGATAATCTCAAGTACAAATTAATCAATTTGGCATTATCCTTTCCCGAGGCGGATATGGTGCCTAGTCGGAGAGCATTGGGGTTGCGGGTTGCAACGTATGTGGTCCGTCCCACTCTCGTCGGTACTGGCCATGACAACAGGTAGGGCCGGGATAATGTCCGAGGGATTAAGATGTATTTTTTTCCTAATTATTAAAATTCGAATTAATACGTATTTTGAGATATTACCATATATGTATTCAAGTAAAATAATCAAGTTTGATTGATTGAATTGGATTGATAATTAATTTAATATGATTAAATTGATTATGTCCAATTGAAATACTCTAATATGATTAGAGTTATTAATTCCCTTGGAAGAATTAATTATGTGAATGTGATTCACGATAATTAATTAAAATTTGAATATGAAGATGGAGGATCACATAAGTGACATCCATGGTCTCCCGTCAAGGCGAAGAGTTTCGTCGCCAGGGATTGCATATGGGAGACGCCTGTCCGAAGTGACAGCTCCCGTGTGCAAGCGCATCTGGATCGGGCTCTTTGCTTCTCGAAAGAGTAAGGCCGTATGCGTAGTGACCCCAATATCGGATCCTCATATTATTGGGGCGATATTGGATTGCGCATAGCGAGTACTATTCCTGTTGATGGTTGATTCAATTAACAACGGGTCAACATCGCCTTAGGGGTGGTGGGCTCGGGTGTTAAAGACCGAATTGGGAAATTGCAAGTTGGACTTGCAAATTAGAATGAGTTCCTGCTTTTCTTTATTGGAGTCACAGATTCTCATATTATTGGGATGTGACAATGATAAAGAGGAGATCCCAATTCTTGCTAGAGATATAGCGGTAAGTATATCTCTTACTTAGAAAGTGATTAAGGGAATGAACTTTCAAAGTCGACAATGCAAGAATAATTTGATTTAAAATACCTTAATCAAATATCATAAATTTGAATATATATTTCTATATTCTAATATAGTGCATTCTTAATTTCAGAAAATGAAGTCTTTGAACCCACTTAGTAGGCTTCTTGAGGTCAACCAATTGACCGGCCCCAAATTACTCGGATTGGATCCGAAATTTGGAGCTTGTTCTCTCTGCTGAGCGCATTAGTTATGTGCTATCCGAGGACAAGCTTGAGAACCCTAAGTCCAAGGAAGAAAAAGCATTTAATGACAAGTATGATGAAGATCATGTCTTGGCTAGGTGCTATATCCTAGGTTCTCTCTCCAATGTTCTGCAGAAGCAACATGTGGAGATGAATACCTGTCAGGATATAATGCAGAATCTTAAGGATATGTTTGGTGACATTAACCGCACTCAGCGGTACAATGTTATGAAAGACCTCATTCGCTGTAGAATGCAGGAAGGGACTTCGGTCCGTGAACATGTACTCAAAATGTTTGGGTACTTGTCGGAGCTGGAGACTCTTGGGGCAACGATGGATGCAGACATGCAAGCTGACTTCATTCTGCTGTCATTGCCCAAGTCTTTTAATAACTTTGTAGTGTCATTCCACATGAACAAGTTGGAATTGACAAATGCTGCTCTCCTTGCTGCATTAAAGTCCGCAGAGGACGTGATGAAGAAGGATGGTCCCAGTGGCAGTGCAATGGTTGCACAGGTCAAAGGGAAGCGCGGTCGGAAGCATGGTTCTCGGAAGGGCCCGGCCCAGAAGAGAAAGAAGAAGGGACAAAGTGTTGCCTCTTCTTCCAATGCATCCACTCTCATGGCATCGAAGAAAACCGACGTCTGTCATCACTGCAAGAAGCCGGGGCACTGGAAGCGTAACTGCCCAGATTACCTGAAATCCTCAGACAAAGGTAAAGCCCCAGCAGGTATGAAATCTACTTTCATCATTGAAACTAGCTTTCTCGTTGGACGAGAAGGAAGTTGGGTTGTAGATTCTGGTGCTTCTGTTCATGTATGCAATTTGTTGCATTTGTTTCAGGAAACTAGGAATCTTGAGGAAGGGGAGATAGTCATCCAGATGGGATCTGATGCAAGTGTTGCAGCAGTAGCCGTCGGGATTTGTAGACTATCATTATCTAGTGGAAGAGTCCTTATACTTAAAGAATGTCTTTATGTACCTGAAGTCAGAAGGAACTTGATATCTGTATCTAAGCTTGTTAGAAGCGGATATACTTTCCTTTTCTGTAATAAATTAGTCATAAGTCGTTATGATAAATATATTGCGGATGGTGTTTTGACTTCTGGTGGACTCTATGAATTTTGCATTGATAAATGTATTATGAATGTGACAACCACTAATAAAAACCCTAAAAGATCCAGAGAGGATAAAAATATCTCAAATGAGATATGGCATCAAAGGCTTGGTCATTTGTCTGTTGATAGGATCAATAGATTGATAAAGGATGGACCTCTAGATTTTCTACAGGTTCAACCTCTGCCCACTTGCAAACATTGCATACAGGGCAAAATGACTAGGACGCCTTTCCGTAACAGGTTACGAGATGCGAAGGTATTATTGACCTAATACATACCGATGTATGTGGTCCCTTCAGTACCGCGACTCGAAATGGATACCGATATTATTTGACGTTTATCGATGACCATTCGCGATACGGGTTTATCTTCCTACTACGTCATAAGTCTGAAACCTTTGAAAAGTTCAAAGAATTCAAGGCTTTGGTTGAGAACCAAACCGATAGGAAGATTAAACGGATTCGATCTGATCGAGGTGGCGAGTACCTATCAGATGAATTCAAGGAATACCTTAAGGAGAATGGAATTGTTTCCAATCTCACTCCTCCTGGAACTCCCCAACTAAATGGTGTTGCTGAAAGACGCAACAGGACCATCATGTACATGGTCCGATCAATGATGAATAAAGCAAATTTACCTCTTAGTTTCTGGGGATATGCAGTAGAGACTGCAATATATATCCTGAATAAGATTCCTAGCAAATCCGTGCCTAAGACTCCTCATGAGCTATGGTATGGAACCAAACCTAGTGTTAATCACTTGAGGGTTTGGGGTTGCTTGGTCTATGCGAAGAACGTAGACGCAAGTAAGCTAGAATCTCGCTCTCGTGAGTGCTACTTCATTGGGTATGTTAAAGATGGTATTGGATACCAACTTTATGACCCTGAGACCCAAAAGGTTTTTGTTTCTAGAGATGTGAAGTTTCTGGAGAATGATTTCCATAAAGGTCAAGACAACAATGAAGTAGAGGAATTCTTTGAATCCCCTGAGGATTCTGAACTTCCTAGACCAGAAACTGAAGAGATAAATAAAGATGAAACACCCATACCTCTTCGAAGGAGTTCGAGGGTGGTTGCACCACCTGAAAGGTATGGATTCCATGTGTCAGGTGAAACTGACATTGATCCTACTTCGTTTGATGAAGCACTCACGGATCAAGACATGGATAGATGGATGCTAGCAATGAAGTCAGAAATTGACTCCATGCATAAGAATGGTGTATGGACCCTAGAGGATCCACCTAAAGGGGTAAAACCCATTGGGTGTAAATGGATCTTCAAGAGAAAGAGGGGACCTGATGGGAAAGTAGAGACTTTCAAAGCACGGCTCGTGGCCAAGGGCTACACACAGAGAGAAGGCATCGACTACGATGAGACATTCTCTCCTGTGGCTATGCTTAAATCCATCCGGACATTGCTGGCTATAGCTGCATATCTTGACTACGACATCTGGCAGATGGATGTCAAGACGGCTTTCCTCAATGGATACCTCGAGGAGGATATCTACATGGAGCAGCCCCAGGGCTTCATGACTGAGGATGGTAAAGTATGCAAGCTGAAGAAATCCATCTATGGGCTCAAGCAAGCTTCTCGTAGTTGGAACATCAGATTTGACGAAACCATAAAGAGTTATGATTTTGTGCAGAATCCTGATGAACCTTGTGTATACAAGAAGCTTAGTGGGATCGCCGTTGTGTTCATCGTGCTTTATGTAGATGATATCCTTATCATTGGGAATGATACATGGATGATGACCAGTGTAAAGATTTGGCTATCCCATACCTTTGAGATGAAAGATCTTGGAGAAGCCTCTTATATCTTAGGCCTGAAGCTGTTCAGAAACCGAGAAAAGAGGATTTTGGGATTGTCACAACATGGATACATTAAGAAGATTCTTGAACGATTCCGTATGGATAGTTCAAAGAAAGGATTCCTACCCTTAAGACATGGTATCCACCTGTCTAAAGGAATGGCTCCTCAAAGTGTTGAGGAAAAGAAGGCCATGGCTGGATGTCCTTATGCATCAGCCGTAGGAAGCTTAATGTATGCCATGATGTGCACTAGGCCAGATATCTGCCATGCAGTGGGAGTGGTAAGTCGTTACCAATCCTGCTATGGAGAACAACACTGGAATGCAGTAAAGAACATATTCAAATATCTAAGACGGACGCAAGATTACATCTTGGTCTATGGAGATGGTGATCTCCAAGTCTTGGGATATACAGATTCTGACTTCCAATCGGATGTAGATGATCGAAAGTCGACATCGGGGTTCGTGTTCTTGTTGAATGGTGGTGCTATGAGCTGGAGAAGCAAGAAGCAGGACACTACTGCAGATTCAACAACGGAAGCCGAATACATTGCCGCATCGGATGCTGCGAAGGTGGCGGTGTGGTTGCGCAAGTTCGTGCTGGAGCTTGGCGTAGTTTCCTCTGATACTCCCATCCCGTTACTCTGCGATAACACGGGAGCCATTGCCCAGGCAAAGGAACCCAGATGGCATCAAAAGAGCAAGCACGTGGAAAGGAAATACCAC
Source organism: Ottelia alismoides (assembly GCA_037367405.1). Lineage (NCBI taxonomy): Eukaryota > Viridiplantae > Streptophyta > Magnoliopsida > Alismatales > Hydrocharitaceae > Ottelia > Ottelia alismoides. Next base: position 313,643 of record JAZKJV010011298.1, on the reverse strand, counting down.
ATCATTCGGGAGATACAAAAGCGTGGTGACATCATCATCACCAAGGTGGCCTCTGCCGACAACGTTGCTGATCCTCTTACCAAACCTCTGACACAGAAGGTTTTTGACCAGCATGTAATGAGTATGGGTTTAAAGATTGTACCTGAATGGTTCTGAGGGCTAGTGGGAGATTGTTAGCAATGTGAGCCCCGGGCGAACCATTTCTACAATAAATGTTATTGTAATGAATAAATTATCAATGAAAATTATTGATTGTTTTTCACTCCCCTTTCTGAGATTAATGAATGAATGCACTATAGGGTCCCTCTGTACAATAAGGGTTATGTACCATGGCCAACTTGATGATCATACAGCTGTTGATTCATTGGATGGATCATAGAGGCTGATGCTTGGATGAATATCTAAGGAGTTAGATAGAGGACTCATCAAACATCATCAAATGATCATTAAGTGATGATCTCCAGTCTGAGTGGGAGATGGCAATCCTATCTCATATGACTGATATCTGACTGACCTCTTGATGCAGGTCCTCTGCATGGGAATAATGATTCAGAGGTGTCAGGTTAGTTAAGTCAATGGGTTGACTTGATGAGATCGAGATAACCAAAGACCTACGTTGAATACTGTCACAACATAGGCATGCATCCTCTGACTAGAGACAGATGTATTGCTATATGTCTGAGTATGTACATTTGGCAGACCAATAGGTTGATGACCTAATCAAGGTCTATATACCGGCGAGCTAGTGTGCATGTAAGGACATATGAGTAATACGATCTCTCAAAGGGATCATACAGGTTCACTTGTGAACCGGGAGACATGAGCTCACTCATGAGGTATTGGGACTGAACAAATTCCATGCATGGTCGTCGTGCTTTGGAAGCATGACATGAATTTGAAGGTAAGATATATGCTTTATGAAAGCATATGATCTATACCATATCCCGATGACCAAGATTGAGAAACTTAATGATCTAACCCTGAAGATGATAGTGTAAAAGTGATCTTTATCTTCAGGATGATCATGAGTCTTCCAGTATGTAGGATGTGCAGGTATTAGGAATACCTGAAGGGTGATTTGATCATATACGATTGTATAACCATGACGCTTCCATTCCGAGGGAGTGATGAAACAGGATTGGATTTTAGTGACTCCTCTCATTAGAGAAGTGACCTAATCTTAGTCCATGAACTGGACATTGATCTGAATAAGATTCAGATGCAATGAGAAGATTAAGTCTACGGTCTTGATTTGATCAAGCATCAGTGGGAGGTCCATAGGATCTGGAGTTGAGATATGATCTCAACATCCAAGTCACTATACGTGGAACAATACAATCGCCCTGACCTTATCTCCAAGTATCTGAGGAGAAATAGCATTGTTCTTAAATGGTTTAAGAACAATTCCATAAGATCTAAGCAAAGAGAAATTTGATAATTAAAAGTGTTTTAATTATCATGATGTATGAGAAATTATCCAACATGATTAAATGTGATTTAATTAGTTTGGATAAGAATAATGTGGATAGAGATATCCAATTATTCATGATATATTATAAATGTGATTTATAATGTATTAGAGAGAGTTAATTATAATTTATATGTGTTGATTAATTATGATGTGTATTGGATACACATTGTGTAATTAATTAACAATATGAATTACATGTTGTTTTGGGTTGTGAATATGATTCACAATTTTTCCATGGCAAGATTGCAATATTCTCAAAGATAATTGTGAATTATTTTTTGAGAAATAAAACCCAAATTATTTTGTTGCAAATAAATAAGAGAGATTACATGGAGATTTGCAATCTCATGGAGATTGCAATCTCCATGCAATCCATGCATGGACGGCACACCACTCCTAATTGGAGTGGGTGTGCGCCTACATGGAAGGCACATGGAGATGAAATCTCCATGTGTCTTCTCTCCTTATTTGTTGGGTTTATTTAGGAGTAAATTATATTTGATTTTGTCAAATATATTTTAACCTAAATTTGTTGCTTTTGACAACAACAATCTCAGCCATTGGATGACCATAAATCAATCTCATCCATTGATTTTATGTGTCCCATGGATTGAGATCCATGGATCCCAAAACCCTATAAATAGAGAGGCATACTTGGCTCTCTCTTTACACATGCTATTGTAGCACAAACTCTCTCTCTTTCTCATATACACGACAGCCCTTCTCTCCCTCTCTTCTTGGTGGCCGTCCACCTTGGTGGAGAGAAATGTCGACGCCCGCGCCATCGTGCTGCCGCTTCGACTCTCTGCGGTTCTTTGTCTTCTTGGAGTGCTTCACTCACGAAGGAGACGTTTGATCTCGTGCGACGAGATCAGGAGCAACCGCGCTTGGATCAACTTGGATTGCGAGGACACCGCGACTCATCTCCGCGCTCGCAAGCCGTTACTCCGACGATCGGACTTGAGACAGGAGGTCTCTTTTCGTAGAGACTCGATCAACCACGCTTCAAGAGGTATTGCATTATACTTGATGTGGTTATAGATGAAATGATTTGAGAATGGTTCTCGGATCATGTGGTTTCATCGGTTTAAAAATTTTAAAATTCCGCTGCTCCGAACAACTAGTACGACTAGTCGTTCTTCGTCGTATTCGATACGACGATCACGCTTCCGTGATGCGCTTAAGGATTTCTCCATATCCTTCAAATTTATCATTGATCAAATCATGTCACACATGATCCAATTGTATCTCCCTACAACTCCATTGAGTTTAGGTGTATTAGGTGGATTGAGATAGAAATGATATTCATATCTCCATAAGGTATTCCTTGAATTTTATCTAATAGGTACTTGATACCTTGGTTAGATCAAATTCATTTAATCTTCTTTCAAACTTTGGTTCTAAACCAAAATTGTGAAATCTTTAAACATTTCAAAGATCTCTCAGGTGAAGAGAAGAAATCTCATATCATACATAATCATCAATAGATATCAGATATCCATAATGTTTATTATGATATAGGTGATCTACATACATCAATATGTATGAGATCTTGAATACCCTGACATCTTGCACCTTTCCTAAGAGAAGGGTGTATTGGACATTCTTCGAATACAATATTCACAAGTATGTAAGATTTGAAATTTTTAGACATTCTAAAGTTTCATCTCTTACTAGTCTATTGATCAAATCAATAGACAAATGTCCAAGGCTTGATGCCAGATCATTGTCAAATGATCTTCATCCTCCTATTGATCTTATAAGGTTTGATTTTCAGTATTAGAAATCTTAATGAACCATTCATTAATTTTCTAATTTTGTGGAGTCCACTAGATGTTAGATTACTATCTGAAATATTTCCATCATAACTCTTTATGATAGTTCTATCTCAGTATTCATGTTCATTTCCAACATTTAGAAACAAACAATGAGTGTATTTTAATATCTAGGTCATAGAGACATTCTCTAAGACTAAGGGCTCTCCCACTGAGAATATGAAGTCCATCTATCCAACAGATATTGCTGTAACAATTACATCAATATCCATGTAGATGACTATTAAACCTTAAGATCAAATTTCTAATCTTCTAATATATATATGCAACCAATTGCAAATGTCATTAGAAGATTGGGATACAATTGTCAGACTTTATTTTATGAAATAAGAAAGTCAGAGTCAATGATTATATGTAGATTATTCTGATGCTCTATCTGAGTCCTTCACTAAGGATTTTAGACAGACTTGATAGTCATACTGTCAACACATCAACTTATTGCAGCAATGGCATTCATCCAACTCTTTGGATGTGATATGGAAGTCACAGAAGTAGGTCAACTCTTTGACTTTCCTTATTACTCGGGTCCGACCCATGCTTCCACTGTGCTCTCTTCATCAATAAACAACCATTGTTTAAGACAAAGAATCTCTTATGTTGAATTCAAAGGATTTCAATACAAGAGCATTTCAACATTTATACATGCTTCATTAAATTCATTCAAAATGAATATTATGAAGCTTCATGAATGACTTGAGTATAGATAGTAGAATGATGACATTCATCATATCTACATACATCTTAACTCTTAGACACTTAGGTTCAGGTAGGTATTCAAACATTTTGAATACATCATCTCTTTCGAGCCACCATTCTGCATAATACAGAGAACCATGTCATTCATGATTAAATATCTAGAGCACATATGTATGCCAAAATATCTTCTTTTATTTTATAAGGATTATTCGACAATTACGATCACCATCGACATGTCACTTCCAAAGTACATTCGATGAAAGATCAAGACTACAGAGACATACAAACCCTAAGGTGATGTCTTATTGTCTTATTTAATTGTCCTTCCTCATTATGTTGAGGAAACTTGCACATTGCAACCACATACATTATGTGTCCAATTGCAAATACAATATCTGGATCATGAGTCCAATCCAAGATATTTTAGTGGTTATTATTGAGTATTACATTGAGTGGGTTTAATGAAGGATTATCTGAAATAAGAAATTTGCATAAGTGTATATATATTATATATACATGTTTTACTTTGATTTAGGAATTTTTATATCAAAGTTGTCTTGCCTTGTCAACACTGAAAGTTCATTCCCTTAATCACTTTCAATGTAAGAGATATTCTTACCATTATATCTCTAACAAGATCTGGGATCTCCTTTCCTATCTTTGTTGCATCCCAATAATATGAGAACCTACAACTCGGATAAAAAGAAGCAGGAACACATTCCGCCTTGCAAGTCCAACTTGCATTCCCAATTCGGTCTTTAATACCCGGGCCCACCACCCCTAAGATGATGTTGACCCGTCATTAATTGAACCAACCGTCAAAAGGCTTAATACTCGCTATACGCAATCCAATATCGCCCCAATAATATGAGGACCCGATATTGGGGTCACTACGTATACAGCCTTACTCTTTCGAGAAGCAAAGAAACCGATCTAATTAAATCATGTACAGGATCTGTCACTTCGGACAGACGTCTCCTATACACAACAACTGGCGACGGAATCCTTTGCCTTGACGGGAGACCATGGATGTCACTTATGTGATCCTCCACCTCATATTCAAATTGTAATTAATTATCGTGAATCATATTCACATAATTAATTCTTCTAAGGGAAATACACATCTATTCATAATAGAGTGCTTATTGGATATAATTAATTTAATCACATTAAATTAATCATTAATCCAATCATCAATCAACAAACATGTCTTTTACTTGAATAGTAGGTATATTCTCAAAGTACGTATTATTCGAATTTTAATAATTAGAAAAAAACACATTGACTTTCTCCGGTATTATGCAGTCACTACCCGCTGTCATGGCCAGTACCGACGAGAGTGGGACGAACCACATACGTTGCAACCCGCTACCCCAATGCTCTCCGACAAGGCACCACATCCGCCTCGGGAAAGGATAATACCAGATAGATCATCATGTACTTTGAGATGCTCATCGGTTTTTTAACCAAAATTATACCATATAATATACATCAAAACAATTTTGATTATATTATTAGGAGATTTGCTAAACAAATCCCCAATCCTATTCAAGCAAGAGGGTTTTTCATGTAAAAGTTGTCCTACAACTATTGTAGGATAAAATATGGTTTTCATGAAATCAATGTTTGTTGATGAACCAATGATCAAGATCTCGTCATTGTGGTTTAGGCAAGTGTCATTCAATGAAATAATTATCTCTTTAAATAATTTACAAATATTTATCACTAATTATTCCAGAAAATTAACAATTAATTTTCATCATGATAATTGAATGACATATCACAAGGTTCAAGATCAAAAATGTCAATTTCCAGCAGTGACCCCCAATCACTAAAATTAACATATCTTGATCAATTTAAATCCAAAAATTGCAAACTCAGTTTCCAAAGATTGCCTATTTGATTTATTAAAGAACCCAATGATAATTCACGCATTTCGAGGTGGATCCAAACCGTAATTATCTTATTAATTACGTTTAAATCCGCAGTTCCCGCAACAGTGAATATAGACATATTCAAAAAGCCATATCTTGAGCAAATGAAGTCCAAATTTAGTAAACTCAAGTCCTATGATTTCCTTGTTTAATGGGGAACAAAATCCAATTGAAAATTTCGTATTTAAACATTTTAAACAGAGCCGAAAAATTCAATTTTACAGAGGTGCGCAAAATTGAAATGCAGTAAAATTTCGCAACCCTTTCAAGAACCAAATCGTCTAAGGTCTATGGATCATATCCAAAACCTTATTCGACCTATGGCTCTGATACAACTTGAAGGATATTAAATATCCTTAAGCGCATCACGGAAGCGTGTCGATCACATCGTATGCGATCGGGGCGACTAGTCGCTAGATGCAGCGGAAATTAAAATTTTTAACTTTAAAGATGAAACCACATGATCACGAGAACACTTCTCGGATCGTTTCATCAAACCACAAAGTATTAGGAATACCTATTGAAGCGTGGTTGTGATCGCGAGATCCCAAAGTAGAGATCCTCCTGTCTCAAGTCCGACCCACGGAGAATGCACTTGCGGGCACGATGATGAGTCGCGTCCTTCCCGCAATCTTTTGATGAAGATCTAAGTGTCAAAGCAAAGCCGAAATGCTCTCCTTCCTATTACATAAAGTGGACGGCCACTTGAATATTAGGGAGAGCCCACACGAGAATGAGAGAGAGAGAGAATAGAGTTCTTCAACTCTTGATTATATTGTTGTAACTTGGAAGGCTACCTTAGCCCTCCTTTTATACTAGTTTGGGATCCAGTGGATCTCAATCCATGGGACACATGGATCCAAAGGCCATGCTTGGTCCATGCTAAATCAATGGTCATGATTAATTAAAATATGTTGCAACATTATCAACACAATTTAATTTATCATTAACTAATTAAGAGATAACGTGATAATTAAAATGGAGTCAACCAACCACCCTCAAAAATAGGGGGCGTCACCCATGAACAATTCATGGGTGACGCCACCTATGCATGGTGGTTATTTGGCTCCCTTTTATTTATCTTATTATTCCTTAATTAATCACAAAAATATTCACCAAATTAATTCCAAATTAATTTGTGAATATTTCAATCATTCCACTGAATATTATGTGAATCATATTCACTACACAAACTAATTAGTAAATTGCATTTCCAATTAATTAATAAATGTGAATCCAATCCACATTATTAATTAACAAATGCTATTTACATAAATTCTCTCTCTTATACATGTATATTATAAATCATATTTATAACACACATATATCATGGATAGTGTTATCCACATTCTCTTAATCCTTGATAATTAAATCCTATTTAATTATCTTAGACAATCATTCTTACAATATAAATCATATTGATATTATGCTTGATAATTAAATCTCATTTAATCATCAAGTCCTTCTTGCTTGGATATACATTTCATCAAATGAATTATTCTTGAACCCTTTCAAGAATAATGTGCTTTCTCCGCAGATACTTAGAGATAAGGACAGGGCGATTGTATTGTTCCACGTATAGTGACTTGGATATTGAGATCTTATCTCAAATCCAGATCTTACGAACCTCCCACAGATGCTTGATTAAATCAAGACTGCAAATCCAATCTTCTCATTGAATCTGAATCTCATTCAGATCAATGTCCAACACTTGGACTAAGATCAGATTGCTTCTCTACTGGAAGGAGTCACTAAAATCCAGACCTGTTTCATCACTCCATCGGAATGGAAGCGTCATGGATATACAATCGTTTATGATCACATCACCCTCAGGTATTCCCAATACCTGTACATCCTGCATACTGGAAGACCCATAGTCAACCCGAAGATCAAGATCTATTTTACACTGTCTTCTTCAGGGTTTGATCACTAAGTTTCTCATTTGATCATTGGGACTTGGTATCGATCATATACTTTCCAAAAGCATATATCATACCTAGGTCTTGATCATATACTTTCCAAAAGCATATATCAAACCTACAAATTCAGTCAAGCTTGTAAAACGAGATGACCGTGCACGGAATTTGATTCCTCCCAATATCTCATGAGTGAGCTCATGTCTTCCTGTTCAGTAGTGAACCTGTATGATCCCTTTGAGAGATCGTATTACTCATATACCCTTATATGCACACCAGCTCGCCGGTGTATAGACCTTGGTTAGGTCATCAACCTATTGGTATGCCAAATGTACACACTCAGATATATAGTAACACATCTGTCTCCGGTCAGAGGATGCGTGCCTATGCTGTGACAACATTCAACATAGGACTTAGGTTATCTCGATCTCGTTAAGTCAACTCTTTAACCTAACTAATCTGACACCTCCGAATCTCTATTCCTATGCAAAGGACCGGCATCAAGAGGTCGGTCAGATATCAGCCTATGTGAGAAAGGATTGCCATCTCCTAATCATTTGACGGTGCTTGATGAGTCCTCAATCTAACTCTTTAGATATTCATCCAAGCATCAACCTCTATGATTCAATAATTGAATCAACAGCTGTATGATCATTAAGACAGCCATGGTCATAACCCTAATTGTACAGAGGGACCTATTATGCAAATTATTTATTCTTCATTTCAGATCAGGGAATGAAATTTGCAATAACATTTATTGCATAATGGCTCGCTGTGGGCTCACATGTCCAACATCTCTTCTTCACAGAGCCACAGGAGAGCGCGAGGAGCACGCAGGAGTGCGGGAGCCGTGGGATAGCCGCGAGAGTAGTGTATTTTAGATTAGTTCTATTTCCAGCGACATTTGAACTATTGTAATAATACAGGTACACTCAGAGACTTGAACTTTCGGGGTCTGTTTCGCCGAGCACCGGTGTGCTCAGGGGACCCCTTAGCTAGTTCGGTTTTTCGCGGTTTTTTACGCGGTTTTCTCTTACTGCCTTTTTCGGTTTCACGCGGATTTTCGAGCCCCTAGCCGTAGGATTTTCTGCTTGATTGTGACGTAATTCATAGGATCCAAACACCCTAATATAATTGCCTGTTCCTATAGTGCGGTAATTGGATCTATAATAAAAAATTAATAAAATAGCCGTCCCATCACCTCTGAGCCTACGCGCCGCGAGCCCGCCCCATCAAGCGCTACTCCTGAACTCGACTTGTCGAGAAGAGTAGGGGTGGGTCTAGACCGGACTCTTTGGATTGGAGGCTGGTGGTCGGCTATCCGTTCTTTCGAGTAGCACTGCTGTTTAGGGACTCGGTTTTCCGCCTGCACCATTTAGGTAGTTTATTTCCTGTCTTTAAATTCTACGCGGATTATCTTGCATGTAGACTGCTGGAGTCAGGTACGTATTTCTATCTCTGCATGCATCATTGATTTATCGCGCATGGACTTTTTCGTCTTCTCCCCCCTGTTTTGGACTTAATAACCAGGAGAACCGAAAAATTCGTTAGGCATTTTGCTTGCATTAAAAAATCTAAAAAAGAAAAACTATAAAATTGGGACTGCTAAAACTATCGACCCTAAAAGACACCTCACCTAAAAATCTGTCTTGGGGAGAGCAACCCCCTCATTGTTTGGTTTGCTTGCGCGAGATAGTGACCCGTTCACTAGGTAGAGCCCTCCGGTGCTATTCTTGACTGACTACCGACTCTTCTGTGCAGGCCAGTCGGTTGGGGTAGCATCGGGAATCCCAACAGGTCACGTAAGCGCTCTGATAGATTGTTTGTTCACCTAATAAAATTTGACAAGATAATTTGACCGAGCCTTTATGGTCTTCAGCTCATGTTGCGTTGGTGAACAGAGGGTTTGGTTGCCGATCATAGTTTTTCCAGATCTCATCCGCCTTACTCGCCAGATCACGATGATGGGCAGGAGGTCTCTTTGGCAGCCTCTGGCTGCACCGCTTTTTAGCACTCCTGACCATTCATCTAGGTCGGTTCGTGGGAGCTCCGACCCGCTCTCCGAACCCGAGTATGACTCCACCCTGTTCCCCCTCGACCACCCTTCTTCTGATTCATAGATACCAGTGCCAGAGGAGAGACAGACAGATGATTTATCGGCACCTGAGTTCGGTTGTTTTGGTTTTTCAGAGATGATGGCCGACAGTTCTGATGATCGCACCCGAGGTCCACAGGGAGAGCAACATTTCGTCCTGGACCAAGGATCGATCAACTCCACCCTGATCGCCTCCCTCGAGTCAGTGCAGTAGCAGCTGAGGGATCAGGGAGCATTCATGATGGACATGAGGAGAGAGCTTGAGCAGATGAGAGCCAACCGTGAGAACCACGGAGGAGGAGGTCCCGACGATGCAGCAGCCGCAGCCGCAGCCGCAGCCGCGGCAGCAGCCGCAACAGCAGCCGCAGCAGGAGCACCACCACCACTTAGATCGATGCGGGAGAACCACAATCCTGGGTCGACCTTGACACACCGCTGGGTGGTACTTCCAGCCATTGTGGGGGACTTCAAGTTCCCCCCGAACACCTTGCAGCTCTTACCTCGGTTTCACGGTTTGGCGACAGAGGAGCCTCATCTCCACATGCAGGAGTTTGAGATGATATGCAGCACTGTCCACGATCGTCAGGTGGACCAGGATACTATCAGGATGATTTCCTTCCCCTTTTCCTTAGCAGACAGAGTAGCCACCTGGCTGAAGCACTTGGGGAAGTTCGTTTACACCTGGGAGCAACTCCGTACCGAGTACTTGAACAAGTACTATCCACTCGGGCGGACCAATGCAGCGAGAGCCCTCATCAGCAACTTCTCCATGCTCCCCAATGAGCAATTCCATGAGGCATGTGAGAGGTTTCGTGAGCTGACTGATCGATGCCCGCACCATGATATTTCGAACCCCAACCTTGTGCAGAGCTTCTTCAGCGGGCTGACACCAGAGCTCCAGGGCTTGGTGAATGCTTCTTGTGGTGGGTCTTACTTCGCCAAGGATCACGACCAGGTCTGGGCCATCTACGAGGAGATGGCCGAGAACTACATGGTGATGTCCCAGACCAGGTTATACACTCAGGACAGACCCCAGCAGCAGCCTGGATCCGTGGAGTACTAGAGGATAGCACGTGTCGATGCCGGTCCATCCAGTTCATCCGCAGTAGTAGCAGCACAGACAGAGTCATCCGCTGTGGATATGGGTATCATCAGTGAGAAGTTGGATCGGATGGAGCTGATAGAGAAGAAGCAGTGCCAAGGCATCACTCAGATGGAGCAGATGGCACAGACTCTACGCGACATGAAGACCCAGCTCATGTGTCTCTAGGAGGCACAAACGGCTTCACAGCCTCGTCTTCAGTCGCGAGGCGATACCGGCTGCAGCAGCAGCTCGTTCCAGCGCTCCAGCTCACGCCAGCAGCCTAGAACAGGTTCACCTTGTACAGGCGGAGCCGTACCACCAGCAGCAGCCCTCCTACCAGTCACCACCATCTCTAGACATGCAGATGGTGGTATACCAGCCGGATCAGCCTCTGGCAGTACTCCCTCCAACCCAGTACGATGCAGAGCCGTTGATGGATGCCAACGGGATTTGGTATGACCGTCCTCAGCCTGGGATCCGACGAGACCATCCCGGATTCAGGTGGGGGAGTGGAGGTACCCAGCCCCAGCAGTAGCCATCTGGCCAGGGAGGCCAGTACAGCCAGCAGAGGGATCACCAGCAGCAGCAACCCCCAGTTTACCAGTCACAGCAGCAGTCATCCTTCGTTCCTCATCCCTATCAGCAGGGACATTCTTGGAGGCGAGAGCAGCCTCACCAGCCACACCAGCAGCAGCACCCTCCTACCTACCCCTCTCAGCAGCAGCAGCACCAGTTCCAGCAGCCTCATTACCAGAGAGGCTACCCGTCGGGCTCTCATGGTTCACCATACGAGAGCCCCGCCTTGGATGACATAGCCCGTCTCCTCACGGACCAGCAGGCTACTTTCAGACGGGAGATGGGCGAGTTCCGCCAGGAGATGAGGGACATCGTGAGAGGGAAGGCCGCCATCCCTGCCCAGATAGAGCTGAATCCCAACAGCCTGAAGCGGAAATCTGAGCAGGTAGTTTGTACTGAGTATACCACTCCCAGTGATGCATTTGGTGATATGACTGGATATCTGTTTGATACTGATTTTTTCACACTTAGGAGCGGTAGGATGCCAGCAGGCGGCGCCTCGTCTGAGCTACATCATGAGGATACACCTAGAGCACCAGATGAGGAGGAGGAGAGCGGTACTGAGGCCGCTCATGATGATGACGGTGGCACTGAGGCCACCAAGGATGCTGATTCCACAGGCGGTACTGAGGCCGCCATTTCACCAGTTCGAGGAGGTGGTACTGAGGCCACTCCTGATGCCGAGCCAGAGCGCGGTACTGAGGCCGCGAGTCTTCCAGCTGAGCCAGTCGATGGTGGTACTGAGGCCACCAGAGTTCATGTAGAGAGATCTGTTGTTTTTCCTTCACCTGATGTATCTCTGAACAGTTCTGTGAATAAAGGAAAGGGTTTATTTTCTTCTGGTCCCACTGTGGTGCATGATGTATGTGTGGATCCGGTCGTCGAACCGCCTAGAACCTTTTCTAGTCCTTCATCTGAGAAGGACCCTGTGATCCCCTTCCCTAGAGCCCTTCAGATGGGGAAGGGGAAGAAAAGAGAAAAAGATCCAAAAAAGAGAGAGCAGGAGGAGTTCAGCCAGAGCATGATTGATAGATTTCACATACAACTGACCCTTCAGGAGGCTTTGCAGCACATCCCCCTTCTTCTGTGATCGTTGAGAGACAGGACTACAGTCAGGAGGAGGAGGAGGAACCACCATTCAAAGATTCATGTGCTGACGAAAGCCACGTGTTTCGCGATCCAGAGCCGTCTGCCGGCCAAGAGGCCAGATTCAGGAGCCCCTTATGTCAGATGTCATATCAGTGAGCAGAGGTTTGACCATACTCTATTGGATAGCTGATCGTCGATCAACCTCCTTCCGGTAGCCCTTCTCGACCACTTCGAGTTGGGCATTCTTAGACAGAGAAGGACAGTCCTTCAGTTTGCTGATAGATCTGTCAAGAGGCCGAAAGGGTTGTTGCGAGACGTTGTCGTCACTATTCAAGGTCTGCAATTCCCCGTGGACTTCGTAGTGTTGGACATGGAGATCCCTGATTCAGTGACCGATACCCCCATCATTTAGGTCGCCCGTTCTTGGCCACAGCCAAGGCAGTGACCGACCATGATAGCGGGAAGGTATACTTTCGCGTCGAGGGCGAAAGTATACAAATAGAGACGGTGGAGGACTACAGAGCCAGAGAGAGATCATGCTCAGAGACCACTTCAGATACAGAGCAGCTGACAGATGCAGGGCTAGACATCCACCAGGACTGTGACTTTGTGATCACAGACGATGAGGTAGTTTGGGCAATCCCAGCAGCACAGGCCATCCTCTCATTTTCAGACACAGCTGATGCAGAGATGACAACAGAGGAGAGCTTGGAGAGCACATTTCTGGTTCAGGATACTTTAGAGGCAGCAGAGCAGGTTCTCGACCGCGACACAGATTTTGGTGATGATGGTGGTACTGATGCCACCTTGTGTGATGCAGATCCCTCGGAGTCAGAGTCTGAGTGGGCAGATTGTGATGATTACATGCCAGACCTGATTTCCACTGAGCCTACAGTTGAGGAGGAGGTAGATGCCGAGCAGATCAGAGACAGTTCAGTTGAGAAGCCTTCTCCCGATCCAGTTTGCGAGAGTACACTTTCAGTCTCCCGGACAGATTTGGCAGCATACACGTGTCTTCTTTCGAAGCCAGATTTTCCAGCACCCAGTTGTCCAGAGCTGAAGCCACTTCCTTCGTCGCTGAAGTATAGATTCCTTGCGGGTGAGCATGAAATGCACCCAGTCATTATCTCAACCGATTTGACTGGAGAGCAGGAATCCCGTCTGATGGGGGTTCTTGAAAAGAACCGCAAGGCAATAGGATGGAGCGTAGCAAATATCCATGGTATTAGTCCGGCCCTGTGCTCCCACCATATCTATCTCGAGGATGAGGCGAAGGCGTCGCGTGAGTTCCAGCGGCGGATGAACCCAAATCTGAGAGAGGTTGTCATGAAGGAAATTTCGAAATGGTGGAGCACCGATTTTATCTATCCCATCTCCGACTCCAAGTGGGTCAGCCCTTTGCATGTGGTGCCCAAGAAGACGGGCATCACTACAGTGATCAGCGAGTCTGGAGAGGAGATTGCTACACGAGTACCCACTTCTTGGCGGGTTTGTGTTGACTACAGGAGACTCAACCAGGCCACCAAGAAGGATCATTTCCCCATGCCCTTTATTGATCAGATTATTGAGAGACTCGCAGGGAAGAGCCATTATTGTTTTCTGGATGGGTACTCGGGCTACAACCAGGTGGCCATCGCTCCTGAATATCAGGAGAAGACCACCTTTACCTGTCCCTTCGGCACATACGCCTTCCGACGCATGCCATTTGGGCTATGCAACGCCCCTGCGACTTTTTAGAGATGCATGCTATCGATCTTTTAAGACATGGTAGGGGAGTGCTTAAAGGTCTTCATGGATGATTTCTCGGTTTACGGTGACGGATTCGACTCCTGTCTTGACTGCCTAGACCGAGTACTCCAGCGATGTATTGAGGTTTGCTTGGTTCTTTCTTGGGAGAAGAGTCACTTTATGGTGACTCAAGGGACGATGCTTGGCCACATCATCTCCAACAGGGGCATGGAGGTTGATCCAGCCAAGGTTGATGTCATTAGAAAACTCACACCACCGTCCAATTTGCGGCAGTTACGGTCTTTCCTGGGGCACGTCGGTTTCTATCGGCGGTTCATCCGTGATTTCAGTAGAGTTGCCCGACCATTGACTGACCTGCTGACGAAAGACACCGAGTTCCTTGTCGATGACAAGTGTCTTTCGTCCTTTGATACTCTCAAGCAGTGTATTGTTGAGGCTCCTGTCCTCCAGCCACCAGATTGGTCTCTCCCATTCGAGATCATGACGGACGCCTCCGATTTTGCCGTGGGGGCTGTGCTGGGACAGAGGAGGGATGGAGTTCCATTTGCTATCCACTATGCTAGCCGCACCTTGGATTCCGCCCAGCGGAATTATACAGTCACAGAGAAGGAGATGCTAGCAGTAGTGTTCGCCCTAGATAAGTTCATACCGTACATCATTGGATCTAGAGTGACTTTGTACACAGATCATACCGCCATCCGATACCTCTTGGCAAAGAAGGATGCCAAGGCCAGACTGACTAGATGGATCCTTCTACTCCAGGAGTTCGGCATAGACCATCGAGTTGCCACTCCATACCATCCACAGACGAATGGTTTAGCCGAGGTTTCAAACAAGGAGATCAAGACTATTTTGCAGAAAGTCGTCCGCCCTGACCGAAAGGATTAGTCACAGCTTTTGGACTCGGTCTTGTGGGCATATAGGACGTCTTTCAAGACACCATTGGGCACATCTCCCTTTCGCCTAGTTTATGGCAAGCCGTTCCATTTACCTGTTGAGTTGAGGCACAAGTCACTTTGGGCAGTCACGTATATTCTTTTAGATCCAGATAGTGTAGGAGACCAGAGGAGGGTAGAGTTAGCAACCTTGGAGGAGCTTAGAGATACAACCTTCTCAAACAGCCTACAATATAAGGAGAGAGTGAAAGAGTGGCATGATTCTCATATCAGCCACAAGCATTTTGAGCCTGGACAGAGAGTATGGTTGTTTGATGCGAGGCTTCGTCTATTTCCAGGGAAGCTACAGAGCAAATGGAAGGGACCTTATCTTGTGAGAAAGGTACACGACAATGGTAGCATTGATATATCCGAGTTGTCTTCTGAGAGTACCTTTTGAGTGAACGGCCAGCGGCTCAAGCCATTTCTAGATCATGAGCCGCGGGTCGTTGATGTTGCCCCTATTCACTTTGCGTGAGATGTGGTCTCTTGATTCACATCTATTGCATCTCACGCCTGATTATCACTGTTCTTCCGACTTGTATAGATCCAGTTGTCTATATCACACTATTCTTTAGTCCCACATCCCTTTTCTCATCTTATGATTATGCTATACTTAGGGTGTACTTTACCCTAAGTATGGGGGGGATGTAGGACCTGCAGGTATTCTTTTCATTCTTTCTGCCCCTGTTTTGCTGCCTATACTTAGGGATATTTTACCCTAAGTATGGGGGGGGGGCAGACTCTGTTCATTCTTCACTCGGATTTCCCTTCATGTACAGCTTGCTATACTTAGGATTAGATAATCCTAAGTATAGGGGGAAACCACCGAGTTCCTCTCATTCTATTCTTTTATTCATTTCTGTACCTAGCCATTCCTTTTCACTTCCCTTCTACTAAGCACGAGTTATGTCTTCTTCATCGCTCTTGATCACTCTGAGGACATCGTTCGAGCTGAGTATTGGGGGGTGTGTGTATATATTTCATATATACTTTAGCCATAACTCGTACTTTGTGTGAGTGTGTTAATAAATAAAATGGCTAAAAACCCTAAAAATCACAAAAATAAAAAATTTTTCCTGTAAATAATCATTCTTTTATTGCACATACATAGCGAGTGTACAAAATTATTTTTGTAAAAAAGATTTCAAAAAGTTTTGTGTAAATATTTGTGTAAATATTTTCTTATCAAAATTATGTATATAGTACAAAATTTTCCAAAATGTTTTGAAAATCAAAAGTTTGCAAAAATCTTGTGTAAATGTTTGTAAATACTTTTGCAAAACTTGCACTTCATGCATCCATCCATTCATAATTTCAAAACATTTTTCAAAAATTTTGCACGATTGTAAATATGTGTAAATAGCATCTTTGTATATATATGTATATAGTTTTTCCTGGATGATAGTTGACATTTAAACTAGCCTGGAATTAAATTGAGAAATGGAGCTTGATTAAGATCTTAATCCAACTAATTCTAAGAGGAGCCTTATATGGCTTAGGGTTAAGGCTTTTCAGGTCCATAAGGACTTAATTCTTTGAGTCCACTAGGCTATGAGCATATGTCATCTTGATGAGCCTAAGTAGAGCACTTAACAACACACGCATGACTCTTAGAGACAATGGCTTGACTTGCACACCAGCACCTTACACATAACTCTCCACGGATGAGGTGGTGAGGAGGCAGTTTCCTTTGGCTTGGGGTAGCATATGAGGGTAGTACTTCTAGGCGGAACCTCTCTTCTTCTTCTAGTGAAGGAAGTGCGTCTCAACTTGGTCTAGTGGTGATGAAGGCTAAAGACAGAAGCCGTGGGTTGCAATAAAGCTTCAAAAGAGGGATAGTCTACTGGCTCAAGAGGAAAGTTTCTTGTATATATGCTGCACCATGTAGATATGTTGTACAGAGGCACTTGAAAAAAAAATGCAAAATGCAAAAAGAACTCCAAAAAAGTGGTGGGTCGGATTGAAAATTTAATAACCCCACCGGAGTGTATATAGTCAAATAAAGCAAAAGCTTATGGTATCCATGTTACATCTCATGAAGCTTGCAGCGGGAGACTTGGCTACACTGGCTGAGCTTCCAAAAGTCTATACTTCTTCCCCTCTTCTTGAGCCGGTTGCACTTAAACTTAGAAGGGAATACCCCGCTTCTCGAGGAAAGAGTTGCTAGACCGAGGCATTAGAGTTACCAGGTTGGGGGAGGTTGTTTCTTTGTTACTTCTGAGGTGGGGAGCTACATATCACTTACACTGCATGGAAAGATTCATGGTCATTAGAGTTTGTGTATGTAGACTTGTTCTGATCTGGTTTATTGAGGAGTCTTGTCCATAGATTGGTGGAACTTAGAGACTGTTGAGTTTTAAGCTTAAGTCTAAATAAGGTTCCGACACATTATTAATCCAAAGATCTGATCGAGCTCCATATTTCAATTTAATGAAGGAAAGTTTAATATTCACCCTTGATCCATGTACATTCCCCTCTTTTTCTTTTTCTTTCTTTCTTTTTCACTTCTTTTTCAAATAAGTGTTTGCTAAGGGACTAGCAAAAGTTAAGTATAGGGGGGTGATGAATACCCATTCATAACTCTTTATTCTTATATTTTAGCTACAAAAACCTTTGCAAATGCATGTATATTCATGTAAATACAAATAATTATCAAAACCATGCATTGTATAAAGTTTAATAATTAGCATGTTTTTGTGCAAAAATAAAAGAATAAAGAGTAAAAAGAAAAAGAGGGAAATATTTAGAATAAATATTGAGCAACCTAACCTAAGGGAGGCTCAGAATGGGCCTGACCGCATAAAAACCAAAGTAGAGGGAGATAGGGGCTCATGAGTGTAAATATTTATGTAAATAAAATAAAAGTATTTTCCTCACAAAAATAGACTCAAATTGGCTTGTAAATATTTGTATATATTTATAAAGATAAAAACAAGATAAAAATAGAAAAATTAAAAAGAAAACAAAAACATAACTCTTGTATATAGTCATCATGTATATAAAACAACCATCTTTTATTTATTTAGCCTTATAAATAAATAAAATTAATTTTCAAAAATTTTGTAAATATTCTATATGATATGATGTAAATAAATAAAATAAAAACGATTAAAACAAAAACAAAATAAAAATAACAAAAATTAAAAATCCAAAAATACTTTGTAAATATACCATGTGTATATATGTACATATCTATTTATTTCACCTATGTATATAAATAATAAAATAAAATAAAAATATCTATTTATTTCTAATATTATACTATAAATAAATAAAATACAAAATAGGAATAAAAATGCACAAAAATAACAAATTAAAAATCAAAAAAATTAAAAATACATATTGTACATATACCTATGTATAGCCATATAATGTAAATACCCTATTCTTATTTTGAAAAATTAATTAAAAATCACAAAAAAATAGAAAATATTAAAACAAAAATATTTCATGTTTTGACTTTTTAATAATTCTGCCATTTACTATTTATAATTGATTTTTCAAATCTTTTCCACGTGGCAGCTTCTCATTGGCCCACGGAGATGTTGACCTCCGGTCAACTCCCTCCGCGGACCTCCTTCTCCAGCGGATCTCGCGCCCGACCTGACTTCTCCTCTTTTTCCGCGCTCGATCCGCTCGCCATCTCCGCAAACCCCGGGTCCTATCTCTTCTTCTTGCATCCGAGACCCTCGCCGGGGTATCCACATCGGGATCCGCGCTTCACACAGCCCTACCCGACCAACCCTAGCCGGACCTACACCAACTTAAATACCCAGCTCCGCCGCACGATTTCTCCATATTTGACCATTCGTTCCACCCCCCAGTGAGCTCCAGTGCGTGCGTGAGAGTGACAGCTCACTCCAGGTGCTGTCGAAGCGAGGAGAGGGACCGTGTGCCACTGATCTGGCGAGTATCACCGCCGTGCTCCGCCCTGAGCTGGAGCTCGAGCCTCGGACGTCGGCGCTCCGTGAGGCGAAGACCCAGAGCTGCGCAAGCTCGACCACAACCCATTCCTTCACCCAGGTAGACATGTATCCTTTTCTTTTTCTCTAATTTTCGATTTCCCCCATTTCGCTCCGCCGCCGTTCACCGCCGATTCCGATCACGTCTGACCTCCGTTGGACCATCAGGCTTCGCCATAGCCTCCGCCTTCCTCCCGCGCACCTTCTCCATACCTCCATTCAACCCAGCTCACACAGGAGCTGGGGTTCGAGCTCCTCCGTCTCCACCTTCACCGGAGCTCGCCCATATCGACGCTCCGACCATCTTCACCCCGCCTAACCGGGTCGAGGCAGTTTGCCCTCGATCCGCGAGTCTTCTGGTCTATCTTGCAGGTGCATCCAAGCCCATCTGAGGGCTTGGACCATTCGGTCCAGGAGCTCTACCTCCGCCGACCTCGCCGGAGCTCCCCAGAGCTCGGCTGGGTCATCGGGGACCACCAGCAGCTGCGGAGCGTCATCGCGGAGCTTCTCCGATCTTCAGAAGCAGCAGGGGAGGTTCTCAGCGTGTGTACTGGGCCGGCGAAGTTCGCCGGCCACCTGTTCTTCGAGGATCCCCATCGATGGTCCGATCAGCCTCCAGCTCCAGTTTTCATCTGGATCGTCCATTCCAGGAGCAGCAGCCACCGTCAGATCAGTGGAGGACTGATCCCAGCCGTCGGTCCAACGAGATTCAGCCACCAAGAGCCTCCACCGTTCGATCCCCCACGTGGCGTAGCCTCAGTCGTCCGATCACTGCGAGGACCTCAGCGTTGGAGTGCCACCCGATCCAGACCATCCGATTCTCCACGTGGCGTCCATCCAGCGGCCCGCATTAATAAAGGGTAATTTACCCTGAGGCCCCCTCGTTTATTTTATTTAGTATTTAGTCTTGTAAATATGTAGTGTAGTTGTTTAGTTTTTGGTAAAATTGCATAGAGGACCCTGCACCTTATTTCCTTTGCATTTATGCCCCTGTGTATGGTGTGACACGTGCTTCGTCACGTGGTTTTCTGGTGTATTTGCATCTTATACCCTGTAGTTCTGAATGTTAGGGATCAAATGAAATCTTTTTGGATATTGCATTTATACCCCTGTGCGTGATTTATTAGTGCATGTGCGTATATTCGTGGGTTATTTGCAGACTACCCCCTGGACTTTTGGTACCTGTTACCAAATAGTCCTCGGAAGTAGTTTTTATTATATTTGGGTCCCTGAGTGCCTCAGGCACGCGAGACGCGCGTGTTTACCTGGGAATTTTGCACCAGACCCCTCAGGACTTCAGGTATTTGCACTTAGGTCCCTGTGCACAGTACCCTCTTTCTATTTTTGAATAAAATAGCAAACCTACTCCAAATCTAATGAAAATTGGAAACATGGCTCCTGCCATTGTGTAAAATTTTCTGGGATTTTTGAAGACATTTTTATGTTGATTTGATATTTTTAAAAATTCAAAAACACGTATTTTCTTTAGTGTTTAACTTTGAAAATCACAACAAAATATTAAAACTCATCTAAAAATTACAAAAAAATTACCTACTGTTTGTTTTGGCTTGCTTGATTTTTTAGCCAATTTTGGCTATTTTTCATTATCTACAACACCTAAAAATTGAAAAACACTCAAAAACTCATAAAAATTCTAATAAATAATTTAAAAATCCAAAAATAATAATTTAGGTGCTCAAATTTTCCTTGTTTTCTTCTCTATAGAGGAAAAATACCTCCAGGCTTATTGGGGATCTTAGATATTTTATCTAAGTCCCTCAAGCTCGGCTGGATAGTACCTTCTTTTTCATTCACTGTTTGGTTTTTAGAAAATTAAATAAACATCAAAAAATCCTCAAAAATTCATTAAAAACAGTAAAAATTATAAAACGCACAAAAATATTTTTTCTGGAATTTTTGCTTGAGTTTTGATACATTAAATAAATAGTTGAATTGCTTGCTTTACTTGTTTCCCTTAATTTCTTAATTAATTAAAAAATCCAAAAAAATATAAAAAGAATTAAAAACCACCAAAAACACCTTTTCTTCTCTTCTTGACTACTTCGTAGGCCGCAAGGCCATTTCGTGCTCCTTGTGTTCGACCCTGGTCGCTATACCAGGTTAATAAAATAACAAGACCGCTATCTTGATTTTGACTTGATTTTATCTTATATTGGTGGTCTATTTTTCTTGATTGATCGAGTCCGAGTGATTGAGGTCGCGACGACCATTTAGTACCTTTACCTTAGTCGCTTGGGATTTTCTCGGTCATCAATCAAGTTCTAGAGGAGGTCGTCAATGCCTGGTCATCGGATGCGATGTGTGAGAAGTCTTCACCGGCGACGCTCCAACCAGTGAGAGGATGCTTTAACCTGCAGAGTTAGTCCCAAGTAGCCGAATGCACAAATGCAAGGGGTAATGTAGTGAGTGGAATGGACGGCCGTGAAGGAGTGGAGAACTGGTGGCAGGGTGTCATCTTCGGTGAGCTTGGCGGAGAAGGGGGTTGGATTGGTTTGAGGTCGCGATGGAAGGAAGAGGTGATGGGAGCGGTGAGCGAAGATGAGGAATGCGCGACGAAGCTAAGTCAAGGGCCAATGGAGGATGATGAAGTGTGTAGAGACCTAATTAATTAAGAGAAATTGGACGAAAAATGCAGATTAAGATCAGAAGGACTTACCCGAGGTTTGGGCGGAGCAGAGCTTGGGCTCGAGCATCGGGGAGATGCTCTGGTCATTGCTGAACCACCACAGCTAGTGGTGGCAGCTTGGCGGGGCGGGGCCACTGCAGTCCTATCCTACCATGGCCACGGGTCGACATCGGAGTTCATTGTCATCTTTGCTCCTCGATTTGGTCCTCCCCCTATCACAGGGAGGAGAAGAGGGCTGGGCGAGGCCTCGTGTAAAGTCGGACACCGGTAATGGGCGGAGGAGATGGAGTATTTGAAGGATGGGGGTAGCGGTCTTGATGATGGTCAATGTGGATTGCGGGGGTTATTCGGAGCGAAGTAGAGGGTGTAGTTGGGTGATTGGGACCATGCGAGGAATGTGGATGAACGGTCTGCGTTGTGGGGAGCTTGGAACGTGGAGAAGATGGCCGATGAGGCAAGGTAAATGGAAAGGGGGATATGAGTTGGCGAGGTGGAGCGACGTGGCTGAGGAGTCTTTGGAGGTTGAAGATGAGTCCTCCTCCGTTGGATCTCACGATCCAACGGCTGAGGTTTAGGTGCATACGGGCAGCTAGGATCTGATCGATGGATGGAGATATCAAGCGCTAGAATAACACCGCATGGTGAGCTAAGGGTGAGGAGCTAGCGGACGACCATGATTCAATCTGGGATTGATCAAAGGGTGGCCGTTGATTGCGAGAAGTGACGACTGAGATGGAGGTGTCCTGAAGGAAATCGAGTGGCTACGGGAAGCACCACGCGACGTAAGGAGGAGAAGGCGGGAGAGGACGACAGTGATTCGATCTGGGAATGATCAAACAACTATAAAAGGGTGCGAAATTGGATGTCGCAGATTGGGGTGCTTGAAAGCCATCCAACGACTGAAAGGAGAGGACATGTAGCAAGCATATAGGTGGGCCGCACGACGCAACCAGAAGACGCCACGTCGCCCAATCAGATTATTTAAATGAAAAACTTGAAAAAAGAGGGTGAAAATGACCGAATTTGGAAAAACTGAAAACATGAAAGTTGTAGATCTCGATGAGATCCACAAGTTTCATGTTGACCAAAACCATAAAAGAGGTCAATGAAGGCATACATATTTTTGTGAGCATTTTTTAATGTAAAAAACACTATGAATTTTAATTTTGCCATTTTTTGCATTTTTAATTTATTCTAGGAGTCAAATAGTTACAGGGATTAATCTGATTCTTATTGACACTTAACCTAAGATAAGGGGTTAATTTTAGTGAATTAAGAGCATGAAATTGGGTTTCATCACAACGTCCTCGCTACATTCCAGCGATGTATGATAGCTGTATTTGCCGACATGGTGGGCACTTTTCTAGAGGTATTCATAGATGATTTCTCAGTCTATGAGGACTCCTTTGATTATTGTATGGATTATTTAGACCAAGTACTGTGGAAGTGCTGTTAAGTAAATCTTGTGCTCTTGTGGGAGAAGAGAAACTTCATGGTGACAAGAGGATCATGCTGGGTCACGTTGTATCGAAATGTGGCATGGAAGTTAACCTAGCCAAGATGGAGGTGATTTCAAAGCTTGAGCTACCAAGGATGCATCAGTTTATACTAGCGATTCATCAAATATTTTTAACAAACTTGCCCAACCATTGACCAAATTTCTATGTAAGGAGGCAGATTTTATTGTTGATGACCATGTGGTGCAAGCCTTCACACAGGTGAAAGATCTGATTACTCATACCCCTATCCTGCAACCACCGGATTGGACACTACCATTTGAGATTATGATGGATGCGTCAGATTATGCCATTGGTGCTGTGTTGGGACAAAGGAAAAACAACATGCTATTCGCTATTCACTACGCTAGAAGAACATTAGATGAATCATAAAAGAACTACATCGTCACCGAGAAAGAGCTGCTAGAGGTAGTTTTTGCTGTGGAAAAGTTCGTATCGCATCTTTTAGGATCCAAAGTGATTGTCTACACAAATCACTCTGCCATATGGTACTTACAAAGCAAGAAGGATGCCAAGACTCGTCTGATCAGTTGGATCCTTCTCCTCCAGGAATTCGACCTTGAAATCCATGACAAACCTGGAGTCAAGAATATGGTGGTGGATCACCTTTCCAGAATCATTAAGAAAGAAGATCTTGAGCAAGTCATTATTCATATAACACAAACTTTCCATATGAAGCTATCCTTTTTGTAACCTCACTCCCATGGTATGCCTATATCGTGAAGCACCTCATCTCCAAGAAGATTCTGGCAAATCGGTCAAAAATCAAGCAAGACAAGTTCTTGGTAGACATTCACTTCTACAAGTGGGAGGAACCACACTTATTCCGTGAGGGAGCATATAATAGGTGTCCTAGACCACAGTTATATGAAGCTGGTGGACACCATTCCGGAAAGAGAATGGCAATAAAAGTGCTTCAATATGGTCTATGGTGGCCAATCTTTTTCAAGGATGTAGCTGATTACGTCAAGAGTTGTACCGACAACTAGAGAATGGGTGGAAACATTAGCTCTAAAGACACGATGCCTCTGAATTATATTCAGATTGAGACATCTTTGATGCTTGGGGCATCAACTTCATGGGCCCATTCCGTAATATTCAGGTCTATGGGTACATCCTGCTATCCGTTGATTATATTAGCACATGGGTGCAAGCTATCCCGACATGGACAACCAACAGTAAAATAATGTGCAAGTTCCTTTGTGAGAACATCATTTTACAATTTGGAATTCCAAAAATCCTAATATTAGATGGGGGAGCCATTTTCTAAATAGAGAGGTCAAGAAGCTGACCAAAGTATACTACATCAAACAACGTGTTGCTGCACCATGCCACCCACATTCAAATGGCTTAGCAGAATGTTGAAATAGGGAGATTAATACTATTCTACAACAACCCGTATGACCAGACAGGAAGAATTGGTCTTAAAGCTTGGACTCGGTTCTTTGGGCTTATCACACAGTGTAGAAGTCTCCTATTGGCATGTCTCCGTACCGCCTTGTTTATGGCAAACCATTTCACCTTCCCATGGAATTAATTCACAAATCTTTATGGGTATTGAGTTTGTGTAATTTGGATTCCGAAAAAGCGAGCAAATACAAGAAAGTTGATCTGAACCAGTTGCTTGAATTCCAAGACTGCGTGTATGACAACAACCTTATGTACAAGGAGAAAGTGAAGAAATGGAATGATAAACACATGCGAAGGAAAAACTTCGATCCTGGATAGATGGTGTAGTTGTTTGATGCACAGTTAAAAATCTTTCCTGGCAAACTGATGAGAAAATAGACATGACCGTATATCATCCACATTGCGCATGACAATGGAAGCCTCTTAATACGAGAATCTTCATCTGACGCACAACCCTTCATGGTAAACGGACAATTGCTGATGCCATACATAGAACCAAATACATTCCTATCCATCATAGATTCTATTCAAGTTGTATATGAAGATGAGCTGATAGCCTCCATATCCACTAAGTCAGACAAAGTAGAAAAAAATAATTTTGAATGATCTTTCTTTTTCTTCTTTTTGCTTTTATTTCTTTTCCTTCCTAAAAGGTGTCACCCCTTTTATCTTTTCTATACTTAGGACGCACTTTATCCTAAGTATAGAGGGGGTGTATACCCCGAGTTATTCATTCTTTGATCCCTAACCTGTCCCTCAACCTTTGATACTCTATCTATACTTAGGGATATTTTACCCTAAGTATGGGGGGGTGGGGGTCAAGCCGATGATTTCTTACATTCCCACCCTTTAATCTCCCGGCCTTGTTATAGTATGCTATACTCAGGATTATTTCATACTAAGTATGGGGTGGGGGGGGGGAGGCAATCAACTTCTCATTCATTCATACTTTAGTCATTATCGTATTGACGGTCCTATATTTAGTACAATTTATGTCTTCTCTTTTTCTCTCTGATCTATGAGGACATAACTCAAGCTAAATATAGGAGGATCGTATATACTTTGTATATACTTTATCCATAACTCGTACTTTTGTAGTTGCAATAAGTATGGTTAAAATACAATTAATTAAATAAAGAACATACTTACATAAAATTCATAAAATTCTTTGTAATTATGGTTAATAATCCAATTAAAAATGTTTTGCAAAATGTTTAAAAAATGGTTTGAAAATCTTTGTGAAAAATCATTAAAAACTATTTGGAAAATTTATTGTAAAATATTTTCAACCTTTGAAAAAATGTTATGTTTGTAAAAATTTCTTTCTTTGTTTGAAATAAAATGCTTTGAAAATCTATTTACAAATGGTTTGGAAAATAATTGCAAAAATAAGTTGAAAAATATATACATACTTTTTGAAAAAACTTTGCAAAATAATTTTCAGATTCTGTAAAAAGTTTATAAAAATTATTTGTCAAATGAATTTGGAAAATAAAGTTTTAAATGTTTATAAAAATCTTTTCAAATGATTTTGAGAACTATATACATCCTTTACAAACCTTATAAATAAAACTTGTAAATTCCTTGAATTCCAATTCTTGTAAATAATAAAGAGCACCCCCGTGTAAATATCTGCACATATCTTCTTTATTTTAAAATTCTTTTTGTTTTTAAAAATCCCTAAAAATTTGCAAAATTAAAAATCTCAAAAATATTTGCAAAAAAATCTTTTCAAAAACTTGCATAACAATTCACAATTTTTTTTAGAAATCCATTAGAAGTTCAAAATTGGAAATTAGCATCAAAAGAATATTTTCAATGCATTGTACAAAGCATATGCATTTTTCGGATTGATAATGACAATTGAACTAGTCTAAGTAAAATCCAAAGATTAGAGCTTGGTTGGATCTTAAATTTACTTAATCATAGCAACCTTATAAGAATTGGAATTGAGATACTTCAGGTCTGCTAGACTTAATTCTTTGAGATCACGAAACTTGGTTCAATGTCATCTTAACTACTTAAGTAGAATATTTTGTAGCACACACACACACACACACACACACACACGACTCTTATTGATAATGGCCTAGCTTGCACACCTGCACCTTACATTTTGTTCTCCTTAATTGAAGTGGTAGAGGCTTGTATTTGCCGGCATGAGACACAAGACAATGGAAACATCGAAAGTCGCAAATATGTCACCATTGTACCCCAACTCGATCCAATAGTAACGAGGTCTAATGATAGAATTTGTGGGTTTCAATAATGCTTTAAAAGAGGGATAACAGTCTGGTTCAAGAGAAAGAAGTCCTTACGTAAATGCTATTGTATATAGTATAAAAATGGAAAAAAATAAAAAACTCAAACAAAGTGGACATGCCTGATTGAAAATAAAATGCCTGTCGGAGTATGTATATAGATGCACAATCAATAAGCATGCTTTAGCTTCAAAGTCATATGTATGTGAGCCTGCAGCCAGTTGACTTGACTACGTTGGTCAGGCAACCTAGGATAGGTAGCTACACTGGTTACAATCCATTCTTTTCTCCACATCCTCTTTTTCAACTAGTTGTACTTGAACTTGGAAGGGAATACCCCGTTTCTCAAGGAAAGAGTTGTTGGATTGGGAAATTAGGTTTACCATATTTGAGAAGACTAACTTTTACCGCTTCATATGAGGAGAGAAAATCACACACACTATCCAAGATAGAATCATAGTTATAAGGGTTTGAGTGTGAGTTGACTTATTCTAACCTAGCTATTGAGGAGACTTGAGCAAGCTTTTGTGGGTCTCAGAGGTTGTTGTGCTTCAAATCCGTTTCCCAATAAGGCTCCGACTACATCTAAAATCCAAAGGCCCGACTAAAGCTCCAAACTTTGATTTTATAAAGACAAGTTTAAAAATTAAAATCAATCCAAGTTCTTTCTTTTCCTTTTCTTTCTTTTTGTTTTTGCACTTATTGCACAAGTGTTTGCTCGGGACTAGAAAAGGCGAGTATAGGGTGGGGGGTGCTGAATCTCCATTTCATCACCTTTATTCTTTCAATTTGGTCTTTAAACCTTAGCTAAATGCATGTAAATATCATTATTTTGCATAAATTAACATTCATTATTTATTGTAAAAATATTGTATGAAATACAAGGTTTAAATCTAAAATAAAAGAATAAAAGAAAAAATACCAATGGTATTTTACAACACTAAACCCTGAGACATAGGCATCATGATGACTGGGTTAACACAGATTAAATTAGGGGGAGATAAGGGCCAAAAATATCAATAAAACCCTAATTTTTAACCTTCAATAATGTATTTTTGGAACCCATTTTATTCTTTATTATTTATTTATCAAATCACTAAATTTTGTATATGTTAGTTCTAGATAAAACTGCATAGAAAAATACAAATTTTACTTTACACTAAAATAATACACAATGTACATTTTATACTCAGAATAAAATTCCAAAACCAAAACTTCACAAGCCCATATCTTCTCTATATGAACTCAAAATTTATCAAAATAAACTTTAATTGTATATAATTTTAATTAGGTATTGAATGAAGGTAATTCCATTAAATTTGGAGTTAAGATGTTAAAGTTTGGTTTTTGACATCTATTGTACTATATACCTGAATAAAATATTCAATTTATTCATTCTCTAAATTTTTCATTATTTTCTATTTTTATAATTTTTAAATATTATTTCTAACTTATGTACATATTTAGAATAAAAATAAAAACATAAAAATATAATAAAAAAACTTATAAAAATACATAGTTGAATATATTATACATATACCTATATAATAGGTATAAATATTTATTTAAGTATACAAAATGCATCAGAAGAATACAATAAAAATATACTTATGTATATACAAATAAGTTATAATTATTTAAATTAAGTGTACAAAATAATAAATATAAAATTCAAAAATAAAATAAAATATATAAAACATAGGTCAATATACCTATAAATGGAACCCCAAAAGTAACTTGTAATAAATTAATCCATAAAAATAAATAAAATTTAGAATAAAATACAATATTAAATAAAAATTAATTTTATGTTTTACTCAAAAATTGAATAAATCGTATACTATTTTATTTCTATTTATTTCGTATTTTTATTCCAATTTTGTTCTTTTGCTGCCACACGGACCAATCAAAGGTAGGTCTCGATTGACCCACTGGTCAATTGGCACCGTCTAAGCCTTGGTCCCTGTAACATTGATGACCTCCTGAGTTCATAAATTTTTCCTTGTGATTCCTTTAATCTTTTAAGTTGGTCTCTTCTTGACTTTTGATCCTTGGTCCTTGCACTTTCATGCCTATAATTTATCTCATGCAATGTATCATCACCTCAGGCATAGGCCTTTGTCAAAGACCGCCTGCACATAATGTCACCTCCATCCTCCCTTATCCCTTTGATCTCTTTTCCGTCGACTAAAGTCCTAACTTTATATCTAGATGAAGTCCTGGTGACAACAGCACTCCCTTCGGCCGTTCAACGGTGTAGTTTGGCGTTGAATCAAGGCAATCCGAAGCACCACCACCTCCTCTGCTCGAAGCTTTGCTTCAAGAATCCCAAGACTGGTAAGCTTCTTCCCTTCTCATTCTTTTGGTCTCTTAGTGTATCAGTAGGTTAGATTCACATGTTATTCCTTTTAATTCAGTCAATGTTAGTGAAAAATCCAAATCATTCGTTGACGGAGCTCAGGCTTCGTTGCTTGATTCCGACCACTCTAGTCAACCCCTGATAATAAAATCCCCTTTCTCACCTCCCCCTTCATCTGTTAAACGCCACATACGCATCTATTCACCTTATTCTCGCTCAAATCAGGAAACCTGGGTCTCCCTCTCCGCCCTTCGCTGGAGACAATCACATGAGCCATTAACGCTTCGCATCCGCCACCTGAAGCTCCCCTGGGCTTCTTCTTTTTGACATAGCTCCAGGTCTTGAATTCCATCGTACTTCACCAGAGCACCCCAAGCCATTTTGCTCGTACTACTGTGCACATAGTGTTGGACATGTGAGCCATGGGCGAACCATTCTTACAATAAATGTTATTGTAATATTTATGTTTATCAATAAAAGTTATTGATGTTTCACTCCCTTTCTGAAATTAAATGAATGAATGCATGATGAATCTGTGATTCATCATTCTAAAAGTTGAAAATAAAGCTTTGTTCCCGAGTAATTAGCTACATATTTCCACTTATATTGTATAATTAGCATTCATGCATGCATTGATAACATTTGCATTTTAGCATTCATATTTGCATAAAATAAGAAGCCCAATTCACTTGTTAAAATAACCTGTATGTTCACCATTATTCACCTATTTATCTGTAATTTATACTAAATCCAAATCCAATAAAATCAACTTTATAGTGTATATATTACTAACACTAATTAAAGAAAAATATCTAAAAAATACTAACTTGTAAAATTGACCAATAAAACCCCAATCCAAGTTTGAAACCATGAACCTTAAAATGTACATATCTCTCTCACATAACCTCCGAATTAGGTCTACTCACTTTTAAAGTAATATACATTCAAAGACCTTAGAAACAAGACCAATTTCATTAAAATCAGAGTTCGTATGCAAAACTTGGGTTTTGAGCCCCTTTTGTACATTGTACATAATGACCGTTTTACCCCTATATTTTCTCATTTTATTTTCTTCATTATTAAAAATCCAAAAAAATTAGATTAAATTGTAAATATTCTCCTAAAATTTTCCCTAACTTTATTTTGATTTTTCTCTTATTAAAAAATGACAAAAAAATTGTAAAATATAAAATACGGTATTTTATATCTATAAGGTACCACCCAAAAATACATTTTATACAGATGATCTCATTTGATTTTCAACCCTTCACAAAAGTTGTAGATCTCGTCGAGATGAGCAACTTTTGTGTTGACCACTTTTTGATTTAATCTCTTTTATTATGTCTTTTTTATTTTTCTTTCCATTTAACTTTGGATTTTTCTAAAAGCGACATGTGGTGGCTTTGGAAGCCGCCATGCGTCAATCCCTTGGTTTTTGGCTACTAATTAAATAAATACAACATGGCCGCATCCTAGCGCGCTAAGTGGCGTCATTTCCCTCTTCTCTACCCATTCCTCCCCCACTCTCCCTTAACTTAAGGGAGAAGCCTCTTCGACACCTTCCATCCCACCCCATCTCCACCTTCTCCATCTCCTCTCCAACTGCCTCCTCCTCCTCTTTATAACCTCCCCATCTCCCACACTCTTCCCCATCTGCCAACTTGGAGCCTTAGCCTCTGAGCTCCATCCACCTTCTCTTGGTGACAGCAAGAGAAATCGACGTAGAGCGACGACGTGAGCGAGGCGGCGTGATCCAAGGGACCCTCCATCCTTTGCTACAACTCTTTCGCGGGCTGTCGAGCTCAGCTCTCGCTGGAGCTTCGAGCGAAGATCTGAAGCTCCAGCAAGAGCTTCTTCCCCAGGCATCCGTCCACCATCTACAGGTAATCTCCTTCTTCCTCTCTTCTTTTTCTTCTTCCTCATACCTTTCTCTCTCATCATTTCTCCATCTTCCATCATCCAAATCGCAAATCCGATCGTACTTCAACGGATAAATCACACGTTGCGAACGCAACGGTGATTTTTAATTAATTTTTCAATGAGATTTCATCAATCGATTGCTCGGTCATTTACGCACGCTAAACAAATAGCTTAGTTCCCCTGTTTGTTCTCCCCCTCATCATCAACGCCACCACCGCCGACACCGCGCTGTTGCCTACCCCGACGACCCTTGGCCGTGTGTCGGCTATCCTCCTTCCTGCCCCGATGCGCGTGCATGGTCGTGCCGTCGCTTGACGTGCTCCAACCCAGAGCGACCTCCCTCGCTCCTCTACACCTCCACCAGCGTCGGCCGACCTCCACCCCGCACAGCTGCGCTCCCTCGCCACTCCTCCACACGTGCGGACGAGCGTTCTGTCATTCCCGTTGTCTCGTGCTCCACCGTAGGCAGGGTGGCTGCCACCCAACGCCACCCAGCTCCAGCTGTTCACGAGCTCGTTACCATCAACGCAAGTGCCTCGACACGTCCAGCTCTCCCGCTCCACGCGTCAACCACGCCAACCGACGGGGCGTCACCGCTAGTCCCGCCATCCTCCATGCGCACTGCTGCTGCCGTGCGCGCTCCGCCCACCGAGCCATGCGCGCGGACCTCTCCTCACCCACGACCTACCGCGCCCAGCCCCTCCGCAGCCACCTGCGACCGCGGCCCACGCGCCTCCGTGCGCCCTCCCTCGTCCGCCTCCTGTTGGCCGCGCGCCGCGTGCGGCCACCGCCGCTCCAGCTTCCCCGCACGTGGACTCCATCCGCCGGTGAAGCTCCATCTCCATCCTCTGTTTCAAGCCGAGAAACAGAGAAGATCCATCGCAAGGACAAATTGGGAATTTGCAAAGGGGACACTTGCACCTCATTGCAAGTTCTTAAAAAAATTTCAAGTTTCTGATAAGTGCATGTAAGTCCCTGTTCTCATTTCAGCTCATATTTCTTTTCTCTGTATTGCATTCATATCCCTGCATTTACATGTTTATTTATCGTTATTTTGTCATCAATTTTTAATTCCGAAAATTGCATTGTGTAGCATAACTCTTGTTCTACCATTTTAGCATTTATTTATATTTTTTGGATTTGTAGAATATTAATGGAATTTAATTTGGGAAGAAATTGCAATATTTTGCCCATATTGATTAATTTATTGCGCATTATCTCTTATCGAAAAATCTCTGGAAAATCAACATTGATATGTCTATGCTACAACATATCCAAAAATCATTCCATTTGCACGTATACTTTGTCCTAGATGATCTATTTAGTGGAAATCTTAATCAATTTTTAATTAATCAACCGTGAAGTGTTTTTACAAAATTCAAGTTGATTTGATAGCTCTTAATTAGACTATTTGGATTAATTTTGTTTATAAGAAATATCATCGTTTGGTAATTATTAAAATTGATTAAGTCATTTTCACTAAAGTCCGCATTTTTCATTATCCGTGCATCAGAAAATTACAAAAAATTAGGGTAGCTTAATTTCATCCCATTTCATAATCTGGCCAAGTTTCATAATTTTTGGACTTAATTCGACCATCTTTCTGAATTAACATTTAAATTGGCCTGATTTTGCATTTATCTTGCATAAAAAAACCGAAAAAAACCAAAAATATCTCCTCTGAAAATCAAACCTTAGAAATTTGCTTTAAATCTACCTAAGGAGACAGCTGCCTCCCTGAGTTTGACCTTGAACTTCCAATCAAGTAAAAAAAATTGCCGCTCGAGATTAACATGCTTTAATTAAAAGTGGTTTTTGATCTGCTCTCATTATCCGACTGCAACAAACGATATCAATTAATTTGAACATTAATTTGCTCGAATTAACAAGGGTAGTGGGAGGCGTTATCAAAATTGCGCCGTTGCCGGGTAGGCGCGGCTTAGGTTAATTTGCAGTGAAATTCTGATTGTTTGATTTTCTATCCCCGGGTAGTCTGACCCCCGGTTTTTCTTGTGAATATTTCTCTGTCTTTTAATTTTTGCACTTTTGTCTCGTTCTCTATCTGACCTCAACTTGTTTTTGTGCGAGGGACGCCGGAATCGAAGACGCTTCGAGGAACCTGCATTTTAATTTTTTGAATGATTTGTGAGGACTTGTATTTCTCATTTTTCTTCGCATCATTTCCAGCGGTTCCCTATTGAGTTCTTGCGCGTGTAAACATAGTGGAAATGTGTCCCCGTGTGCTGTGTGGATTGAATTGTAAATTAGGCTTGCATTAGCGGCTCCTCGAGCCACTTTAGGAATTGCTTGTGCTCGTAAATTTTTAGGACCACACAATACACTTAAAAGACGCACTTAGACCGCAGATCTAGTCAAATCAACCTGTGCTTCACTCACTAATAGAACTGCATGTCTAGGAGCGGCTTTTCATCGCTTGCATTACATTTAGCGTAAAATTTTAATTCAGTATTGCATCCCGCATTGTAGAGAGTTGGAGGCACTGTAAGTCTTCTTACTCAAGCATTCATCATCGTTTTCTCGATTGCATCTGCTTTTTCCGATTCTCTCTCTCTCTCTCGGTTTTCTAACCTAAGATAAAGGAATTGGGACTGGACGGTAGACGGGATTGCTTGTGTGGATTAATATCAGTGACAACTAATCTTTAAAATCGAGACTGCTAATTGAATTGGACCAAAAAAATTGACTAAAACTAGCCCTTGTTTGCGGGAGAGTAACCCCGACCTTGTTTTCAGGCTGGGTGAGGGTACTTGAGTGTGTGTGAACACCTTAAGGCAGAGCTCAAATCCTCGCCTTCCATATCACGTTCCAACTGATCCTAGCAAATATCACGAGTTGAATATTTTCAGGTTCATCGACTAGTACCAAGTAGCCTCCGCCTGTTTACATGTAGTCAGGGGTGAACCAGCGGTACTTCGCGACAAGTTGCTAGTAACCCTTCGGGGCAAAGTTCCAGCCTTGTCAGCCTCCGCCTGCTTGCAGGTAGATAGGGGCATGGTCTTTGAGTCCATCAACTTGGGATAGGTGCGAATAAAGGAAGGACCGACGGTATCTTAGGCGACAGGTTAAACAGGGGAGACGCATCCGGCTTTTTAGCCGACTCCCCTATAGGTCGTGTAAATCCTTGCTATCTTGCTTGAAAAATCACACTTAAAATTAACAAGATTAATTGGACTCGATTTCGAGTCCTTCACCGTATTGAGTGTGAACTAAGGGTTTGCTCTTGCGTTTGTCTTTGTGTCTGTCCGTGTGTGTTATCCTGTGTAATTGCGTATTTTCTACCTCGCTCTACTTACATTCATCATTTTCTCCTCAAGATGTCGGGATATTGGTCCCCATACCCTGTGACCTCTGGTCATTCCTCCTCGATCATATACCGCTCATCTTCGCCTTCTCCTTCTTCCATGTATCCTCTGCCATCCACGGGAGACTCTTACCCGTAGTCGGTTCCATCTCAACCCGATGATGAAGTCAGAACTTCGACTGACTTCTCCACTTCTTCGCATTTCTCACCTACTCCATATTCTAACACTCCGGATCCACTTCCACTTGGGCTGACTGTCCTTACTCTCGAGAGCTTGCAGGAATCAAAGAATTGACTGAAGAGCAAGCCACTGCTGAGACAGATGATTGGGAAAATTATATACCCCCACATACTTCATTCTCACCTCAAGTAGGGACCATACAACAATTTGCATGTACACATCCTGACTTGACCGTAGGGCATAACTTGGTCGATCAAACCACCCGAATGGAGAGGCATGTACATCATGATTTCCCAGACTTGATTGACCTTAGTGATCAAGCTTCCATTAACCAACCTTCATTTGGAGAGCCTATACATTCACAATATTGGACTCATGAGCTAGACTTATCAATCCCTATTTCATCATATGGCGCTCCGGCCAATATTTGCCATCTAGATGGTCAATACTCGACCCAACAATACATGCCAGATTCTAGGTATGTTGAGAATGAGCACCTAAAATCTCAGCAGTATCCTCGAACTGATCAGAACTCTCCCATGATTTGTCATGAGAATTTTGTGGAGGATGACATCTCTAGACTTATCAAGAAAAATGAATCATTTGGTAACAAGTTAAGAGATGTCATGAACATATTGCACTCAATTTCGGCCATCCTAGGTATGAAAGTGGAGAAGGAAGTAAGTAGATCTGATGTTGAAAATCGAGCAAGCATCAGGGAACCCACACCATCGTACAGCTGGAGTCCATTCTATCTCCCTCTTCTAATAACCACTTACCTTCCAATCCAGAGTCTGATCATTCATCTACCAAAAACACCAAAAAATTTGAAAAACCAAAAACCTACATAAAAATTGAAAATGAAAAAGACCTAAAAAATTTGGATTCTGCCCTAAGGGAAGCACTCAATGAAGAATTGATTTTCAAACTTCCCTTAATAAAGGCCATAGATCACTTCCCCGACCTCAAGAGATTTGTAAAGAGTAAATTAATGCCCAAGAGATCGGGTACTAAGAGAACAAGGACTGAAAGACACATAGTGTCTATGGCCATCTCCTTGGTGATGGGGAGAAAGACCAAGAGCCGCAGAGTTAAGCGGTTGCCCCGAGTTGAGGGTGAAATCAAAGATACCATCTTTACCCATGCGAGAATCGATGATGACTCACCGATAAATATCCTCCCCACCTCTGTGTTTGACAAGCTCAAACTCAGGACAATTAGAAAGTCAAGAGAGATCGTTCAGCTGGCTCATCGATCCATCAAACGGGCGAGAGAAAACATTTCAGTCATCATTACTTTCCAAGGTGCTCTACTCAAGGTGGACTTCACGATCATTGACATCGAGCACTGAGGAGAGTTCACCCAGTCTCCGATTATTCTCGGGAAGCCGTTCTTAGCTTCAGCTAAGGCGACTAAAGATTACGAGACTCCGGAGATCGATTTTTCAGCATTGGGAGCACTCCGACCGCACCCATTCTTTTATACACTTTACTCTAAGGTGACCCGCACATCCGTTGACAGTCGTAACCATCAAGAGGTAAATGAGTCCCAACTCTCCGCTACACCTGAGAAACCGACTATCCGGACGACCGTTGGATCTGAGACTCCCCACACCTTCACTTCATCAACTGCTTGCACCACCACCATGACAGCTTCTAAGAAGGACTCACAACCAGAAGCTATCATTAAGTCGGACACGATCTTTTTTGATTGCCTTGACCATTTTCAGGATCCGACACAAGAGCTCAATAATGCCAAGCCAACTGAGACCACTAGCACCTTCCCGAGACATGTGCTGACCCTTCAGGAATATTACAATCTATATGGTGACTCATCTGATGAGGAACCCATGGTCAGCACCACATCACATTCCGGACCTTCAAAGGAAACAACCAAGAGTAAATTGACTCCACATAAAAACACGGTTGCTCCCTCTTCTAGTCGTCTATCTAGTGAGAGGAAGTCGAGAATTGATTCCTCGAGGAGTTCCCCCGAACCTCTCAAGGCGCACCGCTCTCATCTCCCTCTCAATGATTCAGGTTCTAGAAAATCGACTAAGAGAGTTTCCTTCAACACACCGGAGAAGGAATTTTCTGAGGAGTCCTCATCTAGTCCCAGATAAGGTGATTTATATGAGTGAGCTCAGTTCGGTTGTTCTCAAGACTTATCTAAGCAAGCAGCCGTGTGTCGACCCTCGTTGGATGATCCCTACACCTCACTATTATTCATCTGAGGACGATTCCGACAGCGACACATATGTATATTATCCACCTCCTCGGGTCCGCAAGAAGGTTCGTCACAAACCTTCTTAATCCTTGTATATTCTCACTCTTTTCTTGTATATACTTTTCTCCCTCCCTCCTAGTGATTCGAATCACTCGCCCCAACCCAATATCGTTTCATTTCATGACTATACTTAGGATAACCAGATCCTAAGTATAGGGTGGAGAGTGACCCGCATCCATTCACTGTACATCCTCCAGATCACATCGGTTCTCATACTCACTCCTTTCCTATACTTAGGCTAACCAGAGCCTAAGTATAGGGGGACCGATGCCCACCTTGTATATACTCATCCATTTCTCCTCTTGCCCTCGTCCGCCCCATTTTTTGATCTTCTTATACACTTAGGCTGGCAAAGCCTAAGTATAGGGGGGGCGGAGCGACTTCTATACTTTGTAAATTTAGCTATCCTAAGCTTAGCCCGAGCTATGTCTTTTTTGTCGCTTTCGTGCTCTGAGGACATATCACACGCTAAGTATAGGGGGGCGTGCATATATTACATATATACTTTACCCATAGCTTGTACTTTCGCATATTTTCTCGTATTTTTTGTATATATTATGCAATAATTATGGGGTGGGTAAAAATTGAAAAAAAATTTTTGTATAATTTTGCACTATATGTAAAATTCTTGTAAACTTTGTTGGTAAAATAGGATGTATACCAAAAAAACTTGTATACTATGTATATTATTACAAACTAAAAAATTGTTGTAAAAATGGTTGTATAACAGAAAATAAAATATAGGCTTCTTATTTACTCTTGCATATCATCCCTGCATGTCAAAAAAAAGTCTTGCATTTCATTTAGAGCATGTCATCTGCATCTCATCTGCATATCTTGCATATGCAAGGTGAAAAGCTAGTGGGTTCTGAACCAAGTTATGAGTAGATATTGAGGATGGACTTGATTTGACCTTAATCCACCTAATTTCTGAGGAACCTTATAGGAATTGGAGTTAAGATTTCTCAGGTCAAGTGACTTAATTCTTTGAGTCCGCAAGTCTATGTTCACATGTCATCTTGATTAGTCTAAGTAAAATATCTCGTGCACACGCATGATTTCTTTTAGACAGTGAACTAACTTGGAAAAAGCACCAATGCACGTAGCTCTTCATTGATGAGGTGGGTGATGGAGGTAGAATCTTTTAGCTTGGAGTAGCACACAACATCCGTCCTCCTCTAGGGAGGGTAGTGCATCTCAACCTAGTCTGGTGGTGTTGAAGTCCGAGGACAAGATGTTGTGGGTTGCAATAATGCTTCAAAAGAGGGATAGTCTACTGGCTCAAGAGAAAAACTCCTGATATACATGCTGCACCTTGTATATAGTTTCAAAGAAAAAAAAGGAAAAAAAGGAAAATGCAAGAACTCCAAAAAAAAGTAGACAGGCCAAAAAATGCTTGTCGGAGTATGTATATTAGCAAGAAATCTGCAGCTGGATGACTTGGCTACACTGGTCAGACATCCCGGGATAGGTATCTACACTGGCTACCGTCCATTCTTTTCTCATCCCCTCCTCTTGAGCTGGTCGCACTTGAACTTAGAAGGGAATACCCCGCTCCTAGAGGAAAGAGTTGCTAGACCGGGTTATTTGAGATACCTTGTTAGAGGAGGCCGGTTCTGAGCCATTTCTGATGTGGAGAGCTATTTTACACTTACACAGTACAAGTAAGAATCATAGTCATCAGAAATTTGCGTTTGAGGATTTGTTCTGACCTGACTGTTGAGGCATCTTGAATAGAAGACTTGTGGAACTTGAAGTCTGTTAGGTCTTAAGTTCAGATCCCAATAAGGTTCTGCCACACAATTAATCCAAAGGTCGAGTCAAGCGCCATCTTCAACTTTTTTTCATGACCTTGGTATGGAACCCAATCTTATTTCACTTCTGCATTTCATTTTAGTTGCTCAGGGACGAGCAAGGTTTAAGTATAGGGGGTTGATGAATCTATGATTCATCACTCTAAAAGTTGAAAATAAAGCTTTGTTACCGAGTAATTAGCTACATATTTCCACTTATATTGTATAATTAGCATTCATGCATGCATTGATAACATTTGCATTTTAGCATTCATATTTGCATAAATAAGAAGCCCAATTCACTTGTTAAAATAACCTGTATGTTCACCATTATTCACCTATTTATCTGTAATTTATACTAAATCCAAATCCAATAAAATCAACTTTATAGTGTATATATTACTAACATTAATTAAAGAAAAATATCTAAAAAATACTAACTTGTAAAATTGACCAATAAAACCCCAATCCAAGTTTGAAACCATGAACCTTAAAATGTACATATCTCTCTCATACAACCTCCGAATTAGGTCTACTCACTTTTAAAGTAATATACATTCAAAGACCTTAGAAACAAGACCAATTTCATTAAAATCACAGTTCGTATGCAAAACTTGGGTTTTGGGCCCCTTTTGTACATTGTACATAATGACCGTTTTACCCCTATATTTTCTCATTTTATTTTCTTCATTTATAAAAATCCAAAAAAATTAGATTAAATTGTAAATATTCTCCTAATATTTTCCCTAACTTTATTTTGATTTTTCTCTTATTAAAAAAATGACAAAAAAATTGTAAAGTATAAAATACGGTATTTTATATCTATAAGGTACCACCCAAAAATACATTTTATACATACGATCTCATTTGATTTTTGGCCCTTCACAAAAGTTGTAGATCTCGTCGAGATGAGCAACTTTCATGTTGACCACTTTTTGATTTAATCCCTTTTATTATGTCTTTTTATTTTTCTTTCTATTTAACTTTGGATTTTTCTGAAAGCGACATGTGGTGGCTCCGGAAGCCGCCACGTGTCAATCCCTTGGTTTTTGGCTACTAATTAAATAAATGCCATATGGTCGCATCCTAGCACGCCAAGTGGCATCATCTCCCTCTTCTCTACCCATTCCTCCCCCACTCTCCCTTAACTTAAGCGAGAAGCCTCTTCGACACCTTCCATCCCACCCCATCTCCTCCACCTTCTCCATCTCCTCACCAACTGCCTCCTCCTCCTCTTTATAACCTCTCCATCTCCCACATTCTTCCCCATCCGCCAACTTGGAGCCTTAACCTATGAGCTCCATCCACCTTCTCTTGGTGACCGCAAGAGAAATCGATGTAGAGCGACGACGTGAGCGAGGCGACGTGATCCAAGGGAACCTCCATCCTTTGCTACAGCTCTTTCCGCAGGTTGTCGAGCTCAGCTCTCGCCGGAGCTTCGAGTGAAGATCTGAAGCTCCAGCAAGAGCTTCTTCCCCAGGCATCCGTCCACCATCTACAGGTAATCTCCTTCTTCCTCTCTTCTTCTTCCTCATACCTTTCTCTCTCATCATTTCTCCATCTTCCATCATCCAAATCGCAAAACCGATCGCACTTCAACGGATAAATCACATGTTGCGAATGCAACGGTGATTTTTAATTAATTTTTCGACGAGATTTCATCAATCGATTGCTTGGTCATTTACAGCACACTAAACAAATAGCATAGTTCCCCTGTTTCTTCTCCCCCTCATCATCAACGCCACCACCGCCGTCACCGCGCTGCTGCCTGCCCCGACGACCCTCGGCCGTGTGTCGGCTATGCTCCTTCCTGCCCCGACGCACGCGCGTGGCCATGCCGTCGCTTGACGTGCTCTAGCCCGGAGCGACATTCCTCGCTCCTCTACACCTCCACCAGCACCATCCGACCTCCTCCCCGCACAGCTATGCTCCCTCGCCACTCCTCCACACGCTGGACGAGCGCGCCGCCATTCTCGTTGTCCCGTGCTCCACCGTAGCCAGGGTGGCTGCCACCCAACGCCACCCAGCTCCAGCTGTTCACGAGCTCGTCACCATCAACGCGAGCGCCTCGGCGTGTCTAGCTCTCCTGCGCCACGTGTCAACCACGCCAACTGACGAGGCATCACCGCTGGTCCTGCCATCCTCCACGCGCACTGCTGCCGCCGTGCGCGTTCCGCCCACCGAGCCGTGCGCGCGGACCTCTCCTCACGCACGACCTACCGCGCCCAGCCCCTCCGCAGCCACCTGCGGCCGCGGCCCACGTGCCTCCGTGCGCCCTCCCTCGTCCGCCTCCTGTTGGCCGCACGCCGCTTGCGGCCATCGCGCTCCAGCTTCCCCGCGCGTGGACTCCATCCGCCGGTGAAGCTCCATCTCCATCCTCTGTTTCAAGCCGAGAAATAGAGAAGATCTATCGCATAATAAGGACAAATTGGGAGTTTGCAGAGGGGGACACTTGCACCTCTTTGCAAGTTCTTAAAAAAAATTTCAAGTTTCTGATAATTGCATGTAAGTCCCTGTTCTCATTTCAGCTCATATTTCTTTTCTCTATATTGCATTCATACCCCTGCATTTACATGTTTATTTAGTCATTATTTTGTCATCAATTTTTAATTCCGAAAATTGCATTGTGTTGCATAACTCTTGTTCTACCATTTTAGCATTTATTTGTATTTTTCTAATTTGTAGAATATTAATAGAATTTAATTTGGGAAGAAATTGCAATATTTTACCCATGTTGATTGATTAATTTGTTGTGCATTATCTGCTTATCGAAAAATTTCTGAAAAATCAACATTGATAGATCTAAGTCTATGCTACAACATATCCAAAAATCATCCTTTTTTCACGTATAGTTTGTCCTAGAAAAAATATTTAGTGGAAACTTTAATCAATTTTTAATTAATCAACCTTGAAGTGTTTTTACAAAATTTAAGTTGATTTGGATAGCTCTTAATTAGACTATTTGGATTAATTTTGTTTCTGTGAAATATCATCGTTTGGTAATTATCAAAATTGATTAAGTCATTTTCACTAAATTCTGCATTTTTCATTATCCGTGCATCAAAAATTACAAAAAAATTAGGGTAGCTTAATTTCATCTCATTTCATAATCTGGCCAAGTTTCTAATTTTTGGAATTAATTCGACTATCTTTCTGAATTAACGTTTAAATTGGCTTGATTTTGCATTTGTCTTGCATAAAAAAACCGAAAAAGAATAAAAATATCTCCTTTGAAAATCAAACCTTAGAAATTTTCTTTGAATCTACCTAAGGAGATAGCTGCCTCCCTGAGTTCGACCTTGGACTTCCAACCAAGTAAAAAAATTTGCTGCTCGAGATTAACTAGCTTTAATTAAAAGTGGTTTTTGATCTGCTCTCATTCTCCGACTGCAACGAACGATATCAATTAATTTGAACATTAATTTGCTCAAATTAACAAGGGTAGTGGGAGACGTTATCAATGCACTATAAGGTCCCTCTGTTCAATTAGGGTTATGTACCCTGGCCATCTTGATGATCATATAGCTGTTGATTCATTAAATGAATCATAGAGGCTGGTGTTTGGATGAATATCTAAGGAGTTAGATAGAGGACTCATCAAGCACCATCAAATGATCGTCAAGTGAAGATCTCCAGCCTGAGTAGGAGATGGCAATCCTTTCTCACATAGGCTGATATCTGACCGACCTCTCGATGCAGGTCCTCTGCATGGGAATAGTGATTCGGAGGTGTCATATTAGTTAGGTCAATGGGTTGACTTAACGAGATCGAGATAACTTAAGTCCTATGTTGAATGCTGTCACAGCATAGGCATGCATCCTCTGACCGGAGACAGATGTATTGCTATATGTATTAGTATGTACATTGGCATACCAATAGGTTGATGACCTAACCAAGGTCTATACACCGGCGAGCTGGTGTGCATATAAGGTTATATGAGAAATATGATCTCTCAAAGGGATCATACATGTTCACTTGTGAATCGGAAGATGTGAGTTCACTCATGAGGTATTTGGGACCGAATAAATTTCATGCATGGTCGTCGTACTTTGGAAGCATGACATGAATTTGAAGGTATGATATATGCTTTCGGAAAGCATATGACGATACCAACTCCCAACGACCAAGATTAAGAAACTTAGTGATCAAACCCTGAAGAAGACAGTGTAAAATTGATCTTGATCTTCGGGTTGACCATGGGTGTTCCAGTATGCACGATGTCAGGTATTGGGAATACCTGAGGGTGATGTGATCATAAACGATTGTATATCCATGATGCTTCCATTCCGAGGGAGTGATGAGACAGGTCTGGATTTTAGTGACTCCTTTCAGTAGAGAAGCAATCCGATCTTAGTCCAAGTGTTGGGCATTGGTCTGAATGAGATCAGATTCAATAAGAAGATTAGATTTGCGATCTTGATTTAATCAAGCATCTGTGGGACGTTCATAAGATCTGGATTTGAGATAAGATCTCAATATCCAAGTCACTATACATGGAATAATACAATCGTCCTGTCCTTATCTCCAAGTATCTGCGGAGAAAGCACATTATTCTTGAGGAGTTCAAGAATAATTCATTTGATGAATTCATATCAAAGCAAGAAGGACTTGATGATTAATTGACATTTAATTATCAATCATAATATGAATATGATTCATATTGTGAGAATGATTATCCAAGATAATTGAATGGGATTTAATTATCAAGGATTAAAGAATGTGGATAATACTATCTATGATATATGTGTATTATAAATATGATTTATAATATATATATATAACATATATATATATAAGAGAATTTATGTAAATAGCATTTGTTAATTAATAATGTGGATTGGATTCACATTTATTAATTAATTGGAAATGTAATTTACAAATTAGTTTGGGTTGTGAATTTGATTCACATATTTTCAATGGCAT
Organism: Ottelia alismoides; assembly: GCA_037367405.1. Lineage (NCBI taxonomy): Eukaryota > Viridiplantae > Streptophyta > Magnoliopsida > Alismatales > Hydrocharitaceae > Ottelia > Ottelia alismoides. The sequence goes on along the minus strand of JAZKJV010011298.1, from coordinate 269,679 downwards.
GATTGAAATATTCACAAATTGATTTGAAATTAATTTGGTGGATAATTTTGTGATAATTGTTATTACAAAATTTATTAAGAAATAATAAGATAAAATAAAAAAGAGGCAAAACAACCACCTAAATAATATGTGGCGTCACCTATGAATGATTCATAGGTGACACCCCTTAAAATCTAGGGTGGTTAGTTGCCTCCTTTTTTTGTTATCACATTATCTCTTAATTAGTTAATTTATTTTAAAATTAAATTATGTTGATAATGTTGCAACATATTTTAATTTAAATATAAATTAATGTTGTTGGTTTTAACCAACAACAATCATAGCCATTGATCATACATAGACCAAGCATGGTCGTTGGATCTATGTGTCCATGGATTGAGATCCAATGGATCCTACACTAGTATAAAAGGAGGGCTAGCCTAGCCTTTCAAGTTACATCATCTAGAGTTGTAGAAGACTACTACTACTCTCTCTCTCATTCTCGTGTGGGCTCTCTCCCTCTCAATCTCAAGTGGCCGTCCACTTTACATATTGAGGAGGAGAGCGTCTTGCTTTCGCCTTCGACGACTGGTGGATCTCCATCTTCTTTGGAGTTGCTTACTCTAAAGGAAGACGACGGATTTTGTTTGACGAAATCAGGGGAGCCATCGCTTGGATCTTCATCGAGGATTGCGGGAGGTACGCGACTCATCATCGTGCTCGCAAGGCGTTCTTCGTGGATCATACTTGAGACAGGAGGATCTCTCGTTTGGGATCTCACGATCACAACCACGCTTCAAGAGATATTCCTTATGCTTTGTGGTTTGATGAAATGATCTGAGAAGTGTTCTCGTGATCATGTGGTTTCATCTTTAGTTTTAAACATTTTAATTTCCGCCGCATCTAGCGACTAGTGCGACTAGTTGCTCCGATTGCATATGATGCGATCAATACGCTTCCGTGATGCACTTAGAGATAATCAATATCCTTCAAGTGGTATCAGAGTCAGGTTGAATAAGGTTTTGTATATGATCCATAGATCTTGGACGATTTGGTTTTGAAAGGGTCGCGAAAATTTTGATGCATTTCAATTTTCGCACCTTTGTCTAATTGAATTTTTCAGTACTGTTTAAATGATTTAAGCACGAAATTTTCAATTATATTTTTTCCCATTAATTAAGGAAATCATAGGATTTGAGTTTGTGAAATTTGGACTTCATTTGCTCAAGATATGGTCTTTTGAATATGCATATATTCACTGTTGCAGGAACTGCGGATTTAAACGTGATTAATGAGTTAATTACGGTTTTGATCCGCCTCGAAATGCGTGAATTATTACTTTGATTCTTTAATAAATCAAATAGGAAAACTTAGGAAACTGAGTTTGCATTTTTTGGATTTAAATTGATCAAGATAAGTTAATTTTAGTAATTGAGGGTCACTGCTGGAAAATGACATTTTTGATCATGAACCTTGTGATAAGTCAGTCAATTATCATGATGAAAATTGATTGTTAATTTTATGGAATAATTAGTTATAAATATTTGTGAAATCTTTAAATAGATAATTATTTCATTGAATGACATTTGCCTAAACAACAATGATGAGATAATTGATCTTGATCATTGGTTCATCAACAAACATTGATTTCATGAAAACCATAGTTTATCCTACAATAGTTGTAGGACAACATTTACATGAAAACCCTCTTGCTCGAATAGGATTGGGGATTTGTTTAGCAAATCTCCTTATAATATAATCACAATTGTTTTGATGTATATTATATGGTATAATTTCGGTTGAAAAACCGATGAGCATCTCAAAGTACATGGAGATCTATCTGGTATTATCCTTTCCCAAGGCAGATATGGTGCCTAGTGGGAGAGCATTGGGGTCGCGGGTTGCAACGTACGTGGTCCGTCCACTCTCGTCGGTACTGGCCATGACAACGGGTAGGGACTGTATAATGTCGGAGAAGTCAATATGTATTTTTCTAATTATTAAAATTCAAATAATACGTACTTTGATATTATACCTACTATTCAAGTAAAATAAAAATCAAGTTTGTTGATTGATGATTGGATTGATGATTAATTTAATGTGATTAAATTATATCCAATAAACACTCTATTATGAATAGATGAGTATTTCCCTTGGAAGAATTAATTATGTGAATATGATTCACGATAATTAATTATAAAATTTGAATATGAGGTGGAGGATCACATAAGTGACATCCATGGTCTCCCGTCAAGGTAAAAGAATTCCGTCGCCAGTTGTTGTGTATAGGAGACGTCTGTCCGAAGTGACAGATCCTGTACATGATTTAATTGGATCGAGTTCTTTGCTTCTCGAAAGAGTAAGGCTGTATACGTAGTGACCCCAATATCGAGTCCTCATATTATTGTGGTGATATTGGATTGCATATAGAGAGTATTAAGCCTGTTGACGGTTGGTTCAATTAACAACGGGTCAACATCATCTTAGGGGTGGTGGGCCCAGGTGTTAAAGACTGAATTGGGAATGCAAGTTGGACTTGCAAGGCGGAATGAGTTCCCGCTTCTTTTTATCGGAGTCGCAAAATTCTCATATTATTGGGATGTGACAAAGATAGGAAAGGAGATCCCAGATCTTGCTTGAGATATAACGGTAAGTGTATCTCTTACTTTGAAAGAAAAATAGGGAATAATCTTTCAAAGTTGACCTAGCAAGACAAATTTGATTTAAAATGCCTTAATTAAATAATCTTAAAATGTATTTATATTTATCTATATATTCTAATATAGTGCATTCTTAACTTCAGAAAATGAAGTCCATGAACCCACTTAGCAGGCTCTTGGAGGTCAACCAGTTGACCAGACCAAATTATTCGGATTGGATCTGAAATTTGGATCTTGTCCTATCTGCGGAGCGCGTCTCTTATGTGCTAAGCAAGGACAAGATAGCAAACCCTAATACTGCAGAAGATAAATCATATAATGAAAAATATGATGAAGACCATAATCTGGCAAGGTGTTACATCCTTGGGTCATTGTCCAATGTGCTTCAGAAGCAACATGTGGAAATGAACCATTGCCAAGAGATTATGCTGAATCTGAAGGAGATGTTCGGTGACATAAACAACACACAACGTTACAATGTGATGAAAGAGCTTATTCACTGCAAGATGCAGGAAGGGACCTCTGTCAGAGAACACGTACTCAAAATGTTTAGGTACCTCTCTGAGCTAGAAACCCTGTGGGCCTACTTGGATTCTGAAATGCAAGCTGATTTCATTCTCCTGTCGCTCCCTAAGTCTTTCAACAACTTTGTTGTGTCTTACCACATGAACAAAGGTGACTTCACAAACGCTGGGCTGTTAGCTGCATTGAAGTCTGCAGAAGACATCATGAAGAAGGACGTCCCCTCTACTAGTGAAATGGTTGCACAGGTGAGAGGAAAGCGCGAGCGGAAGCAAGGTTCTCGGAAGAGCCCGGCCCTGAAGAAAAAGAAGAAGATTCAAGGAGTTGGTTCATCTTCTAGTGCTTCCACATGGATGACATCGAAAAAGTCCGATGTCTGTCACCACTGCAAGAAGTTGGGGCACTGGCGGCGTAATTGCCCAGATTACCTGAAGTCTGCTGACAAAGGTAAAGCCCCAGCATGTATGAAATCTACTTTCGTCATTGAAACCAGTTTTCTCGTTGGACGAGAAGGAAGTTGGGTTATAGATTCTGGTGCTTCTGTTCACGTATGCAATTCGTTGCATTTGTTTCAGGAAACTAGGAATCTGGAGCAAGGGGAGATAGTTATCCAGATGGGATCTGATGCAAGTGTTGCAGCAATCGCCATCGGGACGTGCAGACTATCGTTATCTAGTGGTCGAGTCCTAGTACTTAAAGAGTGTCTTTATGTACCTGGGGTCAGGAGGAATTTGATATCTGTGTCTAAGCTTGTTAGACAAGTGTACTCCTTCCTGTTCTGTAATAAATTAGTCATTAATCAATATGATAAATTTGTTGCGGAAGGTGTTCTGACTTCTGGTGGACTCTATGAATTGTGCATTGATGAATGTGTCATAAATGTTACTACCACTGATAATAAAAACCCTAAGAGATCAAGGGAGAATGGAAATCATTCGAATATGATTTGGCATCAAAGGCTCGATCATTTATCTGTTGATAGGATCAATAGATTGATAAAGGATGGACCTTTAGATTTTCTGTATGTTCAATCTTTACCTACCAGTGAACATTGCATTCGAGGTAAAATGACCAGGATGCCTTTCCGTAACAAGGTTACGAGATGCGAAGGTATTCTTGACCTAATACATACTGATGTATGTGGTCCCTTCAGTACTGCGACTAGAAATGGATATCGATATTACTTGACATTTATTGATGACCATTCGCGATACGGGTTTATCTTCCTGCTACGTCATAAATCTGAAACTTTTGAAAAGTTCAAAGAGTTTAGGGCTTTGATTGAGAACCAAACCGATAGGAAGATCAAACGGATTCGATCTGACTGAGGTGGTGAGTACCTCTCAGATGAATTCAAGGAATGTCTTAAAGAGAATGGAATTGCCTCCAATCTCACTCCTCCTGGAACTCCCCAACTTAATGGTGTTGCTGAAAGACGCAACAGGACCATCATGGACATGGTCTATTCAATGATGAGCAAAGCACATTTGCCTCTTAGTTTCTTGGGATATGCAGTAGAGACTGCGATATATATCCTGAACAAGATTCCTAGCAAATCTATACCAAAGACTCCTCACGAGCTCCGGTATGGTACCAAGCCTAGTGTTAAACACTCTGAGGTTTTAGGGATGCTTGGTCCATGCGAAGAACGTGGACGCAAGTAAGATAGAATCTCGCACTCGTGAGTGCTACTTCATTGGGTATGTTAAAGATGGTATTGGATACCAGCTTTATGACCCTGAGACCCAAAAGGTTTTTGTCTCTAGGGATGTGAAATTTCCGGAGGATGATTTCCTTAAAGGTCAAGACAAGAATGAAGTAGATGAACTCATTGAATCCCCTGAGGATTGTGAGATTCCTGAACCAGAAACTGAAGAGATAAATGAAGATGAAACACCCATACCTCTTCGAAGGAGTTTAAGGATGGTTGCACCACCTGAAAGGCATGGATTCCATGTGTCAGGTGAAACTGATAGTGACCCTTCTTTATTTGATGAAGCACTTGCGGATCATGACATGGATAGATGGATGCTAGCAATGAAGTCAGAGATTGACTCCATGCATAAGAATGGTGTATGGACCCTAGAGGATCCACATAAAGGGGTGAAACCCATTGGGTGTAAATGGATCTTTAAGAGAAAGAGGGGACCTGATGGGAAAGTAGAGACTTTCAAGGCACGGCTCGTAGCCAAGGGCTACACACAGAGAGAAGGCATCGACTACGATGAGACGTTCTCTCCTGTAGCCATGCTTAAGTCTATCAGGACACTACTAGCTATAGCTGCATCTCTTGACTACGACATCTGGTAGATGGACGTCAAGACAACCTTCCTCAATGGATACCTCGAGGAGGATATCTATATGGAGCAGCCCCAGGGCTTCATAGTTGAGGATGGTAAAGTATGCAAGCTGAAGAAATCCATTTATGGGCTCAAACAAGCTTCTCGTAGCTGGAACATCAGATTTAACGAAACCATAAAGAGTTATGATTTTGTGCAGAATCTTGATGAACCTTGTGTGTACAAGAAGCTTAGTGGAAGCACCATTGTGTTCATCGTGCTTTATGTAGATGATATCCTTATCATTGGGAATGATACATGAATGATGACCAGTGTCAAGATTTGTCTATCCCATACCTTCGATATGAAAGATCTTGGAGAAGCCTCTTACATCTTAGGCCTGAAGTTGTTCAGAAACTGAGAAAAGAGAATACTGGGATTATCACAACATGGATACATCAAGAAGATTCTTGAACGATTCCATATGGATAGTTCCAAGAAAGGATTCCTTCCCTTAGGACATGGTATCCATCTGTCCAAAGGGATGGCTCCTCAAAGTGTTGAGGAAAAGAAGGCCATGGTTGGACGCCCTTATGCATCAGCTGTAGGAAGCTTGATGTATGCCATGATGTGTACTAGGCCAGACATCTGCCATGCAGTGGGAGTGGTAAGTTGTTACCAATCCTGCTATGGAGAGAAACACTGGAATGCAGTAAAGAACATATTCAAATATCTAAGACGGACGCAAGATTACATCTTGGTCTATGGGGATGGTGATCTCCAAGTCTTGGGATATACAGATTCAGACTTCCAGTCGGACATTGATGATCGAAAGTCGACATCAGGGTTTGTATTCCTGTTGAACGGTGGTGCTGTGAGCTGGAGAAGCAAGAAACATGACACTACGGCGGATTCAACAACAAAAGCCGAATACATTGCCGCATCGGATGCTGCAAAGGAGGCGGTGTGCTTGCGCAAGTTCATCTTGGAGCTCGGCATAGTTTCCTATGATACTCCCGTCCCGTTACTCTGTGATAACACTGGAGCCATTGCCCAAGCAAAGGAACCCAGGTGTCATCAAAAGAGCAAGCACGTGGAAAGGAAATACCACATCATTCAGGAGATTCAAAACCGTGGTGATATCATCATCACAAAGGTGGCCTCTGCCGACAACATTGCTGATCCTCTTACCAAACCTCCGACACAAAAGGTTTTTGACCATCATGTAATGAGTATGGGTTTACGGATTGTACCTGAATGGTTCTGAGGGCTAGTGGGAGATTGTTAGGCATGTGAGCCCTGGGCGAACCATTCTTACAATAATTGTTATTGTAATATTTATGTTTATCAATAAAAGTTATTGATGTTTCACTCCCTTTCTGAAATTAAATGAATGAATGCACTATAAGGTCCCTCTGTACAATTAGGGTTATGTATCCTGGCTATCTTGATGATCATATAGCTGTTGATTCATTAAATGAATCATAGAGGCTGGTGTTTGGATGAATATCTAAGGAGTTAGATAGAGGACTCATCAAGCACCGTCAAATGATTGTCATGTGAAGATATCCAACCTGAGTAGGAGATGGCAATCCTTTCTCACATAGGCTGATATCTGACCGACCTCTCGATGCAGGTCCTCTGCATGGGAATAGTGATTCGGAGGTGTCAGAGTAGTTAGGTCAATGCATTGACTTAACGGGATCGATATAACTTAAGTCCTATGTTGAATGCTGTCACATCATAGGCATGCATCCTCTGACCGGAGACAGATGTATTGCTATATGTCTGAGTATGTACATTTGGCATACCAATAGGTTGATGACCTAACCAAGGTCTATACACCGACGAGCTGGTGTGCATATAAGGGTATATGAGCAATATGATATCTCAAAAGGATCATACATGTTCACTTGTGAACCGAAAGACATGAGCTCACTCATGAGGTATTGGGACCGATCAAATTCCATGCATGGTCGTCGTGCTTTGGAAGCATGACATGAATTTGAAGGTATGATATATGCTTTGGGAAAGCATATGATCGATACCAACTCCCAATGACCAAGATAGAGAAACTTAGCGATCAAACCCTGAAGAAGACATCGTAAAATTGATCTTGATCTTCGGGTTGACCATGGGTCTTCCAGTATGCAGGATGAACAGGTATTGGGAATACCTGAGGGTGATGTGATCATAAACGATTGTATATCCATGACGCTTCCATTCCGAGGGAGTGATGAAACAGGTCTGGATTTTAGTGGCTCCTTTCAGTAGAGAAGCAATCCGATCTTATTCCAAGTGTTGGACATTGGTCTGAATGAGATTCAGATTTAATGAGAAGATTAGATTTGCGGTCTTGATTTAATCAAGCATTTGTGGGAGGTTCGTAAGATCTGGATTTGAGATAAGATCTCAATATCCAAGTCACTATACATGGAATAATACAATTGCCCTATCCTTATCTCCAATTATCTGCGGAGAAAGCACATTATTCTTGAAGGAGTTCAAGAATAATTCATTTGATGAATTCATATCCGAGCATGAAGGACTTGATGATTAAATGAGATTTAATAATCAAGGATAATATGAATATGATTCATATTGTGAGAATGATTATCCATGATAACTAAATGGGATTTAATTATCAAGGATTAAAGAATGTGGATAATACTATCCATGATATATGTGTATTATAAATATGATTTATAATATATATAGATAAGAGAGAATTTATGTAAATAGAATTTGTTAATTAATAATGTGGATTGGATTCACATTTATTAATTAATTGGAAATGTAATTTACAAATTAGTGTGGGTTGTGATTTGATTCACATATTTTCAATGGCATGATTGAAATATTCACAAAGTAATTTAGAAATAATTTGGTGGATAATTTTGTGATAATTGTTATTACAAAATTTATTAAGAAATAATAAGATAAAATATAAAAGAGGCAAAACAACCACCTAAATAATAGGTGGCGTCACCTATGAATGATTCATAGGTGACGCCCCCTAAAATCTAGGGTGGTTAGTTGCCTCCTTTTTTGTTATCACATTATCTCTTAATTAGTTAATTTATGTTAAAATTAAATTATGTTGATAATGTTGCAACATATTTTAATTTAAATATAAATTAATGTTGTTGGATTTAACCAACAACAATCATAGCCATTGATCATACATAGACCAAGCATGGCCGTTGGATCTATGTGTCCATGGATTGAGATCCATTGGATCCTAAACTAGTATAAAAGGAGGTCTAGCCTAGCCTTTAAAGTTACATCATCTAGAGTTGTAGAAGACTACTACTCTCTCTCTCTCTCTCATTCTCGTGTGGGCTCTCTCCCTCTCAGTCGCAAGTGGCCGTCCACTTTACATATTGAGGAGGAGAGCGTCTTGCTTTCGCCTTCGACGACTGGTGGATCTCCATCTTCTTTGGAGTTGCTTACTCTAAAGGTAGACGATGGATTTCGTTTGACGAAATCAGAGGAGCCATCGCTTGGATCTTCATCGAGGATTGCGGGAGGTACGCGACTCATCATCGTGCCCTCAAGTGCGTTCTTTGTAGATCGGACTTGAGATAGGAGGATCTCTCATTTGGGATCTCGCGATCACAACCACGCTTCAAGAGGTATTCTTATGATTTGTGGTTTGATGAAACGATCCGAGAAGTGTTCTCGTGATCATGTGGTTTCATCTTTAGTTTTAAAAATTTTAATTTCTGCCGCATCTAGCGACTAGTGCAACTAGTTGCTCCGATTGCATACGATGCGATCAATACGCTCCCATGATGCGCTTAAGGATAATCAATATCCTTCACATAGCACCTCCAGCCTGCTCTCGAGCATCTCAACAGTGCATTTGGTGGCCGGACGAGGAAGATAGCTTCGATCAAAGCATCCCAACACCATTGCTCATCCCTGTTCTTCCAAGGGACTCCGTAGCCGTCCGATCGAAGTCATTCACCCAAGATAACAGGAAGCGTTGGATCAAAAGCACCAATACCAATGATCACCTTCGTGAGATCTAATCTCAGCTCCATCCTGCGAAGCGTCATGGCACCACGTCGTCGTGCCACGTGTTCAAGTGATGATCCTCAGCCACGTTATACAACGCATGTTGAGGGTAATTTGCACATCGTGGCCCTAGTTTTTGTTTATTTTTTAGTCCTATAAAATATATGTAGTTTAAAATTGTCTATAAAATTTGCAAGGCACCCCTTGCACTTTCTTGTATTTATATTTTGTTCCAGGCCACGTTAGTTCACGTGCCAACCCACATGAGGTTGCCTTTTTGTAGTTGACCCCCTATAGGCTTTTGCATTTTTGGATATTTTGCATTGTAGCTCCTGACTTTTATTTTAATTGTAACTATACGCTTGCTAGTTTTAACATTTTATATGTTTATTTTTCATTTATTAAAAATAACATCCGTGCTCTAAACATTATGAAAAATAATGATTTATGCGATCTTGCATAAAGTTTCACATATAATTTTAGTCTTGCATTTTAGGTATTTACCTATTTTCTAAAAATAAAAAGAGCACATTTCCCCTATTTGCATTTTAAAATACCAAAATAATAAACCTTTTTGAAAAACTACAAAAAAGTATATTTATATTATAATATTTTCAACTCCAGACCAAAAATTCCTAAAAATATAAATAGACAAAAATCATAAAAATCATTTAAAAACTAAAAAATATTTATTTTCACCTTTGAATTTTCTTTTTATTATATATTATTAATTAAAAATAGTTTTCGAAAAAGTTATTTAATCTAGTATTTTTAATTTATGAATCAATGCAACCTATTTATTCAATCCCTTTTTTGGTTATTTTTTACTTAAAAATATCTAAAATTAGCTAAAATTCCCCAAAAATCTCAAAAATAATATAAAATATAAGAGCATAAAAATAGTTTATTATGTATTTTTTGTTATTTTTAGTCGTATTTATAAATATATTACCATGTGTTATATATATATTTATATATATTCCTATATTTTACAAAAAGAAAAAGAAATTGAAAATATGAAAATATAAAAAGAAAAAAATCCAAAAAATAGTTATCTAAAAACACCCAATTTTTTTTCAAAATCCCCAAAAATACCCAAAATTATTTATTATCTGATTTATTCAATTTTGATTGTTTATCCTCCTTGGTTTCCTATGTTCAACCTCTACTGTACCTGTCCACAATACAATATATTGTAGGGTATAATATTTTTTTATTCACACTACTTGCATTGATTTTCTAGACATCGTGTGGTTTAAATGTTATTTGACTCGACTCTTGTGAGCGATCGCCTCATTGATATTTTATATTCACCTTCCGCGAGATAATTTAGGCCCTTGCAATAGTCATCTCAATTGGTATCAGAGCCTGGTTACTCCAATAGTTTATTCAGTAATTGATAATTATGAGTGGTATTCTGAATATATGGGTGTATTAAGATCCTTTGATCTTAATATTTGACTACAATACAATTCACAAGTCATTGTCCCTTATGTGCATCATGCTAAGATGTATAGAACATAACCTTTGGCTTTGATTCATCCTAAGACCGTAGCAGACCAATACATGTCTTGGCAATTAGTGGCTAGGATGGCAATGGTCCAAGAGATGTGACAAAGGCAACATGAATTATGGGAGAGGCTCAATGCACAAGCGGAGAGACCCGAGGCACCCAAACCTGTGGATTCTAGGGTTGAGGGTTCTGGCCACTTTTCTAAGGAAGAATCGAGTTATCTTCCTTCTGCTGAGTTTAATCCTATCCCAGTTGAAGGAGAAATGGAGACAACCCTTCCTAGACACCAAAAAATACTGGATATTTATCGAAAGGTAAAGATATCAGTAGAAGTACAATAATACTATCTGATCAAGGAACCATGAGGACACGTATTTATAATATGAGATATCCTAGATAATTATTTAATATACGTAGCAGGACACATGTTACCTATTTCCCTACTACTTATTGAAATGGATGACTTTGATATGTCTTGGGGATGGACTGGCTAGAAAGGCTCATGTATTCCTTGACTATTTCCAGAAGACATTAACTTTTCACATTCCTAATTCGATAGAGTTCTAGTCTATTGGAAAGACATCCAGTGATGATGTCAAATTTATACTCTGAAGGTACGGCAATTGTTAGAGAAATGGTACCAAGGATATTTAGCTTATATATGTATCCACTATATCAGGGCCAAACATAACAATAGAAGATTTACCTATAGTATGCAAGTTTTCTGATGTATTTCCAGATGAACAATATGGATTACCACCTGAGAAAGAGATTAAATTTGAAGTATCTCTTACACCTGATACTCCACCTATCTCTATCCCTTAATATAGGATAGTACCGGCTGAGTTATGGGAGTTAAAGGTACAATTACAAGATCTGTTAGAAAAAGGCTTCATTCACCCTAGTACTTCACCCTGGGGTGCGACTGTTTTATTTGTGAGGAAGAAGGATGGGTCGATGCAGCTGTGCATTGACTACAGGCAACTAAACAAGATGACAATAAAGAATAAGTATCCTCTGCAAACAATAGATGATATCTTTGACAAGTTGCATGATTCAACTATATATTCCAAGATTGGCTTAAGATCTGGATATCATCAGTCGAAAATTAAAGATACAGATATTCTCAAAACAACCTTTTGAACTAGATACAAACAATATGGATATTTAGTTATGTCTTTTGGATAGACAAATGCCCCAACAACCTTCGTAGATCTCATGAATAGAGTATTTAGAGAATTACTAGATCACTTTGTAGTAGTCTTCATTGATGACATGCTTATTTACTCCAAGGATAAGTACCAGCACGAACACCATCTCTGGCATGCATTTGAAACACTAAGGAAGAATAAACTATATTCTAAATATAACAAATGTGACCTTTGGCTATCTGAAGTATCCTTCTTAGTCCATATTATTTCAGGGGAATGCTCTTAAGTTGATCATGTGAAGGTTAGTGCATTGATTGTCACAAAAATAATATCTTTTCTGCATCTAGAATATTTGTGAAGGAATTTTGATGAATAGCATTTCTAATGACCAAGTTGACTCAGAAAGAAGTCCCATTTATATGGTCTATTGCATGCAAAAATAGTTTTGAGACATTGAAAGAACACCTAACATCTGCACCTATCCCTACTATACCCTCTGAGACTGAAGGGTTTATAGTATACACTGATGCATCTGAAGAAGGACTTGGGGTAGTTCTTATGCAACATGGCAAGGTAGTTACTTATGTATCATGACAACTTAGGACACATGAGAGGAACTACCTGATACATGACCTTGAACTAGGTGCTGTAGTATTCGCTTTGAAAATACAGAGACATTACCTCAATGGTATTACTTCTGAGATCTTCACCAATCATAAAAGATTGAAATATCTGTTTAACTAGAAGGATCTCAATATTGAGACATAGTCGACGGTTATAGCTTTTGAAGGACTATGATTGCACCATCTCCTACCACCTCGATAACGAGAATGCCATAACAGATGCCCTTTGCAGATTATTCACATGGGTTGGTGAGTGCTATCCACTTCTGGAGTTTACTATAAATATTGAGTGAATGAAAACCATTTGATAGTAGTGTTGATAATATAACTGTTCCTCGTTGATACAAACCAGAGATCTGAGATAGAATAAAGAAAGGACAGGAGGATGATCCGGTTCTTAAAGACCTGAGATAACAACTTGAGAAGAATGAGATAGAGGGATTCCATATACAAGATGGGTTACTGTATAACTATCACAGAGTTTGTGTATCAAACACACCCGAATTGGGGAAAGACATCTTACGTGAAGCGATTGATCTAGACTATCTATTCATCCAGGAATTACATGTATGTATAATATTAGTTCACAGATGGCCAAGAATGAAGAAGGATGTTGCTGTGTTTGGGAATTCATGTTTCACCTGATAACATGATTATTACAACCTCTCCCTATCCCTAAATGGAAATAGGAAAGCATTCCAGGGACTTCGTTACTGTCTTACCTCAAACAAATGGTGGTAAAGATAATATATGGGATATAATAGATTCTCTAACCAAGGTAGCATATTTTATTCCAATAAGCTTATCTTCCACTCTAGACCAGATTGCTGAGTTATATATTACACATGTGATCTGTCTCCTTGGTATTTCAAAGGAGGTAGTTTCAGATCAAGATTCATGATTCTTCTCACACTACTAGGAGAAATTCATGAAAGCCTTAGGCACACAACTATGATTGAGCACAACATATCATCTGCAGACAAATGTTCAATCAGAATGTACTATTCAAACTCTAAAGGATATGCTACGAGCATGTGTCTTAAAATGAAAGGGATCATGGATTAACATTTTATTCTTGAAGAATTCACCTACAATAATAGTTACCATGAAAGTATTGGCATGTCACCATTTGAAGCACTATATGGATGTTGGTTTACTACTCCTTTGTGTTGTCAATAGGTCGAGATAAAAAAACCTTTACGATTTAGATAGACTTAAAGAGATATAGGAAGCTGTAAAGCTTGCTCAAAAAAGACTAATAACCGCTCAGAGTTGCTAGAAAAGCTATAGTAATACTAGGTGAAAAGATCTTGAGTTTGAGGTAGGCAACTTTGTATTCATTAAAGTATCACCAATGATGGGAGTTCAGAGGGTTGTCTTGCGTTGAAAGTTGGCATCAAGTTTGGGTCCCTTTGAAATTATTCAGCATATTGGAAAAGTTGCATAAAGACTTGCACTCCATCCACATCTTTTGGCAATACATGATGTTTTTCAAGTATAAAATCTGTGAAAGTATATTAAGGAACAAGAGCATAAGATAAGCTATGATGATCTGCATGTTGAGCCAGACTTGACATACTTAGAAGTACCTGTTGACGAATATCCATTTCATCACATTTATTCTTTCATTTTAGCCTCTAAACCCTTGCTGAATGCATGAATATATCATTAATTTGTCAAAATAAACACTTATTAATTTATACAAAATATTATATAAAATACTGTACATTAATTGTATTAATTAAAAAAAATAAAAGAATAAAGGAAGAAAAGAAAAAAGTGAAGTGTTAAGGATATTGAAGTGACCCTATCCCCCAAGACTCAGTCATCATGATGACTTAGTCGATAAGGAATAAAGTAGGGGGATATAGGGAAGCTAATTGTACAGAAACCACAGTCGGATCAGTCTATAAAATAGATTAATAATTACTTTTGGAACATATTTTATTCTTTAGTATTTACACCTCAAATAAGAAAACTTTGTACACGAAAATTATTGATAAAAATGTATAGAAAATACAATGTTTGTTTCATACAAAAATAATATACAGTGTACATTTTATACACAGAATAAAATCCTAAAAACCAAACTTTACAGAACCATATCTCCCAAATAAAACTCAAAATACATCAAAATTAACTTAAATTGTACATAACTTTCAATAAGCTATTTAAGAAAGGTAGTTTCATATTTTTTGGAGTTAAGGCGTGAAAGTTAGGTTTCAGACCCCTATTGTACAATATACCTGAATAAAATACTCATTTATTTGTTCTATATTAATCTTATTATTTCATATTTTTATATTTTTGTAAATATTATTTATAATGTAGGTACATATTACAAATAAAAATAAAACTATAAAGAAATCATTAAAATAAAATATGCATACTAAGTACATAGATGAATATACGATACATAGACCTATGTAATAAACTTACTTATTTATTTCAATGTAAATATTATACCAGAAAAATATAATAAAAATATATTAGTGTACTTAAAAATAAGTCTATGTAAATATCAAAATAAAATATATATGAAAATACCTATATATATAATTGTAAAAAGCAACCTCTAATAAAACACCTCGAAAAATAAAGAAAAATAAGAATAAATTACTACAGAAAATTAGAAACACTTTTCATTTTATAACCTAAAAATAATAAAATAAAATTTTATTTATTATCCATTTTCCAAGGCATTTTATGCATTGAAACTTCTTGGTTGGTCCATGTGGACCAACGAGGCATCTCCATTCGTTGACCTCGGTCAAATTTACCTCACCCCCTCGAACTTCTATCAGAAGTCACGAGTCCACCTACTTGGTTGATTTATCACGCCTCCGTTCTTCATCCATTGCCCTCGAGGCTTCCATCTTCCTGTAGCCATCTCGTCCTTCATCCACATCCTTCCTGGAATCCCCACCAACTTCCGATCGATCTCACGCAAACCCCCCTCGAAACCCGCTCAAAAACCATTTATAAATAACCCCTAGATCTCCTTTTGCTTTTTGATTGCTCTCTCTTGGTCGTTATCGCCTCAAATCGCTCCTATAGACTTCTCCATGGTGACAACAAGGTGTGGTTGGAATTTGTAGCGAGGAGAAGCCAAGGTGGAGGTGTATCCACCCACTATCGGAGATGCTTCGGCAGGTTCTGCTCTTGGCTTTCCCAGCCGATTTAGACTCATGTCTCGTTATTCTAAGTAATACAATTAACATAATTTCCAATAATGTTCTGAATTTAGGATTTAATTCAAGTATGTAGGTAGAAATCGAGTTTGTTCATCAACCTGGAGTTAGAGCTCCAGGTGAATTTCATCATTAAACCCTCATCGATTTGATTCGCTTATCACCCCATTTTGATCCCACATGCTTTCCCCACAATTCGCCCACAAAATCCCACTCAATTTTTCTCGAATTGAAGGATTTCAAGCTCCTCTTCCACCATATCCTCGGAGCTCCATCCCCCTATCATTCTGCCCTTTGTTTCGCTCATATCTTGGGACGAGGAAGACATCCTCATGGCTCAAAATATTTTGGTTCATGTGTACAAGTGCCAAGTAGCATCTGAAGCGATCACGATCACTCAGAAGCAGCCATAGGTTCTCGAGCATCGTCTGGCCACCTCGAGCTCCCTCGCCTCCCTTGGAGCTTGCCATTGCATGTGGAGGAATGTTTGGAATGAAACACCCAACTTAGGAAGGAGACTGGACCAGTGAGCTACACGAATTCGACGATCGAAATTCACCTCGCTGAGTGTTCTTTGTGTTCTTGAAGGAGCTCCAGGTCTTATCCGATGGAAGCCCACCTCCAGATCTAATCTAGATTGTAGATTTGAAGTGAAATGGTACGACTGCTCGGCCACACAATCAGACACGTGGCACCCCTTAGACGGCTGGATTTGAGACTTTTAATGGGTAATTTTCACAATCCTTCCTTTGTATTTTTGGTAATTGCTAAAAAGTCTTGTAAATATTCTATGTAGTTTAAAAAGTAGTGGATAAATTGCATGTAGACCCTGGAACTTTTCAAATATTACAATTTAGTATCTGTTAGAGTCACATGCATATGTTGTAAAAATTACGTGAGCACCCTCATAGGTTTACGTATTTCGCTTAAGTTCTGAAACTTTCATAGAAAGTTCAAAAATTCTAGGATATTTACATTTTGTACCTAAAGTTTATTCTATATTTCATTTATGCCCTTTCCAAGACTTGTATTTATGTTGATCTGATCTATTTATTAACTATATCACGTGTGCTCCAAAAAACACAAAAAATAGGTGTTTGCTCCTGATTGTACACACTTCCTCGCCATATTTGTATTTTTGCAATTTATGAGCTTTTAGTATATATTAAAATTCAATTAAAACATAACTATTCCCTGTTTTACTTATAAAATACCAAAAAAATAAAACAATTTTTTTAAATTCCAAAAAATACATTTTCTGTTTGTCTCTTTATTTTCTAACTCCATAATTAAAAATCCTAAAAATAGAAAACAAAAAATCAAGAAAATCAAAAAAAATTCCAAAATCAAGTTTAAAAAGATTAAAAATCCCCTAAAATACCAAAAATATAATTATCTATTTCTTTATTTATATTATCTTCTACTTATTAAAATCGACTTGAAAAAGTTTGGAGTTATGATACTATTTTTATTCTTCATTTAAATTCTGGGTAGTTATTAAATCCCTGATTTGGGATATTTTGACTTTTAAATCCCTAAAAATCAGCAAAAATTCTTAACAAATTACAAAAATTGTATAAAAATATTTAAAATACAAGAACATTTTACTTTTTTGTATTTAGAGTAATTTTACTTGAGTTTCTAATTATATTAGCCTCTGTTGTCTATATAATATTGTATATCATCCACTACTTATTTAAAAGTAAAAAAATAATTAAAAATATGAAAGATATATAAAGAAAATAAAAATCAGAAAATTAAAGTCCATAAAAACAAAAATATAAAAATATTATTAAATTAAAAACCCACATTCTCAGATTAATATTGTGCATAGTTATATATATACATACATGTATTATTTATTCATTATTTATAAATAATATTAAGTGCTACATTACGTGTTTCTTGTGTTCGACACCCTACTCTGCTTGTCACTATACGCTCATTTTTTGTAGGGTTTATAATAAATTTTGATTGACACATGCTTCTTCATTAATTGATATATTGTGGGTTAATTGTTTTTTATCACCTAGAGCATTGTGAGGAGTCAGTTCAGCGACATTGCTACCGCCTTGTGTGGAGTGTACGACTCTCTCCTCTATGTTAGGTTGTCAAACAAATGGCACTGTTGTAGAGATGGTGTTGCAACACATTTTTATTGTATACATAACTGTTCCTAATTTGCCTCTATTTTTCTTTTTATTTTAATTATTTGTCTGTTATGATCCCATTTCTTTGTTTATTTTTTCTTGTAAGGGACCTCTTGGCGATGACCGTCTATTAGGAGGTGGGCGCACCCGAGGTGAGTGGAGGTTGGCTTTCTCTTTTTAAGTTGACCAGGAGAGAAGAGCAGGGAAGATGGAGGAGAGCATCTTGGACTTAGCTTTTATTCTTATTTTTGTGAGGAGAGAAATTTATTCATAATTAATTTGTAATTAACTCGGACAATACTCTCTCCACCACAAGAGGTCCACTGCCCGGGTGTGTCTTTTCACATGGGGGCCTCGTATAGGATTTTTCGTGTTTTATCTCCTTTATTTTATTTGTTTCACATGATTTGAGATTCCTACTTTTGTTTATATTTGTTTTTTCGTGAGTGAGCCCTTAGATACTAGGCTGTTTTGACTCGGTAACTAGGTCCAAATCCCTAACAACATTACATGCATCTATAGTATACTTCGCTTGGACTTAGTCAAAAATTAATTGTTAATTACTTGAATTTGGAACCACACGCCATGCGAGACCTCATACATCTGTTACAGGACCTGTTGTGGTGGGCACCGAGAGGTTTCCAAGACCAGACATATAGTATCCATTTAAGTGATTAGCATTTGGTTCTTCTCAATAACAACAACTACTGTTTAGGACATTTTTTTAATTTTGCATATCACCGTATAGTGTAGATGTTTCAATTCTGCCTTGCATCTCATATAGAGAGAGCTGAGAAGCATTGTAAGTAATTCCAACTTTGCATGCATCATTAGTCACTAAAGCGAGATTTCCATCTTAGTGATGACTTGCACGACTTTTCCACCCTCTCTCCCCTGTATTTATATAAATTAAGACGTAAAGTAAAAAAAACAAAAAAATCATTAGGCGGTTTGCTTTGAAAAATACTCAAAAAATTGAAAAATCCAAAAATTTAAAAAGAGATTGCTAAATAAACTTGACCTAAAATTCATACGAATGGTTTAGGATTCATAAAGCGCACATTATTTTCAGGTACATTCCAGACAGAGTAGTGACGTGTGACCCGCTAAGGATAAGATCCCAAATCCCAATCTGTGGTGCCTTGATATCACTTGGGTTGGTGAAGTATTGACGCTTCTATAGTACGTGACTGAGTAAGGCCTCGTTGAGCACGATGTTCACCTTGTGTGGAGCATCCGACTTGGTCTAAAGTACTGAGTTTAGGCCATGCCCTCAAGGATTTGTCTGTCTCATCGGTTTGCATCCGAGTAGATCCTTGCACACTCACGGGCGATTCCGCTGCAAGTGAGGTCTGAAGTATTGGTTTCGCCTATCGGCTTCCCCTCTTTATTTCTTTGACTGAGTAGCCGTCCAGGCACGAGATCAAGAACCTTCAAGTGCACATGTCACTAGTTACAAAGGAGGTGGAAGAAGTACGGGGTGCTTGCCTAGTACTACACACGCTAATATAGGGTTAGCATACTTAAGGACTTATTATAAGATTGCGTGAAAATAGCAATAAATCGAAAAGATAAGAATAGCCGAACTCTTACGGCTTCACATGTGTTGAATGGGTGAACCTACCCATATTTTGTGTTTGTTTTAATCATATTAAGGTTCAAAGATCAGTCCTGCACATTGTGTGCCTTTTTCGCATTCTTCTATTTTGGATTCTCCTTTGACCCCCTGCTCCTTTGGAGCCTTCTATTGTTTTATTCTCATTTATTCCTTGTTTAACCTCTGTATCATTCTTCCATTCTTGATCTCCTCTTGACCTTCAAGATGGAGACACATGAATGGCTAAGCTGGCACCCCACCAATACCACCAACGATTCCATATGCTTGTCAATTCCAATAATTTGGGACAATCCCTGAGAACCCGGTTCAGACTCTGTGAACCGATCTCCAGCCTCATCTTCTCCAATAAATTGGGATCACTCTTGTCCCAAAATCTACCCATTTTGGATGGCAATTGATTTCACTCCTTACACATCACCATCCTTAATAAAGTTTTGTGTTGATCTTAACATACAACGATTTTTTACTTCTGGTGCCCCTATACAGATCGATCAGGGTATTATTCCATTTGCAGATCAAGAGCCCAATCTGGAGCCAGAAATTGTGATAG
This sequence comes from Ottelia alismoides, assembly GCA_037367405.1. Lineage (NCBI taxonomy): Eukaryota > Viridiplantae > Streptophyta > Magnoliopsida > Alismatales > Hydrocharitaceae > Ottelia > Ottelia alismoides. Next base: position 249,423 of record JAZKJV010011298.1, on the reverse strand, counting down.
AATCAGACTCAGGATTAGAAAAGGAGATGGCTCTAAGAGAAAAAGGGAAAGGACCACATCAACCACCTCATCAAGATCTGAGACAGCAACCCGATCAGAACGTTGTGAATGCCCAGATCCTTGCCTCTATTCAAGAAATCCAACAACAACTCACGGACATGGTTTTAACACAAGCTACTTTCCAGGGCATGCTCAATGACTCGAGGAGAAGGAGAGAAAACCAGGGAGGATGATTTGAAGAGGACCCTAAAGGTGGAGGCGGTAGAGGCCCATCAGACGAGCCTAGAGTAGAGTGGCCCGAACCAACTCTCTAAGAGACATACAATCTTGGGGCAGGACAAATCACTGAATGGGTCCAGATTCTCGCAATCGATGCTCATTTTGAATTGAAGCCTCAACTACCAACACTCGTACCTGCCTTCTGCGGAAATGACAATGAAGAACCTTATATTCATCTTCAACAATTCGGGCGCATCTGTGGTACAACTCACTACCCTGGTATACCACTAGGCATAGTCAAGATGATGACATTTCCCTTCAGCCTTCAAGATAAGGTCCTTTATTGGATCAACCACTTGGGGAAGGTCGTCATGACATGGGAGGAATTGAAGTCATCCTTTATGCAAAAGTATTATCCTTTGGGGTGATTCAATTAGATGTGTGCCAGCATAGTAAACTTCATTCAAGCCACACACGAGTCCATCACGAGTCTTAGGAAAGGTTTACTGAGTTATAAGAGAAATGTCCCCATCATGACATTCCATGGACCAACCTGATACAACACTTCTTTGGGGAACCTACAATAGAGAGTCAGAAACTCGTAGATGCTACATGTGGCGGCTCACATTTTAATAAAGATGAGGATGTCATTTGGCGGATCTTTGAGGATATGGCCGAAGGAGAGGCCACCTTATCGTCATCCCATATCTATCAACACGTGCTCCATAATATTCAGAAGCCTATGCATATGGCAACATCCCATGAGCCAAACAGGCACGAGAGCTCCAATCTGAGCATAAAAGGGATCCACCTATCCAAAGTCGACATAATCAAGTATCGATCACGGAATCTAGAAAAACTTGTTGTGATCGAACAAAGGACGCAACACCTGGACAAGCTAGATCAAATCACCAAGCAGATGGAGCTGCTGGTGAGCACAATCAGTTCCTACAACTCTGTATTTTCATCAGCTTCCACTCCAACTGAGATGAAGGAACAAGCACCGTCACAACCTCCTCAGCCGAGTCAGCTCAAGCCAGCATTTCAACATGTCTACTACGTGCAAGCCCCAGAGCCATCCACTCCAAAGCTGTCACAACAACAACAACTGGTTGTCTACTAGCCAGAGCCTTAGTACATTCCAGATCAGTTATCCCCTCCACCACATTTCATTCAGGAGGTAAATGGCATATGGTCGAATGATGCGCAACCGACCTGTCCAAGCGGACCTCAGCAGGGTCAGGGTGCTAACTCCCGCCAATTCCCTCAACAGTAAGGGGTGATGTTTGTCCATAATAGCTAGCCTCAACACAAGCAACACCAATAGTCTCCACAATTCCATGGTAATTGGAGACAGAACCAGTACCAGCAACCGCAATCCCGACAATACCAGCAAAACCAGCAATGCGTGGTTGTGCCATATAAGTAGTACCCTTAATCCCATTCCCCACGTACCACCTCTCCATAGATACAAATAAGGGAATATCTATATTTTACAGGTGTTATTTACAAGGGGATTTGGCTTCTTATTTTAATGCAAAAATGAATTCTAAAATGCAAAAATTATTTACAGGTCCATGAATGATAATAATGGAGAATAAATGGCAAAATATAGCTAATTACTTAGGAACGAAGCTCTATTTTAAACTTTTAGAGTGATGAATCACCGATTCATCGACTCTCCTGATAAATCCCAGATTTATAATCATTAATCTTCATTATTAAATCTCTTGCTCAAGTTAATCAAGAGGATTCATTGACTAATTAACACTAATTACTAACTACTGTGCTACAAATGATTAGCACTAATTATTATATATTAATATAATCCTATTATGATGTAATATTTTATGTATTTCTTTCTTATTAAAAGTCAACAAAATATTTTGATATTATATATAAATAAAATAGCATTAAATAAAATAAAAACCCAAAAAATAAGCAAAAGGAAAATCAAAGAAATTGGTTTCATATGGTTTTTAATAGTATTTAATCTTTATCTATGTATAAATGACTCTAATCTCGTTGACTTCTATAGATCTCATTAAAATATACAACTTTCATGTTCATCACTTTTCCAAATTCTCCCGTTAACTATTTATTTCCTAATTAACACTGATTTTCTAAATTAACTTACTGTGATTGGGCCATGTGGCACTTCTGATTGTGCCATGTGGCCCGCTCCTGTGTCACCACCTGCGCCTTGCTTTCTATCGTCTGATCTTCTATGTTACATCTCAATCATCTATTAACGACCGGATCTAGGTCGATTGATCAATTTGATCAGAGCTAATCCAGGCCATCCATAGGTGCCCAAATCTTGAGCGTATGATCTGATGATCAGACGATTGTAGTCTTTCGTCAACCTCCAGTAGTACTTCCTCCTTTTCCAAACGCCATTATTTTCCTCATTTCTCCAACTCCTCCAGCCAACCTCTTCGCAAACTACCCTCGCTAACTCCTTCATCTATCACCCCTCTCTCGTGCCAACTTCTTCATATCATCTAAAACCTAACCACGCTATCGATGGTGGTGGTTGAAACCACTATGGAGCCAACTTGCAACCACCACCTGCTCTTCTTCAAATACGCCATCGCCACCGTCAATGGCGGTCGTCCACCCTTGTACGAAGATGCTCCTAGCCCTCCTCCTCTCTTTGTGATAGATAGAAGATGATATGTTAGTGCTATAATGGTGCTCATCTTCCGGTGCCGACCCTTGGCCACCTCGCCAAGATACGACCATCTCCAGCTGTATGAGCTACTCCCTACGGTTAAGGGAGTTTCGTAGAAGACCTGAGGTCCACGATGGCCTCATCCCATGCCATCCACCTCCGCAAGTGAAAATTCTTCATGTACATGTTAGATAATTAGGAGTTTTTCTTCATTTCTTCAATTTTCGTGCCTTGTCGTGAGATCAAATCCCTCATTTGACTTGGTTTCGATCTTCACCGTGCATCTCTGATCCACAGTAAACTCTGTTCTCTATCTTTTTCATTCCTACACATTTACCAATTCCATCCACTTCTCTTTAGACTTGAAGGAGGGACCTCAATAGGGCCTCACTTTCTTCACCTCCAATTATCCCTTCACTCCATTCACATTCACACATAACTACTCCTGTTTGCTTCGGCTATGTGTTTTCTAATGCTGCAGGTGTCGAGCCCTTCAATGGTCGAAATTCTAGAAGGAGCTCCGATCTGGAGCTTTGTTCCTGATAGGTCCTCATCATCTCCATCCTTCGGCTACTCGAAGACCTTCTCCAACCATGCTTTATCTTCACAGAATCCTCAACGATCAATGTCAACCATATGATAGCTTCCAGGAGCCCGACAGAGGAAGGTGGGGCTTGCCGGAGCCCCGTCCCTTTTGCAGCCTTGTAAGGAAGAGGACGAAGAGCATGACTAACAATTGCCGTTGGATCGTGCCTAATTAGGCATGATCTAACGACCAAGATCAGGCCACATCGATGCCACTGAGCCTGCAGCTTTGGAGCGATACGAAAGACGAAGCATCAGATGACACCATGTGGCTCGGGCCATGAACCTCCATGCGATGTGCGTACGGGCCTTGGCAAATTGCATATCCACCTCGACCATTATCCAGAATTGCAAATATACCTTTGCGTAGGGGTATTCAATAATTTTATGAGCTGGCTTTTAATAATTTCAATCAAGATCTCCACGAACCTATGTGCAAGGAATCATTTATGTCTTATTTGCATTTATCCCCTGGATTAAAACTTGAATAATTTGAGCATATGATCTCCAAATGAAGAAATTTCAATGGCATTTTGATCCCTGTTTCATTATCTTTTGCATGAATTAGTTTATTCTCTGATTTCATGCTCATTGGTTGGCTCATCAATTAGAGATATTATTGGTGTTATAAATCACATGAAATGAAATTAGATTTCTGATTAAGTGCTCATTGGACATAGATCTGAATTGTGTAATTTCTTAAGATTAAATAATCATCTTAGGACATATTCGTGAGTAAATTTGCATGTGTTATTACTTTATCATTCTGTTCATTCTATTGGTAATTTCTAACATGTTGTAATTGTTTCAAAAACGCATTTCATTCCTGCATCCATTAGTGATGTGCATTTCACTTTGCATTGCTTGATTACATTGTTTGTTTTGTTTTTACCTTGATTAATTTACCAATCACTTAATATAGATATTTAAATACCTAAATGATCGTATTATGGATGTGTCCTTGTGTTCGACCCTAGACTTGCCAGTTTATAAATTAAAGCCGAGTACCTCGTCACTGAGATTAATTTCGATTCTGTATGGAAAGCCGAGTGCCTGTGCTACAAAATTACATGCATTTAGTGTTTCATCAGATGACGCCCTTGCTGGGGACACGACTTCATTAATATAATTATTTAGATTTGATATTGTGGTTAAGTTGATTTCTATTTTATCCAGGTCAATGTCGTGATGTGTTATTTTCTGCATCATTTATATATACGCGCATGTTGATATTATTTGAACTTTCTAAACTCTACTCTTCTGTGGTAGGGCCCATTCATCGAGGTTGCTCGTAGAGAATGGGGGCATGAGCTTGAGAAGGAGTTCATGCTGAGAGGAACTGCAGAAGATACCTTCAATTGTTTCGAAGATTATTTTTTATTCTTGATGTATAATTTTGGATTGTACTATATTTTTTGTGTGTGTTGAGCCTGTTTCACCCAATGTTGGCTGGGACTCAACTTGAGTGTTCGATACTAGGATTAAGGCAAACGACTCCTAAAGCTACTTTTGATGTTATATTCTTAAGTGCTTGATTCGTAAGTTAGGGCACTTTAACTACATCTTATGAGATTTACTCATCTCTAAGATTCATTATACGCTCATAATCTACGTTGAACTTAGCCCAAATTAAATTGATTATCTGCCCACAAATAGACGCATGATTAGATGCAGATTCCATCGACTCACATGCATTTAGTTAAATTTTATATTTAGTATAACATTTGCATAAAAGAGCTGGAGCTACTGTAAGTATTTCTCTTGAGCATGACATCATGATTTTATATCTGCATGATTTTCCCCTTTCACGATTTGTCACTTAGGATAATATGGAAACGGGACTGGACAATAGATGATGACTTTTGTGTTCAGAGATTTAATACAAGTGATAACCTAATATCTAAAAATGAAACTGTTAATGAAAGTTTATATAATTAAAATAGAGCTAAAATTCACCTTGTTTTTGGGAGAGAAAATCCCAAATTACTTGTAGGTATTTATGCATTCGTTGAGAGGTGAGGAGAATCCTTAGGATAGAATCCAAACCTTAATTCAACCTGTTCGTAATGAACGTGAATTTTTGCATTATCACGAATAAAAGAGACAAGATAATTAGACCATATTTATGGTCTTCACTACGTGTGTTGGTGAAATAATCGAGTTTGATTGTTCTTATTTGAATCTTCAGCCTCCCAAAAACCCTAGCCTCTATTATCATCTCCTGAGATTAATAATCTAAAAATTCAGCTATCATTGATCCGTTCTTTGCTTAACTTCCTACTTCTTTATACTTAGGCTTATTTTCAACCTAAGTATAGGGGGGATCCAATTTTGTTATGATTGTTCCTCACAAGTCACATGATTTTTAATTCATATCTTTATACTTAAGCTATTCCTCAACTTAAGTATAGGGGGACCTGAGTCCATATAATTCATCTAACTGATTCTTTTACTCACAATGCATCTGTGATTCTGGATTTAGTTGATGTATATTTTTTATACTTAGCATGAGCTATGGCTTCATTTCACTTTGTGCTATGAGGACATAATAAAAGCTAAGTATAGGGGGGGGGGGTCTACCGTATATATTGCATATATACTTTAGCCATATCTCATATTTTAAAAAAATTCCAACTATTGGCGTTATGGATATTATATTACATTTTTGAAACTGATTTGTGTAAAAATGTTTTGAAAATGATTTTGAGTTTTTATCAGTTGTTCCCCTCCAAGATATTGCAATTTCAATTATACCCTTCCTTTTTGGGAATATCACTTGTGCCCCTAACTTTTTACCATTCTATCACGTGTGCCCCTACGTTACTTTAACCATCAATGAGTTGAACTTAACCATGATATTCTCAAACCATGGTTTGATTATGAGGGGCAAAACCATCTAATTCTACCCCTCCCTCCTCCCATTCATCTCTATCTCGTACTCATCTAGGCCCCCCTCCACCACGAGCTCCTCTCCCCGCACTGGCACCTCCTCCTCAGTGCCTGAGCTCCTCCCTCCGCCCTAAGCTCCTCCCTTCACCCCGAGCCTCTTCCTCCACCGTGCACCTCTCCCACTTCCTTGAGATACTCCCCCTACCCTAATCAGTGTCTTAACAAAACATTCATGCTACACTCAAGGAAGATTTCAAAGATCTTCTTAAGATGGATGTGCACTTCACCGGCGTATTTGCCCATCTACCATACAAATTGCTTCTCCACACGACACAATTCCTAACGATGAAATATGGGGCGAAGTTGAGCCTCTTGCCCCAACCATGAAGGAACTTGTTCATGAACATCAAATTTCTTAATTTCTACTACGTTTCCTCCTATTTCATTCAAAACTGCACCCGGCTCCACGAGGCCCCAAACGATCATCTCTCTCTATATCCACGACATGTCCCCCGTCATCGATGTTACATGAATGACATCTCTGAACAATTCGACTTATGTATCTCGTTCGCCGCTAACCGTCTAGTGAAAGAAATGTATCTGGAATTTAAAACCAATTTTGAATATGCATTTTATACATTACACCCAAAGCTCTTCAAGTGATAGTCCGTGGCGACGCCTCAGAGGATCTTGAAGTATTGGGGCCATGAAAGCACGGTAGTGGGTTCATGGTTGAAGAGGGCCTTGTCGAGGCTACCGTTGGGAATGTAGTCGTAGACTAGGAGGAGGTCGTCGCACCGCCGACACCATCCCCGGAGCTGGACGAGTTTCCCATGACGCATCTTTTTGATGCTGGCGATTTCTGTCACGAACTCCCAGATCCCCTGCCACAACTCCTTGGAGACACTCTTCACGGCCATGGCACCCTTAGGAATGACTATGATGGGAGGGGTGGTGGGGAGGAGGGGGGGATGGCCTCAAGGGGGATGGCAATAAAGGAGGAGATCCAGAAGGGGGAGGGGGTGGAGGAGGAGGGCTTGGAGGGGAAGGGGCGACGGAGGAGAAGGGCTTGGAGGGGGAGGGGCAATGGAGGAGGAGGGTCGAAGGAGAAGGAGGGCCAAGAGGGGCAGGGGAGACAACGAACGAGGGGAGGGGAGACGAAGGAAGAGGGCATGGCGGGAGAGGAGGAAGAACAATAGGAGGTGGAGGAGGGAGGAAGAAGAAGAAATTGGGAAGATTAAATTACCGTTACACTTCTTATTTCAATTAATTACCATTGTGTCCCTAAAGTTAACGACCGTTTAGGATGAGGATTGACGACAGCTAACCTGAGGGGTACACGTGATCATTATGTAAGAAGTCGATGGCACAACTGATATTTCCAAAAAGAGAGGGACATAACTGAAATTGCAATATCTTAGAGGGGCATGACTGAGTAAAAATCTAATAATTTTTGAAAATTATATACATATTTGACATGGTTTTCAAGTGTTTTACATAGTTTGTGAAAATACAACTTGACATGTTTGGAAAATCTTTGTAAAATTTTCTTAAAATCAACATATTTATGTGACATTGTTTGGAAAACAATTTTACTTAGGTTTGAAAAATGAGATTTTACTTGTTTTGAAAAATCTTTGTAAAATATTTTGAAAAATTCTTTATATATATGTGACAATGTCTGCAAAAAAGTTTTGAAAAATCTTTTTCAAAGCTAAGGGTGTAAATGAGTCTAATAAATTAACCATCTAAATTAAAATAAATGGAAAAATAAAAATCACAAAAGATCTAACTTATTAATTGATGTCTCTTCCTGACATTTTCACTATGCACTCAAGGATCGTGATGATCTTTAACACTTGGTTGAAGGAATCCCTAAACTTAGAGTTATATTCTCTTAATCATTAGGTCTTGGACTTAAAAATTCACACTCTCCTAGTTTGAAGATATGCATGCTATATTTCATGCTTAAACTCCCTTAAAAGAATTTACTTGCACTCACATGCACGACTGCATTCATGATTGAGATGAGTCAATATATCACTGAGGAGACCGGGATTGGAAGTTTGAGTTTATACTTGATCTACATGATGCTCGTGGATGGGATAAAATTAATGACGGCTTCATGAAACATGAGTTTTAGTATCTTTGCTAGTATGATACTTGTTCTCATGCTATCTCTTGAATTTGACCTAAAGTGCCAGGGTGTGATGAAATTATTTAATAAGTTGATTAGTGTGAACCAATCTTTTGGTGGAAGCAGTGGAGCTAGATGAAAAACAAAGAAAAGAAATAAATGATGAAAGAAAAGCTCTCACCATACAAATTCAAAATTCAAAAGAGCTTCCACCAAAGGCAAGCGCTCCAAACCATTTCGAAGTGTCCACTTGGATGACCTCTACTAGGACCAGGAGTCGGGCTAACACCCAAAAATGGATCTGCATCGTAAATACTACAAGTCTAGGTGTAGAAGGTATATTAGATACTAAAAAAAGGCACACCCTGGTGTACTCCCAGGAAAACAAGTGTAGAGGACTCCAACTTCTCTTGATGGGCACAACGATTGGCAAAAATAAAATTTTATTGTGTATTCGCACTTGAATGAACCCTATTCTGATGAGAGGAAGAGAAAATAAATACACAATCCTATAACCTCCATTATATGGCCTTCGATATATTCCTTTAAAGTCTGACAAACTAAAGAGACGATGGATTGAAGAAAGTGCATTTATTCTGTAGGGTTGAGGGTTAGGTCCTTAGGAGAGCTTCTGAGATTGGAATTTTTGGTGATGTTTTGATTCTACTTTCATGGTGTAGTCTATACTAAGACATACTTTTTATATTTATGTATACATTGAGAGTCTGACAATTAGAGGAGTTAAATTCCTTTCGATTAATAATTGGATGAACTTAGAGTTTTGGGATTCCTAAAGAAACTCGTGTTCTAGGTCCAATCAAGCCTTGTAATCTCACAAGCACAAGTCAGGGAATTCACTGATTTCTCTAACCAATTCTTTATTTATTAGCTCGAGGATGAGCTTAGGTTAAGTATAGGGGGGATGATAAATCTTAGATTTATCATCATTAATCTTCATTATTAACACTCTTGCTTAAGTTAATTAAGTTAATCAACAAGATTCATTGAGTAATTAAAACTAATTACTAGCTATTGTGTTATAAATGATTAACACTAATTATTATATATTAATATAATCCTATTATGGAGTAATATTTTGTATTTATTTCTTATTAAAAATTAAATAGAAATTAGATTAATATTGTATAAAAATAAAATAGCATTAAGTAAAATAAAAACCTAAAAAAAGGAAAAGAAAAATCAAAGAAAATTGTTTTATATGATTTTTATATGATTGACCTCTGATCTCTTTGACTTCTACATGATAGTTGTATATCTCATCGAGATCAACAACTTTCATGTTCACCACATTTCCCAATTCGCCCTCGTACTATTTATTTCCTAATTAACGTTGATTTTCAGAATTAACTTAACTCTAAGTGGGCCACATGGCACCTTCAGATTGCGCCACGTGGCCCGCTCCTTTATCGCCACCGCGCCTTGCTTTCCATCGTCTGATCTTTTATGTTACATCTCAATCGTCTATTAGTGACCAGATTTGGGTCGTTTGATCATTTCAGTCAGAGCTAATCCATGCCATCCATAGTCTCCCAAATCTTGAGCATTTGATCTGATGATCGGATGATTGTAGTCGTTCATCAACCTCCAGTAGTTCTCCCTCCTTGTCCAAACCGCCTAATTCTCATCATTTCTCCAACTCCTCTAGCGAACCTCTTTGCAAACTACCCTCGCTAACTCCTTCATCTATCATCCCTCTTCCATGCCAACTTCTTCATATCATGTAAACCCTAACCACCCAATCGATGGTGGCGGTTGAAACCACTACGGAACCAACTTGCAACCACTACCTGCTCTTCTTCAAATATGCCATCAACGGTCTCAATGGTGGTCATCCACCCTTGTGTGAAGATTTTCCTAGCCATCTTCCTCTCTTTGTGATAGAAAGAAGAGGAAATGTTGGTGATAATGGTGCTCATCTTCCAATGCTGACCCTTGGCTGTCTTGCCAAGCTACAGCCACCGCCGGCCATTTGAGCTGCTCTCCATGGTTGAGGGAATTTCAGCAAAGTTCTGAGGTCCATGAGGGCCTCATCACAAGCAATACATCTCCGCAAGCAAAAATTCTTCGTGTACAGGTTATATAAATAGGAATTTTTCCTTCATTCCTTCAAATTTACCTGCCTTGTTGTGAGATCAAACCCATTATTTGACTTGGTTTCGATCTTCATCGCGCATCTCTGATCTACGCTGGAGATCTGTTCTCTGTCGTCTTTGTTCCTACACGATTATCAATTCCATCCACTTCATCCTTTAGACATGAAGGAGATACCTCAATAGGGCTTCACCTTCTTCATCTCCAATCAGCCCTTCACTCCATTCACATTCGCATGCAACCACTTATGTTTTCTTCGGCAATGTATTTGCTAACGCTGTAGGTGTCAAGCCCTTCCATGGTAGGAATTCTAGAAGGAGCTCTGATCTGGAGCTTTGTTCCTGACAGGTCCTCATCATCTCCATCCTATGGCTACTCGAAGACCTTCATCAACCATGCTTTATCTTCGCGAAATCCTCAATGATGAATGTTGACCATAGATTTCTTCCAGGAGACCGGTGGAGTAAGGAGGGGCTTACTAGAGTCCCATCCCTTTCGCAACATTACAATGCAGAGGACGAAGAGCATGACCTATAGTTGCTATTGGATCACACCTAATTGGGTGCGATCTAACGGCCGAGATAAGGACACATCGATGCCACAGAGCCTGCAGTTTTGGAGCAATACGATCCTAAAGCTGAAGCATTAGGCGACGCCACGTGGCCTGAGCCACAAACCTCCATCTGAGCTTGGGACTGGGCAAATTTCATATCCACCCGGTTATTATCCAGAATTGCAAATATACCCCCGCACAAGGGATATTCCATAATTTTATGAACTGGTTTTTAATAATTGCAATCTGGTCCCTCCAGGGACCTATATTTAAGGAATTATTTATGTTTTATTTGCATTTATACCTCTAGATTCAAACTTGAATAATTTGAGCATATTATCTCCAAATGAAGTAGTTTCAGTGGCATTTTGATCCCTATTTCATTATCTTTTGCATAAATTAATTTATTCTCTGATTTGATGCTCATTGGTTAGTTCATCAATTAGATATATTATTGGTGTTTTAAATCACATGAAATAAAATGCGATTTATGATTAAGTACTCAATTGGACTTAGATCTTAATTGCATAGTTGCTTAAGATTGATAATTATCTTAGGAGATATTTGTGACTAAATTTGCATGTGTTTGTACTTTATCATTCTGGTCATTCTGTTGATAATTTCTAACAAGCATTAATTGTTTAAAAATCACATTTCATTCTTGCATGCATTAGTGATGTGCATTTCACCTTGCATTCCTTGCTTGCATTGTTTGTTTGTTTTGACCTTGTTTAAGTTATCAGGCAGTTAACCTAGATATTTAAATACCTAAATGATCATATTATGGCTTGTGTCCTTGTGTTCGACCTAGCCTTCCCAGAAAGCCGAGAACATCGTCGGTGATATTAATTTCCGTTCGGTATGGAAAGATAAGTGCCCGTACTACAAAATATCTTTATTAATACATGAATTTAGTGTTTTATCACATCCTCAACTGTACAAACGACATCGCCCTTCTCCTTAGTATCATTCTCAGTACCCCAACCAACATTCTAAACACCATCAACAATATTAGCGTGGCTAGCACGCTGATGTATCAAAGGCTGCATCTCCCGTGAACCTTGCCTTGGACTACCTAGTCCAACTTCTAAGGGCCTTGTAGATGTTATCCAGAAGTTGGATGATCTCACTATAGCCAAGTCCTCCATTCCATCATAGGTGGAGGCAAACCCTAATAATTTTAAGAAATAGCAGGTAGTTAATAAAGTTTCCTCCAGTCTTATAGAGTCAGATATGAATGATTTGTTTTTATCTAATGTTATCACTCTCAAGAGTGGTAGGACCTTGCAGCCATCATCCACTTGCAAGTGGAAGAATAAAGCAATCATAAGCGAGTCGTCATCTTCTTCTGCATCAGCCATACCAGCAGCCGGGCTGGATGAGGAAGAAGAATGAGAAGCACCATCAAAAATCCAAAATAAGCAAAATAAAAAGAATGCCAAAAATATAGCACCAAAAGTACCAGTTGAAGCATGAGCCAGTCATCCTGGGAGCATACCGCACTTGCAATTAGTTTGACGCCAACCGATGGAGACTTGCTTGATGATTTTGGAAGACCGCCTTTCCTGGATGAACCTGCTCATTTTAGTCATCCACATGTACAGTCTGATGTGGGCATAGATTTTGTGATAAATAGTAACACTATTCCTACTACTGCTTTTGATTCTGTACATATTTCATTTCCCGATACTATAAAAAATCCAAAAAATAAAAAAATATGAAAACTACCTTGTCTGACTCTGATGTAGTGGAAATAATTCAGAATCTTGTCCTTGAAATGCCTCTTCTGAAAGACATCAAGTACATACCTAATATCAAGAAAGGTCTGAAGGAGGCATGTACCTCAAAGAGATAGCTACATAAATATTGTGGAACAAATGTGAAGCATATCCTCATCGTGGCTATAATAAATGCAATTAGCAATATCTTGATGAAAAAGAATGATATGGGAGCTCCGCTAGTCATATGTCAAATGTTTGATCAAGAGTTCGACCAAACTCTACTTGATAGTGGATCCTCAGTCAACCTGATGCCCACTTCATACTCAAAGAATTTGGGTTGGGACCACTCAAGTCCACTAGAATGATTCTACAGTTCATAGACACATCTATTAAGAGACCCTGAGGAATTATGGAAGATGTAGTCATCACCATTCAGGGAATACAGTTCCATGCAGACTTCATAGTTCTAGATATGGACACTTAAGTTCCTCTTCTGCATACCTCGATAATAGTAGTGAACTATGACACCGGGCAAATCACCTTCCACTCGAACAACGACAAGGTGCCGATTGAGATGATTTAGGTACCCCAACAATCAGAACCTGCATCAAACGAGAGTGAGCTAGCAGAATAACAAATAGAGGACTCTGACATTTTAGCCGAAATCTGTGACACAATTTGGTTTATGGATGATATTGAGAGCCATGCATTCCTCTCCACCAAGGAGTTCGTGGATAGCACAGCTGAATTCCTAGACATCCTGATGATGAGATTTTTGCTGAGTTTCCCGATGAATGTATTTATGTCCACCTGTCCTTGGTAGAGTAAGAGGACAACATCAAAAATTTTTGTTTACAAGATTCAATCATCGAACAATTCTATGCAACACTGCACTCAGAGTCTATAATGCCAATGGTGGACACACTACAGAGGAAATATCCGACACCATCACCCTACACAATAGTTGAAGTCAACACCTGGCTGAACGAAGCCCCACCTGAGCCCTCTTCCAAATATTAAGTGCACCTTCCTTGCAGGTGCGTCAAATATGTTCCCTATAACCATCAATTCACAACTAATTAAGGAACAAGAATCTCGTCTGCTCGAGGTTCTAGAGAGAAGCCACAAGGCCATAGGCTGGAAAATTTCATATCTTCATGGGCCAAACCCTCACTGTGATCGCATCACATATACCCTGAAGAAGATAACAAACCATCTCGTGAATTCCAGCGTAGATTGAATCCAAAATTTTATGAGTTTGTGATGAATGAGATCACGAAATGGTGTGATGTGTTATTCATATATCCCATCTCCGACTCCAAGTGGGTGAGTCACCTACATGTTGTGCCTAAGAAGTTAGGGATCACCATGATAAATAATGAAAAATGAGAAGAGATCACGACAAGAGTTACAACATCTTGGCACTTCTGTGTTGATTACATGCGACTGAATTTAGTGACCAAGAAGGACCATTTCCCTCTTCCCTTCGTCGACAAGATAGTCAAAAGACTGACTGCGAAGGAATACTTCTGTTTCATGGATGGATACTTTGGTTATAATCAAGTCACCATAGCCCTTGAAGATCAAGAGAAAAAAACCTTCACTTGACCATTTGGGACATATGCCTTCCACAGAATGCCGTTTGGTTTGTGCAATGCTCCAACGACATTCTAGCGATGTATGTTGGAAGTATTTGCAGATATAGTTGGAAGTTTTCTTATGGTTTTATGGATTATTTCTCGATCTTCGGAGACAACTTTGATCATTGTTTATCCTATTTAGACCGAGTCCTGAAAAGATGCTGGAAGTGAACCTTGTGATCTCGTGGGAGAAGAGCCATTTTATGGTAAGTGAAGGTATTGTGCTCGACCATGTCATCTCAAAGCGTGGCATGAAGGTTGATCCTGCGAAGGTGGAAGTGATTTCTAAGTTAGAGCCACCTACAAAATTTGATGCAGGTCAAATCATTCTTAGGGTACGTCAGTTTCTACTGACGATTCATCAAGGATTTCAACAAAATCGCATGACCCCTGATCGAGCTTCTAGGGAAGGAGGTATACTTCATTATAGATGATAGAGTCCTCCAGGCCATTTCTCAATTGAAAGAAATAATCACTCAAGCCCCTATCCTTCAACCGCCAAATTGGTCTCTACCATTTGAGATCATGATAGACGCTTCTGATTATGCTATTGAGGTGGATTTAGGATAGATAAGAGATCATATTCCATTTTCCATTCACTATGCCAACAGAACTCTAGATGAAGCTCAAAGAAACTACACTATTACTGAAAAAGAGCACCTGACAGTAGAATTTGCCTTGAAGAAATTAAGATCCCACTTGCTTGGATCCAAAGTTATTATATATACAAACCACTCAGCCATCAGGTATCTATAAGGCAAGAAGGATGCTAAACCAAGACTCATCTTATGGATCCTTCTACTCTAGGAATTCGACCTTGAAATTAGCGATAAACCTGGAGTAAAAAACGTGGTGGACGATAACTTGTAAAGATTGCCAGATCCAGATACTTCTGAGCAGAGCCTATTGCCAATTATAGAGACTTTTTCAGATGAAGCCATCTTGTCAGTCACCTCACTCCCCTGGTTCACCGATATTGTGAACTATCTTGTATCCAAGAAAACTCCACAAGATGGGCCTAAGCTGAAGAGGGACAAGTTCTTATCAGAAGTCCATTTCTATCAGCGGGAGGATCCATATCTCTTTCATGAGGGGACAAACTACATATGGAGAAGATGCATTCCTCAGGAGAATGTCCACAATGTCCTCGAGCATTGGCACTCTACAAAATCAGGAGGACACCACTCTTGAAGAAGAACATCAATGAAAGTTTTATAATGCGGCCTTTGGTGGCCAACTTTATTTAAGGATGCATAAGGCTTTTTTAAGCATTGCACTGACTGTCAGAGACTGGGTAGTACTTTTGGAACGTGAGACACAACTCCTCTGAAGTAAATTAAGATTTCACACATGTTTGACATGTTAGGAATTTACTTCACGTGTCATTCCCTAACAAACATGGATTTGATTATATTCTGCTCATTATCGATTACATAAGTCATTGGTTGGAGGCTATCCCAACCTGAGCCGCCGATTATCACACCGTCTGCTAGTTCATAAGGGAAAACATCATTGCACAGTTCAGGATCCCCGAAATTCTTATATAAGTTGGGGGTAGCCTTTTCATCAATAGGGAGATGAAAAAGTTGACACAAGAGTTCTGCATTGAACATCGTGTCGCCTCTCCATACCAGCCACAGTCTAATGACCTGTCCGAATGTTCAAATAGGGAGATAAAGACAATTTTGCAGAAGCTCGTATGCCCTGATAGGAAGAATTTGTCGTAGTTGCTAGATTCAGTACTTTTGGCCTATCATACCACATACAAGTCACCATTAGGAATGTCTTCCTACCACCTAATGTATAGATAACCATGCCATTTTTGCATAAAACTCATTTACAAATCTTTGTGGGCAATCGATATATGTAATTTGGATTCCAAGAAGGCCGAAAAGAATTGAAAGTTGGATCTGAATCAACTCCTTGAATTCCTCGAGTATGCATATGACAACGACCTAATGTATAAGGAAAAGCTCAAAAAGTGGCATAACAGGCACATCACTGCAAGACCTTTGAACCCGAATAGAAAGTTTGGTTGTTTTATGTAAAGCTCAAACTATTCGCAGGGAAGTTGAAAAGCAAGAGGACATGTCTTTCATAGTGAAACCTGTGTGTGACAATAGAAGCATCATTATATCCGATTTATCACATGATGCATAACCACTCATGATCAACAGACAACCTTTGAAGCCTTATCTCAAACGTGACACATTTTTGTATATGTTCTATTCAATTCAGGTCATCTACGGTGAAGAATTCGCAACCACAACATCAACAAGATTAGATAAGTCCATCCAAAACATTTTCTATTAGTTACTCTTTTTCTTCTTTTCATTTTTTTATTCTTTATTCTTCCGTAAAGTCACATTCATCCCATACATCATTGTTATACTTAGGATATGCTTCATACTAAATATAGGGGGGATGAGTGCATTCGGATGATCATTCTTTGATTCTTAGCATGTCTCCTAAACTCTTGACGTTATCTATATACTTAGGATATTTTAACCTAAATATTGATGGACAATGGCTTAACCTCTAATTTATTTATTCATTCCCATCCTCGACCCTCCCAGTTCTTTGTACACAATCTCCAATACTTAGGATTAATTGATCCTAAGTATAGGGGGACAACTGACTTCCTACTCTTTAGTCGTTGTAGTATGTACTTTTCTATACTTAGTACGAGTTATGTCTTACTTTCTCTTTGATTTATGAGGACATAGCTCAAGCTAAGTATAAGGGGTCAATATATATACTTTGTATATATTTTAGCCATAACTCATACTTTCGTATTTTCAATAAGTATGGCTAACATAACTTTTATATACATAATATCAAATTCAATAAAACCACATAATAAAAAGAAGAGTATTCCTTAAATTCTTTGTGTATATACTTAATAATAAATCATTTGAAATTGTTTGCAAAATTATTTTGAAATTTGTAGAAAATTCTTTTGAACAATATTTGGAAAATAACTTGGAAAATGTTTTAAACCTTTGTAAAAATATTTTGGTTATAAAAATTCCTTTCCTTTGTATGAAATAATATGTTTTGAAAACCTATTTGCAAATGATTTGGAAAATGGTTGCAAAAATATTATAAAATCAATATATACTATTTGAAAAAACCTTTTTAAAATAGTTTTTCATATGTTTCTAAAAATAATTTGCAAAAGTTATTATGGACTATTGTTTTCAAAATTGTTTGAAAATTTATTTTCAAATAAATTCGAGGAATATGTACATCATTCTAATAAACATTTTCCACCCATTGAATATTCTTACCTGTATAAATAATAACATACCTCTTGTAAATTCTCGAAAACCCAACTCTTGTAAATATAAGATGCATCCCCGTGTAAATAATTGTGCCTATTTTTACCCAAAATCTTTTGTTCTCAAAAAATACAAATTATAAAATCTTGCCTAAAAAATTACATAGAATTGCGCAAAAGCTTTTTTAAAAATCCACAAAAAGTTCAAAAGTTTGAAAATTATATTGCAAAAATATTTTATGCATTGCACATAACACGTGCATGGTATTCGTATTTTTCAGAGTAATCTAGGTGATTGAACAAGTCCAAATAAAGTCTGAAGATTAGAGCTTAAAATAGACCTTAGTACACCTAATTTCAAAGGAACTGAGGACTGGAAGTGCAGACATTTTAGGTCACCTAGATTCCATAGGACTATGTTAACGGGTCAATTCAATGTGCCTAAACATAACCTTTCATGTCATCTGTACGACTCTTGAGACAGTGACATGACTGGAAACCTCACACCTAACACTTATCTCAACTCGGATGGATTGTTAAAAAATTTTGGTGTCTAAGTCGAGAGATGCAAGGCTGCTTCGTCAAGGGTGGATCAGGAACCATTCTTGGGGATTGCTCACACCGGTACTCTAACCCACTTCTTTTGATAACAATGATATCTAAAGACTAGATGGATTGAAATAATGCTTCAGATGAAGGATGGTGTACCAACGAAATTTTTTACAAGACCATAAAAAGGTGGGTGGAAAAAAAGGTGATATATCCACCGGGCACAAACAAGAATGTGGAATCTATGCAAAGTCAAAGAAAATATCTAAAGAATCCTACAATAAAAAATTCCACAAATATGAGATTCAGAAAAAGCCAGCTTCTTGGTGAAGAATCGGTTACACCGACCGACTTCACAAGGGAATGAAGACTACACAGGTCCATTCCCACTTCTCTTCCCATTCTTCTAACTTATTTTCCCATTCGGTTGGAAAGACCAGGAGCACCTGACCTTAGAAGGAAATATCTGCCTCTACAAGGACAAGTTATCAAAAGAGTAGACACCTTGGTAGTTCAATAGTTTTATCTGGGGAGAGATAAACAATTTCACAAACATGGTTATGTCATTTCAAGGTAGCAAGAGTATGCAACTGAGAGGATGGTTTTGACCTAGCTGTGAATTGGAATGAATGATAACAGTATGGAACTTGAGGGCTGTTATATCACACTTCCTAACTTCTTTGTGGTTCCGAACACACCATTAATCAAAGGTCTTCTCTGAGCTCAAATCTTTGACATTATTAAGACAAGTTTAAAAGTTGAAAAAATTATTCCAAGTTATTTCTTTTTTTCCCATTATCTTCTCCACACTTATAGGCATAAGTGTTTGCTAGGGACCAACAAAGGCAAGCATATGGGGTGATGAATCTCCAATTCATCACCTTATTCATTCATTTTGACCTTTAAACCCTAACTGAATGCATGAACACATCATAATTTATCAAAATAAACATTCATTAATTTGTACAAAATACTATGCATTTCTTGTATTTATTACCAAAATAAAAGAATATAGGAAAGGAAAGAAAAAGAACAAAGTGTCGAGGAAACTGAAGTGACCCTAGCTCCTGAGACTTAGTCATCATGATGACTTAGTCGATAAGCAATAAAGAAGGGGATATACGACAACTAATTGTATATAAACCACAATCGGATCACTCTACAATATGCCACTAATTACCTATTGGAATCTATTATATTCTTTATTTTTTACACTTCAAATAAAGAAAATTTGTTCATAAAATTACAGATAAAAATGTATAGAAAGATACAAAATTTGTTTCATATAAAAAATAATATACAGTGAACATTTTATACACAGAATAAGATCGTAAAAAACCAAACTTCATAGAACCATATATCCCAAATAAAAACTCAAAATGCTTCAAAATTACCTTCAATTTATATAACTTTTAATAATCTATTTAATAAACATGGTTTCATATTTTTTGGAGTTAAGGTGTGAAAGTTTGGTTTTGGACCCCTATTGTACAATATATCTGAATAAAATATTCATTTTATTTGTTCATTATTAGTTTACAATTTTATATTTTTATAATTTGGTAAATATTACTTACAATGTATGTACATATTAAAACTAAAACAAAAACATAAAGAAATCATTAAAATAAAATATGCATACTAAGTACATAGATGAACATACAGTACATAAACCTATGTAATAAACTTACCTATTTATTCCAGTGTAAATGTTATATCATAGAAATATAATAAAAATATATTTATGTATAAAAAATAATTCATAAATATATAAATTTATCAAAATAAAATAACAAAATCGAAAATACAAAATAAAAATAAAATATGCAAAATATAGATGAAAATACCTATATGTATACTTGCAAGAAGCAACCTCTAATAAAGCACCTCTAAAAAATAAATAAAAATAAGCATAAAGTATTATAGAAAATTATAAAAACTTTTCATTTTATAATCTAAAAATAATAAAATCAATTATTCTTTATTATTCATTTTCCAAGGCATTTTTGCCTTGGAATTTCCTGGTTGGTCCAGGTGGACCAACCAGATCTTTCCATTCATTGACCTCAGTCAACTATACCTCATCTCCTCTGACTTCTATTAGAATTCATGAGTGCGCCTACTTCACCGATTTATCACGCCTCCATTCTTCATCCAATGCCCTCAAGACTTCGACCTTCCTATAGCCATCTCGTCCTTCATCCACGCCCTTCCTAGAATCCCCCCCAACTTCCGATCGATCTCATGTAAAACCCTCTAAAAACTTGCTAAAAAGTCGTTTATAAATAACCCCCCAGATCTCCTTTTGCTTTTTGACCGCTCTCTTGTTCTTTAGCCCCTTAAATCGATCCTAAAGGCTTCGCCATGGTGACAACAGGGTGTGGCCGACATTTGCAGCGAGGAGAGGCCAAGGCAGAGGTGTATCCACCCACTGTCAGAGCTGCTCTGATAGGTTCTATTTTTGGCTTTCTCGATCGGTTGGCCTCGTCTCTCGCTATTCTAGGTAGTATATTTAACATAATTTCCACTTCCATTCTTAGTTTAGGATTTAATTCAAGTATGTAGGTATAAATCGAGTTTGTTTATCAACCTGGAGTGAGAGCTGTAGGTGGATTTCATCGTTAAACACTTGCTGTTTCGACTCTCTTGTCACCCCATTTCTATCCCCCATGCTTTCTCCACAATCCACCCACAAAAGCACTCTCGATTTTGCCTGAATTGAAGGACTTCAATCTCCTCTTGTATCGTATCGTTAGAGCTCCATCCCCATACCATTCCACCCTTTATTTTGGTCAATTCCTAGGACTAGGAAGACATCCCCCTGCTTCTGAATCTTTTGGTGTATGTGTGCAGGTGACAGGTAGCGTCTGAAGCCATCACGATCACTTAGAAGTAGCCCCACGTACTCGGGCATCATTCGGCCATCTCGATCTTCCTCGCCTCCCTTGGAGCTTACCGTTGCCGACAGTGGAACATTTGGAACGAAACGACCCACTTAGCTAGGAGATTGGTCCAGTGAGATACATGAATTTGACAATCAAAGTTCACCATGCCTGGTGTTATTCATGTTTTTGAAGGAGCTCCAGGAACCGTACAATGGAAGCCCACCTCCAGATCTAATCTGGATCGTAGATTTATAGTGAAATGGTGCGGTCGCTCGACCGCACGATCTGACATATGGCACCCCCTGGACTGCTGCATCTGAGATGTTTAGTGAGTAATTTTCAACCATATTTTTATTTTTGCAATTTAGGACTTTTTAGTGTGTATTAACAATCAATTAGAGCATAATTATTCCCTGTTTAACTATGAAATACCAAAAATAAATAAAACATTTTTGGAAAATTCCAAAAATAATATTTTGTGCTTGTCTCTTTATTTTCTAATTCCAGAAACTAAAAACCCTAGAAATTGAAAAAAAGAATTCATAAAAATAAAAACCTCTAAAATCCAGTTTAAAAAGATTAAAAATTCCCAAAAATACCAAAATTATATTTTTCTATCTCTGAATTTTATTTATATTATTATCAACAATTAAAATTGATTTGATGAATTTCAGACTTATTTTTCTATTTTTAATATTCATTTCAATTTCAGGTATTTAAATCCCTTATTTAAGATATTTTTTACTATAAAAATCCCTAAAAATTAGCAAAAATCCTTAAGAAATTATAAAAATAATAGAAAAAGTTTAAATTCCGAAAACATTTTACTTTTATATTTGGATTATTCTTAGTTGAGTTTCTAATTATATTAGCTTATGTTGTTCATATAGTCTTGCATATCATCCACTACTTATTTAAACATAAAAAATAATTAAAATATGAAATAATAGAAAGAAAATAAAAATAAGAAACTTAAAGTCCATAAAAAGTAAAAATATAAAAATAATATAAAATCAAAAAACCGTATTCTCAGAATAATATTGTACATAGTTATATACATATGTACATGTATTATTTATTAATTATTTATAAATAATATTAAGTGCTATATTGTGTGTTCCCTGTGTTCGACACCCTACTCTGCTTGTTACTATACACTCATTTATTTATAGGGTTTATATAAATTTTGATTCACACATGCTTCTTCATTGATTGATATATTGTGGGTTAGATTGTTGTTTTGGTGACCTAAGTCCTTGTGAGGAGTCAATTCAGTGACATCGCTCATGTCTTAGGTGGAGCGTACGACTCCCTCCTCTATGTTAGGTGGTTAAACACATGTGCCAATACTAGATAAGGCTACAAAAGTTGAGGAATAAAGAGGTACCTCTAGTTAAAGTATTGTGACGGGGCCAAGAGTTTGAAGAATCCACATGGAAACCTGAGGTAGATATGCGAGAGAAATACCCCTACTTGTTTGAATAGTAACACTATGTGTTGTGTATATCTTCACTATAAATGAAATGGCATTCATTCTCTTTAAAGTTGTTGTGGTTTGAATCCTCTTTCTGGTTGTTATACCTGCACTTCAAGTCTCGAGGACGAGACTTCCTTCAAGGTTGCTATAATTGTAAAGCCTTCAACTTGACCATCTTTTGAATCCTATAACCTAAGACCCGGCTCGTCAAGAGGAAACAAATAAAATTTATTTTGTGTGAATCAGACTTCATTTCGAATTGTTTTAATTTTCAGAAGAAAGAGAAGTAAGGAGGTTTAAGATATCATTAACCCTTAATCTCTGTCACTAAGACTAATTAATTGTGATTAAAAATTAGTGATATTTTTAGTACCACTAATCACCATTAGTGAACACTAATCAGAGGTCGACAAAAGTTAAGCGTGAGTTGTGAAAGTTAAATCTCAATCAGTGAAAAGTGAATCATGATTAGCATTAATTAAGCGTCATTAGCAAAATTAGAAGCTTATGGAGGGTTGTAACGTAGGCCTTAAGTTTCAGTTAAGTTTTAGCCAAAATCATGAGTCGCTAACCATAGTTAAGGATTAACCATGATTTAATAACCATGGTTAGCAGTTTTCTGAAGCCTATAAATAGCCACCTAACTATTCATTCTCTACAATTTCCTCTACCACGAGGACTAGGATCAAGAGGTTGGGAGGAGGAGAGGGAGATAGGGAAGAAGCTCTAGAGAAGTGCTGTCTAAAGGAGGAGGAAGACAATGCTATCCTCTCCTAGTTAGCTTCGTAAGTAAGCTCTAACTTGAGATAGATTTTTGATCCATTTTCTTTTGCAAGATAGGTTTTCGATTCATCTTCTTTTCCAATTCATTTTATGTTATGGTTCAAAAAGGAATATGAGCATAGCCCTACTCGGGTGCGGGCAGCTAGGCAGTCAGTGAGCATACATGTTCTTCATATGACTCACTCACCCTTGACAAGAGACTTGCTGAGTCAACAGTTTTTATTGATTTTATAATTGTTTTGATGGACAAATTAGTGTATCACCCTACTTAGGTGTGGGCACTAGGCACATCAGTGAACCCTATGATTCATCATACGTTTCACTCACCTAAGACACGTGGTGTCTATCGATTCTCAATCGCTTATAATTTTTCTATATTCTTTATGTTTTGCTGTTGTTTTTCTCTTGACGATTTTATAGAAAAGTACCTTTCCATTTTTTTTTGAAATATGTCCTGATATAAGGGGAAACTCTACTAAAAGTTTCATAAAAATATTACCCAATATAAGGGGAAACTCTATCGAAATTTTCCTAGAAGTATTACTATATGTAAGGGGATGTTATGCTAAACTTATGAGAGAAAATATGCTTTTCGCATTCTTCAAGATCTTCGTTCGTTCTTCACATTTTAGCATATTCTTAGTGTTCTTGATACGAAAGTGAACTTCGATCATTTCAGGAGCAGTAAATGACCCTTTCTGAAAACGAATCATTGTAAAGTACTATATATGCGAGAGAGAGCTTGATTAGGTAATGAAATCCTGCCTCTTGCTGCTAGATTTTTAAGTTAATCTGGATAAGAATATATGTATATCATGCTCAGTATTTCGGAGAATAATCACATACTTGTTTCATAATTTTCTCTAAAATAATTGCTAAAACAAAATTCGTGAAATGAATTATTCTTGCAGTTGTTGTGATAATTATGCAAAATGATACTGATACTAGCTGAAAAATTGATATGGTACAAATGAGATCTGGTTTCAAGTTTCATACTCTCTTTTATGATAAGGATGACTTGGAGTAGATCCTACAGGTTTCGGCATGCAACCTGTAGGTTTGTCAGAAGAACATATGTATTGGCAGACCATACCTAGGTGGTACATGGTTGCCCTATTATGATAACTGCCTGCAAAATATATGAATGATTTGCAATGCATGGTACTCAGCTACCATTATGTAGTTTGACTGGCTGGAGATGTGGTCATGACACGTGGAAGTATAGGTGGATGGATAGTGAATGGGTTACAATAACATGTATTTAAAGTCACTAGTTTATGTAATTAAATGTTAGTCTGTGGTTTTAAGCTACCGAGTCCTCGAGGACACTGTGCTTCTTTGTTTTTCAGGATGAGGGTTTGAAACCCTGGATAATAAAAGAAAAGTAAACTGTTAGGGTAGTATTGGAGGAATGGTTGAGGTGATGTGGGATAACATAAACTCACTAGATCAACATAATCTCCAATCTTGAAGTGTCCACATCTTTGGAGTCCATGAATGGTGAGATAAATTCCATGGACTAATCCCTAAAGTGGAATACAAAATACAACTTAAATTAATGAGAAGAAATAAAACTTTTTTGGTATAATATGTTTTTTAAACTACACCACTTCATTTCTTTTCTCTTTTTTGTTACTTAACAATCTCTAATCTTTGTCCCATGATTTCTGGAAACTCAACGGGCATCAGAGAGTCATCACAGGGACAATAACCATCCAACCAGCTACAGTAGCATTAATATATATGGTAGTTGGTACTCTTTTCATGTATTTCTTTTCCAACTGATGTACATGTAAATAGTTATAGGACAATGCGCCATGTAAATTTTATTTTGTGAATGGAATGTATTGAGATACTTCCTTCTTAATAATTTCAAGTGTAGTATGTTTTGAATGTTAGTTGCCATTGTTGAATAAATTATTTATGAGTAACCATATCCGTATATGGGAGGATCAGAGGACTCGAAAATGGGGTCGTGACATGATAGCATTCAGAAGAGAGATTCTTTTAGATACTTGGGATCTATTTTGCAACATGATGAGGAAATTGATGGAGATGTTACTAATAGAATACATGTAAGTCGGATAAAGTGGATATGAGCCTCTACTGTTCTCTGTGATAAGAAAATCCCTTTTAAAATCAAAGAAAAGTTTTACAAAGCAACCGTGAGACTTGTTATACTATATGGATATGAATGTTGGCTTGTGAACCATAGACATGTGTAGGGAATGCGAGTAGAAGAAATGAAAATGCTAAGGTGGATTTGTGGATAGACGCACACACACACACATACCCACAAATATAGGATTCAGAATGATGCAATCAGAAGAAAAATTGGTGTAGCTCTGATCGAGAAGAAGATGTGAGAAATTCGCTTAAGGTTGTTCGACCATTTGCAAAGGAGATTAGCTAATAAGCCAGTGAAGAGATTCGAGCTTTGGGATGTTGAGCTGGCTAAGAGAGTGTAAGGAAGGCCCAAGAGGAGTTGGAATGAGACTATACGGAGGGTTCATAGTTTTTTAGATCTAAGCTGAGAATGACCCAAGATAGATCTGAATGGAGGTAAAGAATCCATGTAGCCGGCGCTACTTAACGTGGGAAAAGACTTTGTTGTAGTAGTACTCATTCCTGATGAATGGATGTACCGAGTATACATTCTATGATTTCCATAGGAATTTCTACACACGTTGAGTCAACTAGTTCTCCTAACTGTTCTTCAAGAATAAAATAAGAAGACAAGAGAACCTAAAAAGGTTACCATGTAGCATCCATATGCTATTTTCGCGACGAAGAGGAAGAACTAATAAACCACTTTATCTCTAATTATGACTTATTCAAAAGAATCTTGGAAAAGATTAACCCTTGAGCGAAAGCGTGGGATTGTAACACCCATCTTTACAATAGAGGAATGCTTTGCGCTTATCCAAAATATTAAAAAAGTTGACATTCATTTTTCTTAACATCAAATTCGGAAAGGTGGAAAGAATGCCGTCATAGATAATGGGACAATAAGTCCTTAGATTGTTGTCTGGTTGCTAATATAGCCTATGATAATGTCTCTACCCACTTGACTACTGGAAATCTTCCCTCGTTACAGGTTTATCTTCAAAGATGGGTTCAATGAATCTTCATTCCTATTGAAAGTTGTTGAAAGCAATATTACAGAAGTGAATCAAAGCAAGATGAAACCACGAGAGAACCACCTTAAAGGGCTTATATTTCATTCATCTTTCTCAAAGGTTACAATGGATGTGTGACTCTATATATAACACCACCAATACAACCAAGTGACACCTCTCAACAATGTGGGACTAAATATCACCACTAAAAATACTCTTAACATAGGTAATTGCATTCGTCAGGGACACTTAATGTCTAGATAGAAAAGTATGTCATATAAAACTCTCTTTTTGGAAGCCTTTTACGATAAATATCATTTTCCTCCTATGTTTTTTTTGGGTGGTGCTCGTTTTTCGCTCCTATTTTATATGAGTGCATCGGGAGTAAACCTCCTCTATTGTATTTTGGGCGGCAATGTGCCTTGTTACGTATTTTTCTGGTTTATATTCACTCCAGGTCTGTTGGAGGATGCTACGAGGTAAACCTCCTCTTGTTGCACTGCATTGAAGAAAAACGTATCTTTAGAGAAGCCATTAGTTATGGGTGGGATCCTCTTTCACCTTTCGATAACTAGACTGGTTAGAGGTGCTTGCAGAAAGTGAGAGTCAAGTGCAATTCATAGACTTTAATTTCCCACATTGAATAAGATAATAGAAGAGGAGATATAGAGGGAGGTTGAAGCCAGTTCTTCCTTTGAATCAGAGCCTCAAGCAGGGAATGGGATGCAGAAAGGTAGAGAAGAAAGCTGGCTAGTGAGGACAAGACTCACTAGATACCAACATATATTCCGATCCTACACTACCTCTTATTTTCCCTATGATGATTGGTTAATAGGGAAAGAAAGCAAGCAAGCAAAGACCAACAACTCAGACGTTTAGTCACGAGACTTTATTCCTTTCCCTAGCACGAAACCAATCTCTCAACATCTATTATATCTGTTTATAGATTGATTTGAACTTATAAAACTAATCTGAAATATATATTCGATATTGACTATATATTTGGGAGCTATTTAGGACAACTAATATATTTGTTTATATATTGACTTGATCTCAACGGAATAAACTTTTACTTAGATGGGTTTCTTAATGAATTTCTTCTACTTGATAAAAAATATTAGTTGTCTTGATTGTAGAAACAATCATATTTGTGTTCAAAAATCTTGTAGAAGAATTTTGTATTATGGCAGATCCTTCATCTTAATATATCCACATACATAGCAATGACCTATACAACTCACATCTGACTTTAAACAAGGCATCTGTCTCATGAAAAGTACATTCTCGCATAAAAGTATCTTTGATTCTCCCTATAATCTAATAAAAAAATTCTCTTTTATCTTGTAGGTTGACATTTTGTTTTCTCGACTTCCAGGAACAGGAACAAGATCACAAGTGTATAAGACTATTGACTGACTATTCAGAGGAGCCTAAACATCCGATCTTGGAGGATACCATGGTGTCCGACAAGTCGGATCCAACAATCGCTGTGTCGACCCTCTCTCGGTACAGAGATCATGAGCAATCAATTCAAGCAAACAATTAACCCACAGTGTATGATAATTCAATGCAAATGTGTGGGTCAAATATTGTCTTTATTTTAACTCTACTAAACATAAGTGTATAGCCTATAAGTTTGTAGAGTGTCAACAACAAAGAGCAATGTGGATAGGGTAATTATTATCTATTGATAAAAATAAATAATAATTGTTTTTATACCTTTTTTTATTTTTGTTTATTTTTCATTATATTTAATTTTTACGAATTTTTATATTGTGTATATATTTTTTATATTTTTGATTTTATTTTCCTTTTAATTTGGCAATTTTTAGTTCCTTTTTGTTCTTAAGATATAATATATATAATAATCTATAGCTTATAAATATAATATATATAATAAATGAAAAAGTAAAAAATTAGGAAATATTTACAATAATAGTTCTTTTTATTTTTTTAGGATTTTAAAAATATATGGAAAATTGTAAATAATAACAATAACAATAATTATTATTATTGTAAGCATTAATGTATTATAATATGTAAATACTATATATAATGTCTTAGGTTTTAAATATCTCTATATATAGTAAGAAAATAAAAAATAAATTGTTTTTATGTTTTTATAACTTTTCTATATTTTTGTGGTTTTTTATACTTTTTTACTAATTTAAGGTAATTTTAATTGATTTATAATTTCAAAATTGTGAATATTATAATAGGAATAATTGTTTTGCAATTTGAAATAGATAATAAGTCTAAAAGTTAACAAAACTATTTTTTTAATATATATTATACAATATAAATAAAAAAGAAATAGAAAACTTTTTTTTAGATTTTTCATAGAATTTTTTATTATTTTTGATAGAGTTTTTCAATTTTTTTAATTTATAGTGTTTTTCTTTTGTATTTTATGTAATTTTTGGTCTGGAATTATAATATACAATAATATATATACTCTATTGTTTTGGATTTTTTAAGATATGTTCTATATATTTTTTATTTTTCTTTGTAAATTGGGATTAAATAGCTCCTAATATGTTTTTAATATTTAGGAAAATGCAATAAAATGGTAGATAAAAAATTATGCATGCATCAACATCGTTTAAAGCATTTCCCACAAATTTTCCCAAATTTCTAGAGTAAAGGAAATATATAAGAAAAATAGAAATGCAAATAAATAAATGCACTTCTACTAGGGGTATATTTGCAATAAAATATATGTATAAGGTGTTCTGTGCAAATAACTCGAAAGTTTTACACGAAATTGCAAACTTTAAGTATTAAATATAAATAAAAGTAGCCAGGGGAGCTCCCTTGCAATTTCTCCACCTCATGTGGGAGGTAACGTGAGGTGTGCTGACATTGATCTAAGTGCAAAATAGAGGAAAGCTTGGGTCTATACTTCAAATATTACAAATGTTTTACACCACAACTAATATTATATGACTGAAAGAAAATAAAAGAAGGAGGATAGGTTTCAATGTAATTACCTAATAGGCGCTCAATCGGTTGGTCGATAAAGCACTATGTAGGAACACTTAAGGGGATCCAACAGGCGAGGCATCTAACGATTCGCTTGTAATGAGTGGTCTAGATTATATCTAGGTGCTCCTATTGATCTAACGACGTTCAAGGGCACTGGAAGAACACCATCCGAGACTTTCTTTAATCGGTGATTCTTGACACCTTCGGCCTCCTCCGACACTTTTAATGGTCTCAACTCATTCATGGGAGCTATTTGTGTCGGCAAGTGGTTTTTAATGGTATCCAATGCCCCTAAAGTAGCCTCTGAGGCTATGGTTTCTCTCATGTGCATGGAGCTTCATATGAAGCTATGAATTAGCTCCAGGGGGCTCCTTGAAGCACACTACCTCTACGAAAACCTTTTGGAGCTTGAGATGAAGCATCTCAAGCCAAATCGTGAAGATGAAAAAAACGGTGAGGTGAAAGGGTGGTGAGGCTCCTGCGATGAAGCTTAATTAATCCAATCCTTGCGAGATTGTGGTTTGAAATAGGGGCTTTGGTGGATAACATGATCAAGATGAGGATGATGGTGGATATGGGTCAGAAAAGGGGCGATTCGACGATGGATCGGGGCTGGAGTGTGATGTCCAACACCGTAGGATTTGGAAATTAGTTAATCCACTGCATGATTGATAAAATCAAAGATTAATCTATGAGACTAGGATGAAAACACATCAAAATACGAAAGAAATGTACCTTTTACCTTACTATTTCTGGTAGAAGAAAAATACCGCTTGAGATACCCTCCAGTAAGCTATGTCTCACCTTCCATGCCCCTCTTGTCCTCACCAACACCTCAGTGGAATCCTTCTATCACCAGGCTTCTTGAGCAATCAAAGATAGGGGTTACAAGTGGGTGAATGGGAATCAAAACGAGAAAGGGGGGAGAGGCCCTTTAATTATAGACAAAGGCGAGGAGGGTAAAAAACCTAGGTTTTTATTGATCGTGACTATGTACACGTGTCAGAACGATTAGGCATGTATTAGAGCCGATAAGATATGTATTTTCGTGAAAACGCATATTGAGATGAGTCATTTAACGCTCGCAAAAAAGGAAAGAAGATGGGGGTTTCATCACTCTCGCATGGTAGGTGATCTTGGATGAAGAGTTGACTCATGATCAACACTCCTGCGATGCTGATTGCTCCATGTAGGACCACATCAACCTGCTAGAGGATAAAGTAGGGATGAAAAAAGAGAAATAAATAAATAATAGAAGAAAATAAAATTAGGAAAAACTTAAAACATGAAAGTCTTCCTTATTTTACATACTATTTAATTTTGATTTTATTTTATTTTGTATTATTATGTTTATGAATAATTATTTATATAATAACATTTAAGTATTTATTTATATACATTTAATGTATTTTGATTTATTTATGATTATTTTTGTTAATAATGATATGTTTTATTATTTAATTTATTGATAGGGTATTTAAATAAATAAAATATATACACATATATTTTTATATGATTTTTATTTTTGTTTATTTATTTAAATAAATATAGGTATACAATATATAGAAGTATTTCATATGTATTTCCAAGTATATTCATTTATCTAGGGTATTTTTTAATTCTTTATTTTTTATTTTTATTTTATTTGTGAAACATACCAAGTGGGTTAAAATATAAGAATCATGAAAACACATAGAGAATAATTTGAGTATTTATATATAGGGATACAATATAATTGGGATCGAAAAGGAAACATTTTCATCTCAAATCCAAATTAAATGAAACCACCATCATTAAATAGATAATTTTATGAACAATAAAGGTGAGTTTGGTTAATTTTGTGAAGTTTCTTTGCAACTATTTATTATGAGTATCCCAAGCACACTGTGCATTATTTTTATGTGAAACAAATTTTGTATTATTCTTTGTATTTTTATGTACAACTTTCATGTTGATGGTTTCTTTATTTGAGGTATAAATAATAAAGATCAAAATAGGGCTCAAAATAGGTTTACTGATGAATAAAAATTAGTATTTTAATGGTATTTTCTTTATAATTAGTCTGCCTTGATGAATCCTCATTTCATCACCTTTATTCTTTCATTTTGGCCTTAAATCCCTAGTTAAATGCATGTATATATCATTAATTTGTCAAAACAAACACTCTATAAATTGTACAAAATACTATATTAAATACTATATAAATTATGTATTTTGTTCTAAAATAATAGAATAAAGGAAATAAAAAAATAATGAAGTGTCAAAGACACTTAGTGACTTTAGACCTCGAGACCAAGTCATCGTGATGATTGGTTGACAAGGAATAAATTAGTGGGAGATATATCTGATAAACTATACAGAAAATACAAATAAGACCCTAATTTCTTTTGCCCAATAATTCTAGTTTGGAATCTATTTTATTCTATTATTTTTACACATCAAATAATAAAACCCTAAACATGAATATTGTCCATAAAAATATAAAAAACAATACAAAATTGATTTCACTGAAAAATAATGCATAGTGTCTCGGAGTACACAAAATAAAAAAACCATAGAGAAAACTTTGTAGACCCGTATCTTCTCCATATTGATTCAAAATTGACCAAACTCACCTTTAACATTCATAAAATTAAATAAGCTATTTAATGAAGGTGATTTTATTCATTTTAGAGCTATGCTGCAAAAAATAGGTTTTGGACCCTCATTGAGTAGTATATATATATATTATATTCAATATATTTATTCTCCATATTTTTCAATTTCTTATATTTTTTAAAAAAAACATGATAGATGAACTTGATGTATATATACCTATATAATATATGTATATAATTAATTAAGCATGTAAAAAAAATTAGAAAAAAGAGATAAAATACCAAAATATGTAATTTATTAAATTAAAAATCCACAAAGTACTTATATATAATAATAAAATATAAAATACAATAAATAATAAAAAATGCAAAATATGGGTAAATTTACTTATATATACATGTGAATATTAACATGTTATAAATAATCGTGTAAAAATAAATAAAAATATGCACCAAATATTAAACAAAATTATAAATATTTTTATTTTGTAACAAAAAAATAATTAATTCATCTCATATTTATAAATGAATTTTCAAGAAAGTTTGGATTCCTTTTTTCTAGAGCCCTCCATTAATTGACTTCCGGTCAACTATACATCTTCCTAGCTGCCCGTGTTAGAGGCCTCGATTTTCCACTTCTTCTCTCTTTTTCCACTTTGGCTCCATGTGCGCCTCTGCCTCAAGCCCGCTACCTTTGTGCAGGCTGCACATACAACACTGTCATCCATCATGAATCTCCACCTACCTCTTCACCCTCGCATGCCATTTCGCCTTGAAATTCATTGTTCATCCTCCTATAAACTCCACCCTTCGTCGCCATTTCACCCATAATCACTTTTCTTCGACTCTTAGTCCCTCATCTCTACTTTATCTCTTCGTCTAGGTGACAGCTCAAGCTTGGGTTGAGCTACAGCGAGGAGGAGGCGTGGAGGAGGATATCCAGCTTCACCGTTGGAGCACCCTAGTAGGTTCAACTTCCTTGGTTCCCTGACAAGTCGAGACCCAAATTTAGTCCTTCCTAAGAAAATCTTAGTATAACTTGTCATTTTACATCGTTAGTTTTTGCTTTTAGCGTTTCATTTAGCCTTAATTAGGAAGCCCTAATTTGATCTGAAGTTCGAGCTCCATGACAAATACTTTGTTCTTGACTGTTTTTCCACCTTTATCATTGCCCCACTTCATTCCTCTCTACCTTTTCCATCTCGTCCCCATCATTTCGACCTAGATCTCATCAGGTCTGACAAATCGAGTTTCAAACCACCACCCTTGCCAGAAGCTCGCCACCCTCGCTCCTTCATTTGCGTTACAACTTCAACACCTAGTCGAGGGAGAAGCCCTCAAGCCAAGAGACTTTTTGGTGCAGGTTAGTAGCATTGTAGGCCCATCTAAAGTCAAGGAACACATAAGGAGTAGATCCAAGTCACATGGAATAAAATGAATCCTCAGATCCTCCATTGAGCCATCTGGGCCTCATCAGAGAAGACCAGCATGTGTGGAGGTCCTCAGGAGTGCGTAGCTGCAGTCAGATCAAGAAACCACCAACATACGATAGAGACGATGGATCATGAAGAGATTAAAGCTTGCCTCACCTGAGTTCAATATTCTTGTAGACCCCTCGTCGACCATTGAATGAAGAACATGGCCCACAATTAATCTAGACCGTCCAGGTAAATTGAAGGGTACACAAGCTCAACCCTCCAATCTTCCACGTGGCGCACAAGGGATGATCCGATAATTGGGCGTTAAGTAGGTAAATTGCAAAGAAACCCTCATCATATTTGTATTTCATAAATAATTCTGTAAATATTTTAGTAAGTGTAGAAGTTTGTGGAAAAATTACAACCAAGGCCCTGAACATTTTGTAAATTGCTGGTAGTTGTACTTCCTACTCAACTCACATGTCCCCCCACGTGAGCTGGGAAAATATCATTTGTACCCTTACAGCTTTTGTAATTGTAATTTAGTACTAAAAAGTTAAATTCCAGTTCAAAAGTAGTGGTATTTTAACATGTACCCCCTCGCATCTATTTTTTATTACATAAATGCCCCTACTAGCCTTGTAGTTTTTTTGTTTTTACATTTCTATTTTCTATAAATAGTTGTCGTGCTCCAAAAAATTGTGTAAAAATAGATAAAAATGCCAGATTAATTGGTCATTCACACTATATTCTTTTTAGAAATTTTCTTGCATATGCCAGATTAATTGGTCATTCACACTATATTCTTTTTTAGAAATTTTCTTGCATTTTCTATTTATTAAAATAAAAAAGAGCTTGTTTATTTCCTGTCTGCCTTAAAAAATCGAAAAATTTTTAAAATCTTTTTTCAAAATTCCAAAACTACAGTTTATTATTGTATGTTATCACTATAGACCAAAAATCACAAAAAACATTAAAAGAAAACCCTGAAAATCAAAAACACTTCTTAACCCTAAAAAATTATAAAATATTTTTAAAATTCCAACAAAGAGTTTTCTATCCTATAAATATATATTTACACTTTTTACTAAGTATTAAAATTAGTTTTGGGAAATTTTGGACCCATTTTATATTTTAAATCTCAAAACAATTCAGCCTATTTATTTATTCCATGATTTGGGATTTCTTATATTTTAAAAATACATAAAAATGAGAAATAATTACCAATAACAGAAAAATATTTGAAAAATACAAAATATTTTATTTTGTAAGATTTGACTATTTATAGTTATATTTATAATTAGAATAACCTATATAGCTTATATATGCATATGCATTATTATATTATTATTATTACTAATTATAAATACCCTAACTATATTTTAAATCCATAAAAAAGGACTATTCTTGTTTGTATTTTGTGATTTTTATATATTTATTATATATGTTTTATATTACCTATGTTATACATATTATTATATATATTTCTATAGACCGTATTACATATTAAAAAAATGAAATTAAAACTTAGAAAAATATAATATTAATAATTTAAAAAACTATATAAATAAAAATAATAACAATAAGTTAAATTATTTTAAAACCTCCCAAAAAAACTATGTGAATATTGTGTATATAAATATATACATACATATACATACATTATTCATTAGCAATAAATAATAATATGCCACACCTGTGAGTTCCCTGTGTTAGACACCCTGCATGTACTTGCATTATACACATTTATTGGTAGGATTTATAATAAATTTTGATCCACTCTATTTTGCATTGTTTGATTACTCTCTACCATGGGTTAATTGTTAAATTTATCATAGGGCATCTGAAAAGTGTAGAATCCGAGGGTCGCAAATGTGTGTGACAAATCAGACAATCAGTAGTTGCGATGATAGCTCGAAATCCGAGCCAATTCAACAATTGACCAACAATCAATGATTAAAAAATGCAAAGTTTATGGAGTTAAAACTTATTTTATTAACTCTGCGAAATGTGTGTATATGTGCAAGTACATAAAGTGTCTAACACGAGGAATAACATTGTTAGATGGGAAATTAATCCAAGTTTCATTTTCTTGTCAACTTATTTAAATGATTTTATGTGTTTTAATTTTTGTTGTTTTTATTTGATTTTTAAATTTTGCAAATGTTTTTGTGTTTCTATGATTTAAAATAAAAATAATAATATTAAACCAAATACACACACACACATATATATCTGATAGTGAAAGGGATGAGAGAAAAGAAAGGAAGCTTTTTGCTTTTATATTTTTAAAATAGATAAAATCAAAATAAAAATGGCCAAAATAAATTTTTGATCTTTTAAATTTTGAAAATGTTTTTTTGATTTTTCAAGATGTTTATATATTTTTTTATGGATTTTTAAAATAAAAATACTAGAAATAAATAAAACCAAAAATCAAGGAACTTAAATAGGAAAAAAATATCTATAAATTTAGAAAGTGATTAATTTTAATTTTTCTCACAAAATAGAGGAAATAAGTAAAAATTTAGCAATTGAAATATCATTTCTAGATTTTTCTATAATTGTTTATGATTTTTATAATATTTTTTGTTTCTTTTTTTCAATTTTTAGGAGTTTTATTTTGTATGTTTAGTCATTTTTCGAAGTGATAAACATAATAAATCTAACCAATATATTTTTTTTGCGATTATTAGAAATACTTTTATATTTTTTGGAATTGTCAAAGCTAAATAGAGAAAAATTGCCTTATTTTTTATTTTTTACAAATTAAAATATCTAATAAACTACTTTAAGAAAAATATATATGGTAGAATAATATCTAAGGTATTTATCCTAATTTTCTATGATTTCTTTGAGCAACCTAGTTATTTTTAATAAAACAATGTCTACAAAAATAAAAAACAACCTAGCAAGGGCCTATTTGCTATCAAAATAAAGTTCTAGGCTAAATCATAACCCAACGCAAAAATCCAGGGGGTAAACTTGCAAAATACCCTAATATTTTCAATTTCATAAGCCTGTGAGGGACTTAATTAGAATATTACAAAACTACATGGGCCTAGTTGCATTTTTCATAAATTATAAAAATTTATGAACTAAATAGAAATACTCAAACCCGACGGGGTATGAGTCCAAAATTCTTGCATCAAACGACATGAAACGTGAGTTGAGATGGAGTAGACTAGAATGCAATTAAGGGAAAGCTTGGGGGTCCAATTTACAATTATTACATAAAATTGATAACAAAAAATGAAAAATTAAAGATTTAAACTTAAATATAAAAGGTAGGGTGTGAATAACGCAAAATACCCTTTCCTACGTGTTGAAGAATGACCTAAATCGATCCTCTTAAGCACGTGGTTGCTTCTCAACGGGCGATGACACTTCATTGCTGGATAGGAAAGATTAGATCTTAGGATGAGAACAATGGTTGAAGTTTGGGCACATCCAATAGCTACTAATCTATCTAGTGCTAGGGCCCGATCGAATGACTCAAGAGAGTCCTGAAAAACTCAGAAGAACTGGTGCACATGCGAGCTTTGATCGACACTATCTTCCTCCTCCAGCCTCCAAATATGGTGCTGAGGTGCTCTATGCATTCTGGGGGACGATCTTCAATAGATGAAGTCTTTGGATATGTCTAAGACCCATAGATAAGGGCCTAGAGATTAATGCAACCTAGAGGTCTGTTCTTCCTGGAGATACCTCTCAGATGGGGTCTTCAGGCTCTGCAAATATGTGCAAGATCACCATAAAGAAAAAGCGAAGGGTCCTGATCCTTATTTGGGTGGAATCAATGCGGAATCGAGTGGGGGCGAGGGATAAATCCATGATTCATCATCTTTATTCTTTTACTTTAGCTAAAATCCTTGGTAAAACACACACACACATACATATATATATATATATTCATTGATTATCATTATTTATCATTCATCATTGATTTGTTAATAATGTATATTTGTTATTCTTTTTACCCGAAATAAAAGAACAAAGAAGAGAAGAAAAAAAAGAGAAGGATGTATTTATGAAATAAATGCAGAATGACCTGGACCCCGAGACCAAGCCAAGCATTGGAATGGTCGACAATGAATAAAGTAGGGGGAGATAGGGTCCACTACTTATAAAAATCAAGAAAACCAATTCTGACTTGTAAATATTCATCATTTTCACCTTGTACATATTTTCACCTATTTTATTCATTAATAAAACAACCTCAAATAAAAATATTTACTTCATGAAAGTTGTTCATAATATTGCATATTATATTATAAAAATATTAGAAAAATTATTTGCATATTGAATTAATAATTGTAATGAACCAAAAAAGCCTATAAGACAAACTTTCTAGGTTCATAAGTAGTTATAAAAAACTCCAAATTGACCAAACTCACTTTTAAACTTCATTTTATAACTAATACTATTTATTGAAAATACTAAAAATATCATGAAATAAATCGTATGAGTTTTGCATTTGGACCCCTTTGTCTATTAGTACTTTATGAATATAAAACTTCTTTATTTTTTAATTAATTATTTGAAATCCAATTAGCTTAATTCTTTTTCTGAATTGTTCATAAAATAATTATAAAAATAAAAAATATAATTTAAAGATAATTATGAATAAATGCCAATAAATATCAAAATATAAGAGCTGTAAAGCCTAACTTCTGAACATCATAACTCGACCATATGAACTCCAATTTGGTGTACTCACTTTTAGAGTTCGTTTGTAAAATTATCTATCAAATAAGAGTGGTTTCATTAAAATCAAAGTAAATAGGGCAAAAGTAGGTTTTGGGATCCTATGGTTATACTTGTATATATGTAGATATTGTATATATTTTTATTTATTTTCTTGTATATTTGTGCACATATTGTATTTTTAATGTTTTTTATATATTTATTTTAATTATATTAATGAAAATTAAAATAACAAATTTAAAAATAATCAAAAATATAATAATGCATTTATTATGTAGGTATAATGTGCCTATCTTGTATATGCTTATTGTACTATTAAATTAACCTTTAAAAATAAAATAAAAAATATTTTAATCCACAAAAAAATATTTTTAAATAAATTTTGTAATTGTTTGTAAAAATAAATAATTAAAAATATGTATATATGTATATAGGCAATTAATATACGTAATTACTTGTATTATTTAACTAATTAAATAATATTATTTATTTAATTAAAATTCACAATTATTTATTTATTAAACTATTTCTGATATATAATTACTTATTTCATTAATTTAATTAATTTGTTTTATTAATTTTTAAATTAGTTTATTTATTTTCCCCTCGTTTCTTCCCATATCCTCTTCTGTTTCTCTAACAACTTGGTGGTCCCAGGTTGTTCTTCCATCTCCAGTCCATTTGCCCTATTTCTCCTTCCCTTCATATATATTCCCGCCACCCCCTCTCTAGTTGAGGAATCTACCATAAATATGTTTCTCCATTCTCGATGAGCTCCGAGCAAGAGAGAGAATTTGAGTGACAATCGTCTCCTTCTCTGATCTTCGTTGCAGTAAGGGACTGAGTGAGGTGAGGCACGATCATGCTCTGCCAAACTCTACTGCGAGAGCTCAACCTATGCTCTAGTCGTTGGTGCATCGAGGCCATCATCCCAAGAGGAATTCACCTCCCTCCACAGGCGACATAAATCCATCCACCAACTTTACCAGGTTATCTGTGAATATTAAATTCTATAGATCGATATTAATCTTCATCTAGATCCACCCTCAGATCATCGTGATCGGAGGTTTAACTTCTCCTAACTAGATATCAAACTACAATCCGATCACACAATCCCGATCCGATCCACTTCTTTAGATCTTATTCTCACATACCTACCCACCTCCACCCAAATACAGTGGCTGGAGATTCATCCCCTTCCTTCACCTATGCTTGGGATCTCCGTCCATGTCAATTATGTTGTGTACTTGACGCCATGGAAGGAAATATCGCGATATATCGACGATATATCGTAGTTATATCGATATCGAGACGAGACCGATATCGATATTGATATGGCAATATATCATCCTTTTCGCATCCCTACCCACCCCCACCCACATATGATGGTCGGAGATTTATTCCCTTCCTTCTCCTACGCTTGGGATCTTCGTCCATGTCCATTATCTTGTGTACTTAATGCCATGGAAGGAAATATTGCAATATATCAACGATATATTGTCGATATATCGATATTGAGATGAGGCTGATATCGATACCGATATAATGACTTATCATCCTTTTCAGGCATTTACTTCGCAAAAGTTCGTCGATATGTGCGATATTTCGATGATATATCACCGATATATCATCGAAATATCATATTGACATGATATATAACTAATATTGATAGTGATACAGCCTTCCATGCTTGGCATACGACCAAGGATCACGAGCCTCTAGCCTCGTTTGTAATCGCAAGTGTTAGATCTGGACAATGGACAACCATCGAGCACAACCACTTGAATCATACAACTGCAACAAAGAACTTGGAGTCGATCAGGCCCACTATCGATGCACCACCTTTCACCTTGAGTCATGAAGCAGATAAATCTCCATAACATATGATTGGAACACCTTCAAATAGCTGCCATCAAATCTGATCCATCTCAAGGATCTACGCTGCTGCACAAGGAGCAACATATCACCATTTCACCACTGCCACTGAATGTTGAATCCTCGCAAAGAACAACCATCCATCACCATTAGTCGCCTCTAATCGAACGAGATCCTCCACCTGGGGATTAAAAATGGGGGAAATATAATAGCCTATCCCAGAACATACAAGAGTCATTGATAAACATCTAATCACACTGCACAATCTAGCCACACATCAATAACAAACACGCCTATCGGCCACCTCTTAAGACCCTCACATGCGACATTATGTTTATTTTAGGTAAACCTTAAAAAGCACCCCGACATTATGTTTATTAGCAAAGAGACCCTTCTCAGCTGTTATCATGTGAATTGCACGTGTATTACTGTAAAATTTGTACATTTGCCATGAGATTGTTTCTTTGTTATTTTTTTATCAGCACTTATCTCAGAAATTGCACTTCAGTCACCCATTTCCAGATTTAATTATTGCTTTCTATTTTGCTTGAAATAAATATAATTTATGTTCCAAAACTTCTATAAAAATTAGAATAAGTTTCTTATAGGTTGCTTTAATTCACATAATTTTAGTTCTGCAAAATAATTTCATATGCCATTTTTTAAAATGCAAAAATTCATTTTTTACTTTTTGACA
This sequence comes from Ottelia alismoides, assembly GCA_037367405.1. NCBI lineage: Eukaryota > Viridiplantae > Streptophyta > Magnoliopsida > Alismatales > Hydrocharitaceae > Ottelia > Ottelia alismoides. Next base: position 208,521 of record JAZKJV010011298.1, on the reverse strand, counting down.
TTAGAAAAATCATAAAAATTTAAAAAGCATTGAAAAATTTAAAAAATACCACTGTTTTATTTTGAGTTATTTTAATTACTATGCAATTTTTGTTTGAAGATTATTTTTAAAAATTGAAAAATATTGAAAAACTTCAAAATTCATATATAATCACTAAAATAAATAGAAATAGTGCTTCAAGACTTGATTTGAAGATTAATAAAAACTTTATTTGAGAAATATAGTTTCTAGTATTTTTGAGTTGATTTTGTATTTTAAAAACCCAAAAACATTTGCTTGATTTCCATTTTTGTTTTTCTCCTATTTTTAATTTGTTTGAAATCCTAAAAAACTAAAGATCTATGAAAAATTAGGATAATAGTAAAAAATTATCAAAACAATTTTTTTCTTTGATTTTTCTTGGACATTTGATATTTGAAAAATACAAAAACAGTGTATTTCATATGTTTCTCTTTTTCTCTATTTTATTTGTTTGGAAAATTTTTAAAAAATTGAAAAATAAAAAATCACGAAAAAATTTAAAAATTTGGAAACATAAAAAATATAAAAATTAAACCCCATAAAAAAATTTAAAAAGATAAAAATTTACAAAAATCCGAAGGTCGTGTGCTTTGAGTTTCCTTTTTCCTTTCTTTGATTTTTCATTAAATTGAATAACCCTTGCTTAATAACCGTTGCCTCCTTGTGCTCGACCTTGGGAACTTTACCAGGTAAATACATTTTCTTTATTTTTGTTGGATAAGTTGTTTGATTGAGTTGAGTTTCATTTTAGTTGTCAATGAGACATTCACTTCACATTTTCCCTTACCATTTTCATTGAATAAAATTAAACCCATAATGAAAACCAAGATCATCAAAATGACGTCGTTGCTGGGGAGGCCCGATGAGGGTATTTTGGTCTTCTTCTCTTGATTTTGTATATATCTGTTTTCTTTTTACTTGTCTTTTATTTTCTGTCATTTCTCCTTTATTTTATTTGCACTATTTTTTGTAATTGTTTCTGACATATTTTATATTTTCTTTTTTTAGACCCGACGAGCGAGGACGACATTCTTAGGAACATCGACGCACCCGAGCGAAGCGGAGGCCAACTCGTTTCTTCATCGTGCGACAGGAGAGCATTGGAATAGGAGTAGAAGATTTGTAAGAGCAACTTTTGGATCGTTTTTCCTTTTATTTCCAATTTTATTTTGTCAATAATTAGTAGTAGTTTTCTTTCACATTTGCCTCTTTTTCTATATTCTTTAGAGACTCTAGGCACTTAATATTTTTCAGAGTTTGTTTCACCAAGTGTCAGTGCACATGGGAAACATTACTGTGTTTTGGTTTCTTCGCCTTTATTTTTATTTGTTTCACGTGTATTTTTTGTGCTCGAGCCCCTAGATTTAGGTTTCTATTTGATTGAGCCAGCTAGCATTAGGTCCAAATCCCCTAATAGAATATCTGTTCCTATAGACGTTGTTTGGACTTAGACAAATAAATCCGTACTTTACGATAATAGAAGTTGCTGTTTAGGACTGTTCTCGTATTTTATTCATTCAGATTAGTTTAATTTTTTACATGAATCATATTGCATGTGGACTATTGGAGTAAGGTATGCAAATATGTAGGTGACAAACATGCAAAATACCCAAATATATGCAATTTAATATACATGGTAGGGACTTAATTACAATATAAACTACATGGGCATGGTTTTATTTTTCATAGATTATAAAAATTTATGAACTAAATAAAAATACTCAAATTCGACGGGGTATGAGTGCAAAACGCCTGCCTCACACGAGACAAACATAAGCTAGCTTGACTAGACTAGAATGCAATTAAGGACAAGCTTGGGGTTCAATGTGCAAATATTAACATAAATTTGACAACAACAAATTAAAACTAAATGTTAAAAATTAAATACAAAAGGCGAGGTGTGAATAATGCAAAATGCCTAGATCGATCCACTTAGGCACGTGGCTGCTTCTCAATAGGAGATGGTGCTTCGGTGCTGGATTGTAGAGATTAGATCTTAGGATGAGATCAACAGTTGAGGTTTGGTCGCATCAACGGCTATTTGTTGATCTGATGCGGGGGCTCGATTAGATGACTTAGGAGAGTCCTGAAAGAACTCAAAAGAGCCGGTGCGCATGCAAGCTTCGATCGGCCCTATCTTCCTCCTCCAAGCTCCAAATATGCTGCTGAGGTGCTCTATACATTCCTGGGAACGATCTGTAATAGATGAAGGCTTTAGATATGTCTCGGACCCATATATGGGGGCCTGGAGATTGATGCAACCCAAAGGTCTATTCTTACTGGAGACATCTCTCAAATGGGGTCTTCAGGCCCTCCAAATACGCGCAAGAGCACTACAAAGAAAAAGAGAAAGGTCTTGGCCTTTATTTGGGTGGAATCAATGCGAAATGGAGTGGGGGCGAGTGATGAATCCATGATACATCATCTTTATTCTTTTGCTTTAGCTAAAATCCAAGGTAAAACACATGTATATATTCATTAATTATCATTCACCATTGTTTTGTTAATAATGTATATTTATTATTCTTTTTAACAAAAATCAAAGAATAAAGAAGAGAAGAAAAAAAAGAAAAGATATGATATATTTATGAAATAAATGCATAATGACCCGAACCCCGAGACTTGGCCAAGCATTGGAATGGTCAACAAGGTACAAAGTAGGGGGAGATAGGGTCCACAACTTTTAAAAATCAAGAAAACCAGTTCTCACTTATACATATTCATCATTTTCACCTTATACATATTTTCACCTAATTATTCATCAATAAAAAGACCTAAAAATTTTACTTCTTGAAAGTTGTTCACAATAATGCATATTAATTTATATAAATATTAGAAAAATTATTTCCCTATTAAATTGATAATTACAATGAACCTAAAAAGACTAATAGCCCAACTTCCCAGGTTCATAACTATTTATAGAAAACTCTAGATTGACCAAACTCACTTTTAAGCTTCATTTCTTAAATAATACTATCTATTAAAAATAACAAAAATATTGTGGAATAAATTCTATGCGTTTTGGTGTTTGGACCCCTTTGTCTACATGTACTTTATGTATATAAAACTTCTTTATTTTCTATTTAATTATTTGTAACTCCAATTAATTTAATTCTTTTTTTGAATTGTTAATAAAACTCACTAGAAAAATACAAAATATAAATTAAAAATAGTTATTAATAAATACCAATAAATATTAAAATCTAAAAGTAGTAAAGCCTAACTTCTGAACATCATAACTCAGCCATATGAACTCCAATTTGGTGTACTCACTTTTAGTGTTCGTTTTGTAAAATTATCTATCAAATAAGAGTGGTTTAACTAAAATTAGACTTAATAGGCAAAAAGTAGGTTTTGGACCTTATGGGTATACTTGTACATATGTATATATCGTATATATTTTTATTTATTTTTTCTTGTATATTTGTGCACATATTGTATTTTTAAATGCTTTGTATATAATTATTTTAATTATATAAAATTAAAAAAAATAACAAAATAAAAAAATAAAAAATAAAATAACACATTTATTATATAGGTATCATGTACCTATCTTGTATATACTTGTATTTATTTGTACTATTAAATTAACCTTTAGAAATAAAAAATTTTTTTAATCCATAAAAAAAATAAAAGAGATTTTTTGTGACATATTATATATTTTCTTTTTCTGGATCCAACAAGCGAGGACGACATTCTTAGGAACATCGACGCACCCGAGCGAAGCAGAGGCCAACTCGTTTCTTTATCGCGCGATAGGAGAGCATTGGAAGAGGAGCAGAAGATTCAGAAGAGCAGTTTTTGGAGCATTTTTTAATTTTTTTTTCATTTTTATATCCATTTTATTTTGTAAATAATTTGTAATAATTTTCTTTGACATTTGCCTCTTTTTCTGTTTTCTTTAGAGACTTTAGACAATTAACATTTTTCAGAGTTTGTTTCACCAAGTGTCGGTGCACTTGGGTAACCTCACCGTGTTTTGTTTTCTTCAACTTTATTTTTATTTGTTTCACGCAGATTTTTTGTACTTGAGACCCTATATTTTGGCTTCTATTTGATTGTATAATATACGTTCCTATAGACATTGTTTGGATTTAATAAAAATAAATATGTGCTTCACGTTAATAGAAGTTTCTGTTTAGGACGGTTCTCACATTTTATTCATTTATATTAGTTTAATTTTTGTGCATGAATAATATTGCATGTAGACTACTGGAGCAAGTTACACCTTCTATCTCGTGCATGCATTCGTAGATTTCATCGTGCATTGGTTTTTATGTATTCCTCCCTCTATTTTCTAGAATTAGGAATAAAAAGGAAATAAGAAAATTTGTTAGATGTTTCTTTGAAAATATCCCAAAAAAGTTAAAATCAAAAATAAAAATTAGGACTGCTAATTGAACTTGACCCATAAAATCAAGCGTAATTGATTTATTCATTGATTTTTGGGAGAGTAACCCCCTCCTTGTTTGCAAGTACTTTCCAGACTATGTGGGTGAGGACATAGCTGCTAAGGACTAGAGCTAAAGTCATTGGACTTGTGCCCTATGCTCCTCTACATTACTCATTGATGCACAGTTCAGATGCAAGCACTTGCCTCTGACCCTTAGCAAAAGTAGTCATGTCTAAGTTTGGTATATTCCATAGGCTTAGTCAGGTTCTACCCTAGGTGACTACAGTCGGGAGTATGACTAAGTAATTGCATTATCACTTAACTCTAAATTTGACAAGATTAACGGTTGATCCTTCATGGTCTTCATTGAGTTGAGTAGGTAAATTGGTTGTTCGCTTTGCATTTGTATGTGATTGGTGTTAAGTTGATTACGTTCATCTTCTCTTAGTCTTTAGCATTCACCTTCTGTTTCCGTCTGTCTTCACTTTGTTTTCTTTTCTTTTCACCCTCCCTCCCAGCCTTATCTATCTTCTTCTCTCTTCATTCTTGCATCTCCGTTTCTTCATCCCCAACATCATCATTCACCATGTATTGAGGTTGGAACTCTGACCGACCTCTCGTCTCCTTCTTCGTCTTTTCTTTCTCTTTCTTCATCCCCGCCCTCTTTGTTCCCTCCCGTTCCACTTTCGATCTTACTGGGCATGATGAGATAGGAGTTGAAGCCTGTGGAGATTACACTAAGAAGATGCGGTATATGGATGAGTTATATGATAGGGTGGCGGTGCGTTCCATAGGCAATCATATTGAGAAATTGCGAGCTTCAGAAGATTTCTATGCTGGGATGATGTATGAGAATCCAGATCATGGAGCAAAGTTAGTTTCTACATTGATTCCATTCATTCTAGATTTAGAGTTTTCAGAGGGAGTGCACGAGGAACCATATTTACATCTTGCTGAGTTTGAGGAGTTTTGTGCTACCCACACATATTTGGATATCACTTCAGAGTAGTTGCAGATGATGACCTTCCCTTTCTCACTTCAAACTATAGCTTTGAGATGGCACTAAGAGTTGGGGAGGAAGATAGCTACTTGGGGTGAACTTAGAGCATTATTCTTGCAGAGTTTTTACCGTCATCATAGAGTAGATTCGATGGGGTCTATGTAGACCCCCAAGAGCCATTGCATGATTCATGGCTGAGGTTTCTTGATCTCTTAAGGATATTTTCAGATCATAGAATCTTGAAGACTAACCTTGTACAAATCTTCTATAGGGGGATGACTATCGAGCAGCAGAGGCTTGTCGATGACTCATGTGGATGTTCACACCAAAATCTCAATATGGATTTACTTTGGATTATCTTTGGTGAGCTTTCTGACATCTCATCTTCACGAGATTCTTTACTCAAGACAACACATGAGGGAGGTGCAAAACAAGTTAGGTGTGCTTCATTTCATGAGGATTTAGCCATCACATAACATGAAACTGACATGGATTCTAGAGCCACACAGACGATGGACGATGAGATTGTTACTGATTCTTGGATACCACCTCTTCTGGTATTCCAAGAAATGGATCCCACATTGTTTCAAATTCCTTTTTAGTCATTGCAGTTCCATGTCAGGAGCAACCAGATTTCTTTCCTCAGATGTACTTCTTAGATTCATATGGATGTTCATATTTATTTCAACAACCAGAGCGAAATGAGGGATATCGCTTTGATTTGCCAAACATTGATAGTCCCATATGTGAGCCGTCCATCTTCCTGCGTGATGAGATTGATATAGTTTCTGAGGACCAAGTGATTACCATCATTTCCCTAGCTCAGATCCCTTCACTCTGGCATGTCAATGATCTCTATGATCCTGACATAGGTTTCTTTGAGCTTGATCTTTCAGATATGTCGGATGACTTTTCTCTGATTTTGAGAGAGAACATGTTATTTGAGTTTGATAGTTCGTTCTCTTCCTCGAGTCATTCTGATATTTCCCATCTCTCTGAGGGTTATCTGCGTGTGATAGGTTATTTGTACTTACTTTCATTTCCTGGTTGTGAATCCGATCTATTGGATCACGAGAACTAAATCTTCTGATTATTCTGAGTCTGAGTTTTCTCTCCTTGATGACCCTCACGAGGATGAGCTGATTTTTGAGATATTCGATGATTTCTCTGGTTTCTCTCCATTATGTGAATTAATATCAATTTTCTTAGTGAGTATCCTGCTCTGGACTTTCCATATCTTTTTGAGACAGTAATTGACATGGAGGATTCCATGAATGATCCTTCTTTCTCCATGTTCGATTTCTTCAGCTTCACCCTTTCACTCCATTCTGATATTGAGCCGATGATTTCTTTTGTGTTATCGGTGCCTGATTTTATTTTCCCACATATTTATTCGGTAGAAGACACCCACCTGATTGTTTATTTGGGTGTCCTCATTTTTACTATTGATTTTGTTGTTGTTTTCACATTGAGACTACAATGAGAGTGCGTCATTCACATTATAGATGCCATCCCGAACCTTGATACTGCATTGTCATAGCCTTTGCATCGAGATAGGGGCGTAAACTCTAGCGCTTGGTGATAGGAACTCAACATACTCTACTTTGTATATATGTGTTTCGTATTGATTTGTTCCTTATTTCTTCCATTTTTTAAACCCCTGGTCTCGCTTAGGATTCTCGTTGTACTTATGATGTACTTTATCCTAAGTATAGGGGGTGTAGATACCATGTTGTTCACTTTCATTCCATTTCATTACTCTTGGTGATGTCTATACTTAGAGATCTTTTACCCTAAGTATATGGTGAGTGATTTCGATCCTTTTGTCTTTTTGATATTTCCATCTCAGTTTCTCCTGTTCTCTCAGTTGTCCCTCAATTGTTGATATTCTTTTTCATACTTAGGGATATTTTACCCTAAGTAGAGGGGGCGACATGTCAAGTTAGTGATTTCTTGTACATTCTCTTCCTCAATTTTCCCCATTTGTACAATCTTTTATACTTAGGATTATTTGATCCGATTTATAGGGGTATCATCGATTTATCTTCATTTGATTGTTTCATTTTTTTGAGTCGTTGTAGCATAGGATTTTTTTTCACTTTTCTATACTTAGCATCAATTATGTCTTCCTTTGTCTCTTCTTGATCACTACGAGGACATAGTTCGAGCTAAGTATTGGGGGTGTCCTATATATTGTATATATACATTAGCGATTACTCATACTTTTGTGTTTAATAATATGGCTATTATTTATAAAATTATAATAAAAATGTTTCAAAAAATGATTTGTATAATGTTTGTAAAAATGTTTGTAAACTCTTTTGTAAAAAGTTCTGTAAAATCTTTTGTAAAATTGTTTGTAAAAAAATGTAAAATGATTTGTAAAATCTTTGTAAAAAATGTTTGTAGAAACTTTTGTAAAATTATTTTTGTACAAATCTTTATAAATTGTTTGTAAAATCATTTTGTTTGTAAAATTTTTGTAAATTACTTTTGTATCAAAAATGATGCATATTGTACAAATGTTTGAAAATAAAATGTTTGCATAAACCTTTTTTGAAAAATTGTGTAAAATGATTTGTAAAAAGTTTGTAAAATTAATTTTACTTAGACCAATCTAGATGACATGTGAACATAATCTTATGGGCTCTAAGAATTAAGTCACTAGACCAGAAAAGTCTCAACTTTAGTTCATATATGATTCCTCTGAAATTAAGTGGATAAAGGTCTTAACTAAGCTCCATTTTTCAATTTTATTCTAGACTAGTTTAAACATCAATTTCATTCCGAAAAATGCAAATACACATGCATCAAATATTTACAAAATACTTTTTTTAAAAGAAAATAAAAAAGATAAAATATGTTTAAAAACTTTTTCAAAGAAGTTTGCAAAATTTTATGGAATTTATCTTTTCTAAATTTTGAAGGCATTTTTAATAGAGAATTATACATATTTACAAGAATTTACAAGGATTTTATACACATTTTACAAAAGATTTTACACAAACTATCTACAAGATTATACACATTTTATACAAGATTTTACAAAGAGGATATTCATAAGTTTTATGTACAAGTTTTACAAAGGATTTTATATATAAATTTTATCAAAGAATTTATATACAAAATAACTTCATATACATATTTTAATTTACAAAAGAATTTAACTTTCAAATAATTACAAATAGTTTTGGCTTTTTGTACACGTAGAATTTACATGTTTACAAAATAAATTTTATACACAATTTATATCCCATGTGACAAAATATTTTACAAAAATTCGACAAACCATTTTACAAGCATTTATAAAATATTTTCAAAACATTTTACAAATAATTTAGAAAACAATTTTACAAAAGTCTTCAAATCATTTTACAAAAAGATTCACAACACACACATGATTCTTTTAGACAATGTCTTAACTTGGACAAGCACTCTGCATGTAGCTCAACATGAATGAGGTGGTGAGTGGGCAGAATCCTTTAGCTTGGAGTAGTACACAGGGGGAAACATCCATCCTCCTCTTGGGAGGGTAGTACATCTCAATTTAGTCTTAGTGGCGTCGATGTTTAACGACATGATGATGTAAGTTGCAATAATGCTTCAAAAGAGGGATAGTCTACTAGCTCAAGAAGAGAAACTCCATATGTACATGTTGCACATTTGTATATATGTTAAAAAAATAGAAAATCTCCAAAAAATTTGTACGGGTAAAAAGTGAATAAATAAAAATTCTCATCTGAGAAAAATATGAATAAGTAAGGCATATATTTCAGTCTCATGCCACAGAAGCCTGCATATAGAGACTTGGCTAAACTTATCAAGCTCCAAGGATATGTGACTACACTGGTCACAATCCGTTCTCTTATCTATCCCCTCTTCTTGAGCCGGTTGCACTTGAACTTAGAAGAAAATACCCCGCTCCTCAAGGAAAGAGTAATTAGACTGAGGAATTAGAGTTACCAGTTGGAGGAGGTTGTTTCATTATAATTTTTGAGGTGAGGAGCTATATTTCACTTACACCATACAAGTAAAGATTCATAGTCATAAGAGTTTGCATTTGTAAACTTGTTCTAACCTGACTATTGAGGCGGCATAAATAGGAGCCTTGTGGAACTTATAGTCTGTTAAGTCTTAACTCTTATTCCCAATAAGGTTCCGTCAAACTAATAATCTAAAGGTTTGATTGAGCTCCATACTTCAATTTTATGAAGAAACGTTTAAAAATCAAAATTGTTCTAATTTTTTTCTTTTTCTTTTCTTAATTTTCTTTTTCACTTATTCTTTTAATAAGTGTTTGCTAAGGGACAAGTAAAGGTAAAGTATAGGGTAATGATGAATCCATGATTCATCATCTTTATTCTTTTATTTTAGCTAAAATCCTTGATAACACACATGTACATATATTCATTAATTATCATTATTTATCATTCATCATTGATTTATTAATAATGTATATTTATCAATCTTTTTAACCAAAATAAAAGAAGAAAGAAGAAAAGAAAAAGAAAAGTGAAGGATGCATTTATGAAATAAATGCATACTGACCTGAACCTCGAGACTAGGACAAACATCGAAATGGTAGACAAGGAATAAAGCAGAGGGATATAGGGTCCATAACTTATAAAAATTAAGAAAACCAACTCTCACTTATACATTATTCGTCACTTTTCACGGTGTACATATTTTCACCTATTTTAACCATAAAAAATAAAAATAGTTCCTTTTTGAAAGCTGTTCACAATAATATATATTAATTTCTAAAAATATCAGAAAAATTATCTATCTAATAAAAATAATTACAATGAACCTAAAAATCCAAAAAGACCATATTCTCAGGTTCATAAATATTTATAGAAAACTCCAAATTGACCAAACTCGCCTTTTAACTTCATTTCGTACCTGATACTATTTATTAAAAATACCAAAAACATCATGGAATCAATCGTGTGAGTTTTGATGTTTGGACCCATTGTCTATATGTTCTTTATGTATATAAAACTTCTTTATTTTCTATTTAACTTTTTGTAACTCCAATTAACTTAATTATTTTTCTGAATTGTTCATTGAAATCACTAGAAAAATACAAAAATATAACTTAAAAATAATTGTGAATAATACCAATAAATATCAAAATCTAAAATCCGTAAAGCCTATCTTCTGAACATCATAACTCGACATATGGACTCTGATTTGGTGTACTCACTTTTAAAGTTTGCTTTGTAAAATTTGGTTTTGGGACCCTACAGTATACTTGTACATATGTATATATTGTATATATTTTTATTTATTTTCTTGTATATTTGTTGATATATTGTATTTTTAAATGTTTTGTGTATAATTGATTTAATTGTATGAAATGAAAATAAAAATAATAAAATTAAAAATAATAAAAAATAAAATGATGAATTTATTATATAGGTAGAATGTACCTATGTTGTATATACTTGTATTTATTTGTAATATTAAATTAACATTGAAAAATGAAATAAAAATATATATTTTTAATATATAAACAATTTTTTAAGTAATAAAGTTTTGTAATTATTTGTAAAAAATATAAATTGAAAGTGTTTATATATATAAGTCAATTATATTTGAAACTACTTGTATCATGTAACTAATTAAATAATATTATTTATTTAAATAAATTCATATGTTGTTCTTCCATCTCCAGGTTGTTACCCAATTTCTCCTTCCCTTCATATATATTCCCACCACTGCTCTCTGGTTGAGGGATCCACCATAAAAAGCGCTTCATCATTCTCGGTGAGCTCCGAGCAAGAGAGAATTCGAGTGACATTTGTCTCCTTCTTCGATATTCGTCGCAACGAAGGACAACATGAGGTGCATCACGATCATACTCTGCCATACTCTACTATGAGAGATCAACCTCTACAACTGTCACCGGTTCCTTAAGACAACCATCCTAGGAGAAATTCGCCTCCCAGCACAGAAGAGAGACATCCATCCACGAACTTTACACTGTAATATGTGAATCTTCAATTATATAGATCCATATTAATCTTCATCCAGATCCACCCTTCAAATCATCATGATTGGAGGTTCTGCTTCTCCTCATCTAGTCTCAAACCACGATCCGATCACCCCATCTCAATCTGATCCACTTCTTCATATCTTATTATCATATCCCTACCCACCTCCAGCCACATACGGTGGTCGGAGATTGATTCCCTTTCTTCACCTATGCTTCTCTATTCATGTCCATTATCTTGTGTACTTGAAGCCCGATCGTGGATCGCAACCCTCGAGCTTCGTTTCTAATCGTAGGTGTTAGATTGAGGATGGACAACGATCGAGCATAGCCACTCGAATCATATGGCTGCAACGAAGAACTTGGAGTCGATCAGGCCCACTACCAATCTGCGATAAAAATGCTTCTCCATTCCCAATGAGCTCTGAGGAAGAGAGAGAATTCAAGTAACAATCATCTAGTTCTCCGATCTTCGTCATAGCGAGGGACTATGTGAGGTGTAACGTAATTGTGCTCCTCCATACTCTACTGCTGACAAATCGCAAATTCACCCGCTTAAATTAACCATTTTAGGTGATTAAAAAGAATGTATTCGTTGTAGTCGGGTGAATTGGGGCTCGTCAACAACCACTTAATTAAAATTATCAATTAATCAAAAGTGGTTAATTTAATTTTCTTAACTGGGGTGCCATTTGAATGATCGCAAATTCACCCTCTTAATTTAACCATTTTATATTATTAAAAAGAATGTACTCATTGTAGTCGGGTGAATTGGGACTCGTTAAAAAACACTTAATGAAAATGATCAATTAATTAAAAACGGTTAATATTATTTTTTTAATTGGTCAAACCCAAGGTCGAACTCTGGGACACGAGCTTCTTAAGATATTATATAGAAACTTATTACTTAGATTAAGTGATAAATTTAAAATCCATAGGTCAATAAATGCCAAGAAACAAACAATGAAGATGGAAACGTGTAGCAGACATATATTTTTTTCTTTGCTTTTTAACATGTAAGCATATAAAAATTAGGATACAGGCAATTATGCTCTAATTAAGTAAAATCAATGAGCAAAAAATACTTAAGCAATTTCATAATATATTGACGAAGCAATCTACATTGACAACTTACATAATAACACAAAGATCACTAAGCAAATGACACTATATAACTATAATTAATCAATAAAATTCAAAATGTCCAAAATAAAAAATAGATGTGCCATATAAAGATAATTAAACTAGCTTCACAATGCAACTGAAATCATTTAAAAAGGAGCTCGGGTGCTCAAGATATTCACTAAAGAGCTCAGGGGCATAAATGCAAGAAATACATGCAAAATAATTCGGGAAAATATGGTAAACAGGTCCCTGGGAGGACTAAAATGAAACTAAAAGTATCCGTGAGGCCTTCCCTGTAAATAACCCACACACACGTGGGTATAATTGTAATTATAAAAACCCACAAGGGGTGGACAACAATTTAACCCAGGCGCGGGGGTGTCACTTGCTGGACTGGAGTTATCTACAAATTAGAGAAGTTACATTGGCCTTTCTGCAAATTACCCCTGCCCGTATGTGATTGGCATGTGGGACAAGGATTGTACTGAGGCTTAGAAGGCATGGGCAAGGCTCGATCACCCCGATCCTAAAGGTGTAGAGAAGAGGCTCGTGGCGATGATGTGGACGCACGTGGTCCATCTCATCAAAAAGATTGGACGATAATTGTTCATGCAAGGGGGCATGACGTGGTACAACATCGACCATCAGATCTTCATCATCCGACGACACCTATACACCATGTTTATCGACTTCGCCACCTCCTGCGGTGGAGTTGGCTGTGCTCCGGTGATGCAACCGTAGCTTCACCGTCCTCCTCGAGTTGTGTCGCAGCTCCGTTGAGGTCCATGGATATGCTGAAGCGATCCTCAAAGTGAGGCCAATAAACGAGACCACCTGGAAGCTGATGATGTTGAATCATGGCTAGGGACGAAGCTTGAGAAGATGTCTCTGATGAAGCTCTGCAATGAAGGCATCCAACTACAACATTAGAGACTAATAGCCGAAGGCGACTTCCCTTGTCATCTTCTCTGACGAGCTCGGAGAAAAGGGAGGCAGAGTGGTTTGAGGATGCGGTAGAGCGAGAAGGTGAATGAAGTAGAGCGCGTGAACGAGGGTTGTGTGGTGAAGCTAGGGTAATAATCAATGGAGGGTAAACATGTGAGTTGAAGGCGAATTAAATCAGAGAAATCGAATGAAAGAGCAAGGCAAGATCGAGGGAGATTACCTGGGGTTTTGGCAGAGCGAGGAGCCTAGGCTTGAGGTCCTAGGTGGACCTCGGGTCTTCATTGAATCCGCACAGCCATCGAGGACAACTAATCGGTGGCGGAGCACTAAGGCTAATCCTACCATGGCTTAGGGACGTCACCGGAGGCAGTGGTCGTCGTGGCTTCGCCGATCCGATTTCCCCTGTCACGAGGAGGCGGAGAAGAGTTGGGCCCAACCCCACGTAAAGTTGGTCAAGGTTATTTGGTGGCAACGCAATTGTATTTAAAGATGGAGTGTGGCAGTTCCGACGATGGTCGTCTTGGCTTGAGTAGAATATATGAAGTGAGAGGGAAGGTTATGTGGCGACAAATGAGGCACGCGAGGGTGTGAGAAGATCAATCTAAGACGTGGGTAATGAATCTCATATTCATCACTCTAAAAGTCATTAGTTAAGCTCTAATCCCTCAAAATTATCAGCATTTCTTCATTTATTCTGTATAATTAGCATTCATGCATGTTTTGAGAAGAATTGCATTTTATCACTTATTTTCGTACCAAATAAGAAGCCAAAAATCCTATCCAAAATTGACATGTAAATAACCTAACTTCCTTGATTTTTGACTAATCATGTAACTCCAATTGACCCAAAAGAACCACTGACAAGAATAAATGAAAAATACAAAAAAAATCACTAACCCAGTAAGTGGACCAAAAACCCAAACCCTAGTTCTAGGATTTCCATACTAAAACCATCATATCTTCTTCATCCTGTGTCCGTTTTGATCCTACTTACTTTTGAACTAATGTACATTCAATTACCTTCGAAACAAGACAAAGTTCAAGTGAATCGGACCTTATATGTGAAAATTGGGTTTGGGCCTCTTTTCTACATTTTGTATTTTTACAGTTTTTGACATATTATTTTATGTACATAATTAAACTATTTTATTTTATTTCTTTTTTATTTATCTTCTTTGATGAAAGTTTTATTAAAATGCGCAAAAATCCAAATCCAAACTTGTAACACCCCGTAATTTTCAGATTTTTTGAAGTTTTAAAACCTACTCAATATTACAGTCAAAAGAAGCGTCTCATCGCAAGCTTTCCAACGAGCCCAAAAACGTGAAATTCCGAGTCCGGATGTGGGAGATATGCCTGTTTTGGTGAAGAGGGGTCATGGTTTTTGAGGGGATTAATGGTTACGGGATTAGATAAGTTAAGTACGAATTAAGGCTATTTTAGGGTTTCTAAAATCAAGATTTTAATCCCCAACTATATAAAGACCCACACCCTTCATCTCCCCTCTTTCATGCTCCTTTTCCAAACCCTAATCCATCCTTTCTTCCTCCCCAAGTCATTCTCTTATCTCTTTTTCCATCTCCTTCTTCAGAGAATCAAGGAGAGAACGGTGTGACCACCGTTATCAAAAACTCTCGAAGTCTCGTAGACTCACGACAAGAAGAAGACGAGGAGGGTCAATGCAAGGGAAAAGCAACCCTCTCATCGGAGTCGTGATCGGCTATCGAGCACGTGGATCAAAGACGTGCACGAGTATAGGTAATGGATCTCAACCTTCTCTCCTAAATCGTTTCTTTTACGATTATGGAGAATGCTATCTCGATGGATGCTTATTCGCTTTGATCAAATCCCACTTGGATCTTCCTTTTGCTGTTGGTACGTCGTGATCATCTACTTGTAAAACGTAGCTCGTGGATTTCATGTTTGATTTAAAAGAGGTCCTATTGATATTATAAATTGAGAGTGAAGGCAAAATGAACGCAAGAATGTTCGATGGTTTTTTTCCAAATACTTGTGTCGATGTAGAATATTTTAATCATTGAATGTAGAAGCTTTTTTTATATATTGAGGAATAGAATAGTATGATGGTATATCGTTGATTTTCAAGGGACTATCACGTACAACATCAACGAATAGGGTTTGATCCATCTTACAGAAAGTTTTATTTATAGAAAAAGGAAAGTTTCAATTATGTCTAATTGACCTATCGACGAGTTGTGATCAGATCTAAAGATGCAATAAAACTTTGAGATCTTGTCTAATTGATCTTTTGACGAGAGATATTGTTGGGTTTGAAATTCAAGATTGTAGGATTACTACATGTATTCCCTAGTTACATTATGCGTAATACCTCAGGATGATGACCATTGTTGCAAACAATGTCTCATACGTATGAAACTCCAACATGGAGTTCCACATCCTCTTCATTTTAGTTTATTTAGATAATAGTTAACTAGTATGTGGTTGGGATTTAGATTACAGAAATAGAATTGTACATGTATATACTAGTAGTCAACACTAAGTAATAATATCACGTTATATGATTATTTTCTGGGTATGTCTATCTCTTGACAATAGTTGATATCCTAGTTTATCTGGCCTTACGAATCTTGCAATACATTTATATTTAAGTGTTATATTACTGATCAAATTGGTTTCTCTGCTATGTCACCTTTTGTAATAGTTCTTAATCCCATGATTAATGATATAGGTCCTTTCACAAATTTAGATTTTACATGGAATATAGATTGATGATGCCGTGTTTTGTCTCCAGGCATGTAATTATGAAAATGGACTGTGGGTAACCTCGATAAAATATTCAATGGAAGGTTTATTAACGCCTAGACAGGAGAAATCCAATGCTTTAAGTACAATGTTGAATAATTGTGAGTACATCTGGATTAAGTGTTAGTAAAATGATTTATGAACTTTGGGATCTTATATGACAATGATTGTCTAATGCTTACAGAGATGTTTGGCTTCTAATGCTAAGTTGGGTTACTTTGAATAAAATATATTACACATGTGGTGAAAAAAAAATACTACAAGGTGGGTGCACACCCTTGTAGTCCGGCTGAGCCGACAGTGAGTCATCCCCACTCGAGGGGCATCATAGAGTGGGGTGTTGGTATGTACTATGGTGAAATTGAGGTGGATGCACACGATCCGTTTTGTGGTACTTGTTTTGGAGCGAGCGGGACTCCTCCGGCAGACTCGGTTGACGGAGTTACGACTCTTCGGGCTATATGCTCCTTGTCATGGGTGTTAGAGTACTACCAACTAGACTAGCTGAAGGATAAAGTTTGCGCACGGGATTTAGATTGCACTATGAATGGAGTGTTGCAGGCTTCATTCCTAGTGTAGGCTTTCTCCTTTGACAAACGAGTCCGGGATAAGTAAATGAAAATATGAATATAGATATGTCAAAGAATTGGTTTTGATTGCGTACTTGTTAAATGCCTAGAATATTACTGATTGCTTATTACTAGATGTTTTTAAGTTGTTCTCTTCTAAACTTGCTCAGTTACTGCAATTGCATTACCTACCTACAATCTCTTGATTTATAATTTATTTTATCCTTACTGAGTCAGTTGACTCACCAGTTACATTCTTTGGAAATCCAACAGGGAGTGTAGAGCAGGAGACAGAGGCTCACATCTTTGGTGGTGCATCTGCAGGGCATTGTTAAGGTCGAGGACTAGTTTATTAGTAGTTCTGTTATCCTTCCTTTATGAGTATTTATGATGTAATAAAGAGATTCTGATGACTTATTGTTATCCGTATGTGGACTTTTGTTATCAGTAGAAACTTGAATTTTTTTCCCTATTTCCTCATTTTGTATAAATGGTATATCATGCAGGTTGTTTATGATTGTTGTTGGGTAATATTGATAATGGATGTTGAGATGCGCTACCGTTGAGGCGGGGCGTTTCATTTGGTACCGCCTCCCCCGAGACTTAGGATGCAAAAGGTGTAATCATAACTACCTTAAAAGGTTGGATCCTATCGAGTAAAAGATAACAACCTTAAAAAGGATGAAAGTAGCTTATATATTACCTTCAAAAAGGTATGGGTAGTCCCGTCGCATACCCGCCTCAGGTTCCCAGCTGACCAGGAAGGAGATGCCATATGCTTGGTCAGAAGAATGCGAGAATAGCTTCCAGACATTGAAGGAAAGGCTCACTACAGCTCCCATCTTGACAATTCCGTCGGGCCCAGACGGATTCACGGTTTACACCGATGCATCAAATGAGGGTCTGGGTGCGGTTTTGATGCAACATGGTAAGGTTGTTGCATATGGGTCTAGACAGTTGAAGCCACATGAGAAGAATTACCCAACCCATGATATGGAACTGGCAGCAGTTGTCTTTGCTCTTAAAATGTGGACTTTTGTTATCAGTAGAAACTTGAATTTTTTTCCCTATTTCCTCATTTTGTATAAATGGTATATCATGCAGGTTGTTTATGATTGTTGTTGGGTAATATTGATAATGGATGTTAAGATGCGCTCTCGTTGAGGTGGGGCGTTTCAAAACTGATTTTGAAATCAAAGAAACTAACTGAGTCCGAGTCCTCACCAACTGTCTTTACAAAAATTGTAATTTTTCATCTTTTATTTTATTTCTTATATTTCTTAATTAATAAAAATCCAAAAAAATTAGATTAATGTGAAAATATTTATCTTTGATTTATCACATTTTTTCGGATTTTTATCTGGTTAAAAATGACAAAAACTTATAAAACCCAAAAATCAAGGTAATCTATGTACATGGGATACCCCAAAAATATCACTTTGTGCAATTGATCGATTTTGATTTTGGTGTCTTCTCAAAAGTTATAGATCTCATTGAGACAAGCAACTTTTGTGAAAATTGTTTTTCGATCCGTGGCTGTTTACTATTTATTTTGGATTTCTCTTGGTATTTATTTTTCGATTTTTGTGGGGATGACATGTGGCAGCTCCTGGAGCTGCAACGTGCGAAGCACGTGCCTCCCAAGCACGCGCGCCCTGCATGTGCTTTGCCCAAGCCTCTCTCTTGCCACCACATGGCGCGTTGAGGGTCGTACGATCTCGGCCGATCGGACGACCGCTAGTCATCGTCTTCCCCCAAATCCACCGACGCACGTCGCCACGAAATCTCGCCCCGTGGATCCTCGCGATTGGCCTCTGCCTCCCCTTCCTTCCTCGTCACCAGATCTTCCTATCCTTCAATCTTGCCCTCAGATCTACAGTCTCTGCGAATCCCTCACCACCGTGCTGATCTCGTCTCCTCCGCTAAACTCGCACGCATCCACCTCACCAAATCTCTGATGACCCCCTTCCTTCTCTGGATGATCCCCAAAGACCTATAAAAGCTCTGTCACCTCCGCCCTTACTCCCCATCCGTCGTTTGCACCTTGAGAGATCCGGGATGACAGACCGATCCCTCCTCCTCAGCGAGATACGACCCAACCTTCGGCCGTTGCATCTCGAGTCCCTCGACCTCGCTGCTTTGCTTTGGCTCTTATGTCATTGAGCCAACGCTCCACCATTATCATCTTCATCCCATCAACTTCCTCCCTTAAACCACGCTTCGCAGCTCTGCTCCTCGGTTCTTCTGCAAACTCCATCTTCCTCGTCCTTGTAGCAACTCCAGTCCACCAGCCATTGGAGGCTCGCGCTCCGCAACGATCACCAACGACACCGCCTTCAACCACGACCATCGATCGAGCACCATCTCCGCCTCTGCTCCGACGTCAAGACTTCCTCCTCCGCACCATCACTTTATCGACAACCCGAAGGGCTCGCGCTTCATCAGACCTTGCTTACAGAGGTACCTCTGGCTCCTCTCCGACTCCATCCCTCTGCCTCTCAGCTGCAACCGCCGGGCGGTGGGTCCAAGGCCATCCCCATGTGCGTGGCACGTGACGGGAGGTATCACGTGGCTGGCACCATCTCTAGAACATTTACGACAAAGCCCCTCCAGTTCTGCCTAATATACATCAAAGACCCACAGGTCACGTACTTTGTACGTGATTTAGTGACAAATTTGCAAATCGCCCCCTGGAGATTTTCCATATCACCCGACGGACCCGCCGACCAAGGGTCACGTGCCAGGAACGTGACTACTTGGTAATTTTGCAGAATCACACCCAACTTTCCAGTAATTACAAATTAGTCCTGTCTTTATATTATTTTATTCTATATTATTGCGGAAATACCCCTATATTCCCCCATTATTTCGTACTACTATATTGCATTTTTTTATTCATAAAAAATAGGCATTTTGTATTACAACTAATTTTCTACTCTTGGCATATGCTTGACATTTTTGTGATCAGTGGCTAATTATCAATTAATTATTTTGTGGAAAATTGCATAATCTACCCATTCTGTACTTGAAAATTCATAAGTAATTAACCATTGCTATGAAAATCACCAGAAAATAACGGATTATAGATTTAGTTGATTTCTCATCATGCCTAAAAAGATTTGCATTTGCATGCATCAATTGCCCTCTAAAAATCATTTTGCATATTTCAATATTTAATTTTTAATAGGTATTAAATCTTATAATTTCGAGATTTAGGATTTTTATGAGATTGATAACCTAGTGATAGACCTTGTATAATTTTATCTCTTGAAAAAATAGGTTTAATATTTATTATAATTAAATATTGAAATTCTCATCATTTACATTCGAAAAATAGGTTTAGTATTTATTTTGCATCAAAAAATTCCAAAAAATTGTAGTACATTCATTTCATCGTAATTGTCATTTTGGCCAAGTTTCATATTTTTCGGACAACGTTTGATTGCAAATCATTTTCTAGTCCTTAAAATGGCCTAATTTGCATTTTGCATCCCAAATTGCATTAAAATTACGAAAAAAATTGCCTCGAACCCCGTGCACGAACTTTAAAAGACAAAATGCTAGGTTGCTCCTTTGCCTCCTTGAGTTCGACCTTCGGACTTGCACAAGTAAAATAAACATAAAACGTCATTAATTAAGATTGACTAAAATTTCTTGTGATTATTTCTTGACCGATTCCGATTTTCCGCCTACAACGAAACAACATTAATAATTTAGCGCACGATAATTTACGATATTTAATTAGGGAGTTTTTAGGACTCGTCAGATGGTGCCCTTGCTAGGGAGGCAAACGACTTAGATTTTGTTTAAACTTTTCTGGTTTTCCCGCATTCGGGTAGTCTGACCCGCGAATCGTCCCTGTATAAATTCCAATTTTTCCTGCATTTATTTTTATTCTATTTTCAGTATTTATTTACTTATTTTATTTTCGATTTATTTTTGAGTCACTTTCTTACACACACACTCTCTCTCTTTTTCTTGTAATGTAACCAGTGTACGTGGAGCGGTTTTTCAAGAACCTACGCATCTTCACTGACTTCTGAAAAGCAGTATTAAAAATTAAGATCGAGTTGAGTCGTGAGAGAGTGTAGAGTCTAGGATTTATTTCTGCAATTTTAACTTTTGTAATTAATTACTCATTTAAAGCTGTATCCGTTTGGACTCTCGCATGTGTAACAAGACCTTGAAATTTTTTCTGTGGTCTGTCGTAGCCTGTCTCACGCTCCAGTGAGGGTGTGGCCCGACTTGATTGACGCTTAGGATAGACCTGCACATACGGCTATTAAATCTTTTTAAAAGAAAATTTTGACTAGACGGTAGATGTGCATTTATGCTAACCTTAAATTTTTAGTGATCACCAAATTAAAATTGGGACTACTAAATATAATCAATTTTAAACAACCCATAAAATCAAGACTTCTTACGGGAGAGCAACCCTTACCTTGGGTTCTTCTATTTTTTTGAGTGAGCGAGAGATGACACTTAAGGCTAGAGCCCCAATCTGGATTTTCATATTGACTACTGATTCGACAAAAAAAGGATTAGCTACTTCTCAGTGAGGATCTACTGGTAGCCAGTAAATAATTCGAATTTCCTTAGCAGAGTGGGTGGTTTAAAGGACACTACGTAAGGCTCCATCCTTAAGTAACACAGGTAGACATTTTACGGTCCCTACTTACACCCATACTGGCTGAAAGTAGGTACAACTAGTCATAAGAATTTGGGTCAGTCATTACGAAAATTGCCGGTACCTAACAGCTCACTAAATTCTTTCCAAGATTGATTTATCACCAACTAAAATAGAAAAGATAATTGCCAAACTCTTACGGCTTCATTGTATGAGTTGGTGTACCTAGGGTTTGATTTGTGTTTGATTTGTGTGCGCGAACCAATTTCGAAGATCAAAAGCTGCACACTTATGCCATCAATCTCCTTTTTTGATTTGAAACCGATCCATTATGTCAACCAATAAACCTCCTTCAAAAATTACGAAACTTTTTTCCAAGTACCCTCCAAATCTGCATCATGAAAATAACTTCGTCTCGGTCAAACCCAAACCATCATTCATTTTAGATCTTTCAAAATAACAGAACATTTGTCCAAGAATCCATCAGAGCTATACTATGAAAATGAATTCGTATCGGTTAGACCAAAAGCTGAAAAACCTCCTCCAACTACACATCATCCAACTTCCACAATAGACTCTCAACCACCAATAGATCCAACACTCTCTACAAATCCAACACTCTCTACAAATCCTTTGTATTCGGATCATACAAACCAACAATCGACAGAGATCTCCACTTCTTCATATGTCAATCCTCTCTATTCTGATCATACAATCCATCCTTCATATTATGTAAGTGTCAATCCATCATTCCTGGGAGATTATAATCACATGATCGAATTTGACACTTCTTCACATTTTCCACCTTCCCCACCCTTGAACACAAATGAGAAACCATCATCTTGGATTGACCATGACAACCCCATCTTCAGACGTGACACTCATACAGAGGACTGGACTGATGACATCGACACACATAAACCTTGTATGGTGACTCCCCAATATCAAGGTCTGACCAATCATGATAAAAGGAATGAACTCTACTCAGACCAACTCCACCTTCCTGAATCACATGGTTTCAATCCTATTGAGCAGACTCCTTCCATGATCTTACATATGATGTTTTCTGAAGATAAAGATCATATATTCGATTTTCCAAGAAGATCTTCTCCTAGCTCATACATGAAAATGGAAGATGAAACAGTTGAATCTCAAAAACAATAACACACACCGACTGCTCCCATGATTGGTCATGAAAAGATTTCGGAGGATGATATTTCGAGGATAAACAAGAGATTTGATTCAGTGGAAAGGTTTGCCAGCCGATTAATTTCCTTCTATGGTAACTCGGATATAAAAATGAATGAGGATAATATTGGATTTAATGTTGAAAATTCTATGGATATTCAGAAACCTAGAGAATATGTTCACCCTAGGGATGACTCTGACAATGACACTTCTGCATATTACTCCTCTAGAGATGACTATGCCTCTGACCCTTATTCGTAACATCAAAGGCCCGTCTCATCTACGGAAAACACCACATCACCACACCATACAGAAAATACCAAAAAATTGAAATATTAAAAAAAACCAAAAAATCGAAAATCTCAAAAAATACATAAAATTTGAAACTGAAGAAGATCTGAAAATTTTGGATCCTTCTTTACGAAAGCACTGGAGAAAAGATTAATATTTGAACTTCCCATTATACAGGCCATTGAACACTTCCATGACCTTAAAGGATTTGTAATGGACAAATTAATGATGAAAAAGCCGGGCAGGACAAGAACAAAGACTAAAAGACATATCTTGTTAATGGCCTCCTCCTTGGTGTTGAGGAGAAAAATCAAGAGCCGCATAGTGAAGCGGTTGCCCAAATTTGGCTGTGGAATCAAAGACATAATATTTACCCATGCTCGAATTGATGACGATTCACCAATCAATATCCTCCTGACCTCTATATTTCAAGAGCTAAAACTCGGACCTATCAGGAAGATAGGAGAGATCGTTCAATTGGCTGACCGATCGATAAAGCGGCCGAGAGGAATCATTTCTGTCATCAGTACATTCCTAGATGCTCAGCTCAAAGTGGAATTGACGATCATTGATATTGAGCATCAAGGAGAATTCATCCAGTCTCCAACTATTCTCGGAAAGCCATTCTTAGCATTGACTAAGGCAATTATTGAGTGTGAGACTCAAGAAATCAATTTTACAGCATTGGAAGCACTTCAATCTCACCTAGTCCTTGAGGAACCACGATTTTCTGAAGCAACCCACGAAGTCCTCGATAGCTGTAACCATCATGCCGTAGATGAGCCCTACCCTGTTGCTACACCTGAGATAGCGATTGTTGATGAAACTATCGGTTTAGAGACTTTCCCTCCTGCTCCATTCCCAGCTGCTCTCAACATGGAAAATCGAATATATGACTCATACGACCCTGAGACTTATGCATTGTCGCACCCTGGGTCATCCTATCCTAACTACCTTGATCAAATCAACTCGACACAGGAATGCTCCAACATCAAATCAATTGAGAATGAACATGCAGAGACTCTCCCCACTATTTCAATTCCTGCAGATCTCACCATAGTCAAGTGTTTCCTATATGATCCTGAGACATGCATGGGCTTATCCTGAGTCAACCTACGCTGACTACCTTGACCAAATCATTCCAACTCAGGAGTGTGCCAACATTAAGAAGACTAAGAACAAACATGCAGGATGAACACCGACCAAGGAGAAAAATTTCAATGGTTATTCATCAGGAGACTCAAGTGGACCAACAACTTCACGAAACAAAATGACTTCTCCTTCATCGAAAAAGAAAGTCACCTTTGACCTTCCGGAAGAGGAAACGTCTGATGATTACGCATCAGGTCCGAAAAAGGTAATACATGAGTGAGGTTTGTTCGGTAGTCTTAGAACCTTACCTTCACAAGGATCCAAACTTCTATTCCCGTTGGATGACTCCCGTTCCTCACTAATATTCATACAAAGTCGATGCTCCTGCTCTCATCAAATACACTGGAATTATTTCTTATGAGCTGACTGAGACTGGTGCTTCAGAGTATTCATCCGATGAAAAATCGCTTGATCCCAAGAAGGAACGAATTCTGAGAAAACAACTAAATAAACAAAAAGACAAGAATATCTGGAATGTGTCCACATTCAAATACTATTCCTCTGAGGAAACTCTGATGATGGTTACCTTTCATGGGACTCATACGCCTCATCTAATATCCAACATGATTTCTTCGAGGATAACACTGATAATAGTTGGGAATCATATGCTTCATCTCATTTTCATCATTATGATCTCCCAGCACAGGCTCACAAAAAGATCGGCCGAAAACCGCCTTAATCATCAGCTACCCACTCTCCCTCTCGACTACATCAGTCTCCTTGTACATCTTCTTCCTCTACTTAGGCCAAGGCCTAAGTATAGGGGGGGACTGATGCCATCTGTACATACAAATCTCCCCATCTCACGATCACCTCATTTCCACCCGTCTTCAGTACTTAGGTTGGCCAGAGCCTAAGTATAGGGGGAACCGATGCCCATTTGTATATACTCCCTTCACTTACATATCCCAACCATCTCATTTTCGCTCTTCTTCTATACTTAGCTAAGTATAGGGGGGCGAACCGATGTATCTTGTTCTTTTTCTTTTTCTTATTCACTCTCTTATGCTTAGCCTGAGCTATGTCTTATTTACGCTTCTTGTGCTCTGAGGACACAACACTCACTAAGTATAGGGGGGTCTGTATATATACTGTGTATATATTTTACCAATATCTCATACTTTCACGTAAGTCTATATGTATTTACAGGGTGGGTAACTAACTTGAAAAACAAAACAAAACAAAAAAAAGGAAGAAAAAGAAAAAGAGTTTTGCTACTAACACTGGTTGTGTCCAACCCATAATTCTTGAAAAAATATTTTTATTCCTTTTTGCATAAAAAATCAAAAAAAAGAGAGAGAAAAAATACCTTGCATAAAAATGTGTCTGCATCTCACATACATGCACTTCATCCAGCATCACATTCATTTGCATCTATGAAAAGTCCTTGGGTTCTGAATCGAGTTATGAGCAGAAATCGAGATTGATCTGGACTTGACCTTAATCCACCTAATTTTCAGAGGAACTTCACCGAGAAATAGTATTTTAGAAGCTTCAAGTCTTCGACTTGATTCTTTGAGTTCTACATGACAATGTACATCGTTTGACTCTTAATGTCTAACCTAGTCTCTTCATTCTGGGTACAACTCTAGAATAAGGAATTAATTTGTACTCTCGCACTATACACTTAGCTCAACTCAGATGGGGTGTTGGAATACTGTGTGAGTTTCTTTTCTAGTAGCGTGGAAATCTAAGGACCGGAGTACGGGTTGAAATAAAGCTTCGGAAAAGGTATGGACGGATATGCACAATTTTTTCTAAGACCCCAAAACATGTACGAAAAAAAATATTCTACATCCGCAGGGGCATAACAAGATAGAAGAAGTTTCATCAAAAATCCAAATACAAAGAATCCACTACCAAATAAATAACTGACCAAAATGGTCCAAGCTTTAAGAAAACCTGCAGATCTTGGTGGAGACTTGGTTACATAGGCCAGCTTCACAAGGAGAGGTGACTACACTTGCCAACCTCCAGTTCTTTTATCCTTCTTCTAACTTCTCCACCATTTTGATAGTGAACACAGCGCGACAAACCTTAGAAGGAAATACTTGACTCCTCAAGGACGAGTTACTGGAGAGGAGGTTTGCAAGGTAGTCCAACATTCTGGATGGGAAGAGCTAAAACCTTTCACACACATGAGTTGATTGTTCAATGTTCATGGGGTATGCTTTGGGAGGAGGATTGATCTAAGATGACTTCTGAGCTGAAACTATGACAATGATGTGTAGAATTTGAAGGATGTTGATTTTAAGATTCTATATCTCACAGAAGTTCCGCCAAACTAATAATCCAAAAGTCGAGTCTAGTTTCATTTTCACCTTCATCTCATGGTCTTGGTATGGAACCCAATCTCATTTCACCTCATGGCATTGCTTTTGATGCTCAGGGACGAGCATGGTTTAAGTATAGGGGGATGATGAATCTCAAATTCATCACTCTAAAAGTCATTCATTAAGCTCTAATCCCTCAAAATCATTTGCATTTCTTCATTGATTCTGCATAATTAGCATTCATGCATGTTTTGATAAGAATTGCATTTTATCACTTATTTTCACACAAAATTAGAAGCCAAAAATCCCAGCTAAAATTGACATGTAAATAGCCTAACTTCCCTGATTTTTAACTAATTTATGATAACTCAAATTGACCCGAAACCACCACTGACAAGAATAAATGAAAAATACAAAATAATCACTAACCCAAATAAGTGGACCAAAAACCAAACCCTGGTTCTAGGATTTCCGGACTAAAACCTTCATATCTTCCTCATCCAGTGTCTGTTTTGATCCTACTCACTTTTGAACTAATGTGCATTCAATTACCTTCAAAACAAGACCATGTTCAAATAAATCGGAACTCATATGTGAAAATTCGGTTTTGGGCCTCTTTTGTACATTTTGTATTTTTTGTAGTTTTTGACCTATTATTTTATGTACATAATTAACCTATTTTATTTTATTTATTTTTAATTTGTATTCATTGATGAAAGTTTTATTAAAATTTACAAAAATCCAAATACAAACTGAGCTTGAAATCAAAGAAACTAATTGAGTCTGAGTCCTCACTAACTGTCTGTATAAAAATTGTATTTTTTTCGTGTTTTATTTTATTTCTTATTTTTCTTAATTTATAAAGATCCAAAAAAATAGATTAATGTGTAAATATTTATCTTTGATTTAATCTTATTTTTTTCGGATTTATATCTGGTTTAAAAATGATAAAAAAATATAAAACCCAAAAATCAAGGTATTCTATGTACCTGGGATACCCCAAAGATATCACTATGTGCAATTGATCTATTTTGGTTTTGTTGTCTTCATAAGAGTTGTAGATCACATTGAGACGAGCAACTTTTGTAAAGAAACTTTTTCAATCCGAGGTCGTTTGCTATTTATTTCAGATTTCTCTTGGTATTTATTTTCCGATTTTTGTGGGGCTAACACGTGGCAGCTCTTGGAGCAGCCAAGTGTCACCCAATTTTGGATTTATTTTTTATTTCTTATTTCGTTTAAAAAAAATCACCGCACATGTAGAGCACGTACCCTGCACTTGCTTCGCCCAAGATCTTGCCGCCACGTGGTGCGTTGAGGGTTGCTGATCTCGGCCGATAGGATGACCGGTGGTCATCGTCTTCCCCCGAATCCACCACCGCACCTCGCCGCGAAATCTCCACCCGGTGGATCTTGCGATTAGCCTCCGCCTCCCCCTTCCTTCCTCGTTACCATATCTTCCTATCCTTCAATCTTTCCCTCCGATCTACAATCTCCGCGAATCCCTTGCCACTGCGCCGATCTCGTCTCCTCCGCTAACCTCGCACGCATCCACCTTGTCAAATCCCCGACGACCCTCCTTCCTTCTCTGCCTGAATCCCCAAATCCTTATAAAAGCTCCGTCATCTCCGCCCTTAATCCCCATCTGCCATTTGCACCTTGAGGGATTCAGGATGACAGACTGGTCCCTCCTCCTCGGCGAGATCCGACCCAACCTTTGGCCAATGTAGCTTGAGTCCCTCGACCTCGCTACTTTTCTCTGGCTCTTGTGTCGTTGAGCCAACTATCGTCTTCAACCCATCAACTTCATCCCTTTAACCACGCTTCGTAGCTCCGCTCCTCGGCTCCTCCGCAAACTCCATTTTCCTCAACCACACAACAACTCCAGTTCACCAACCATTGGAGGCACGTGCTCCGCCACAATCACCAATGATACCGTCTTCAACCACGACCATAGATCAAGCACCACCTCGTGCCTTTGCTCTAACGTCAAGACTTGCTCCTCCACATAGTCACTTCATTGACAACCCAAAGGGCTCGTGCTTCATCAGACCTTGCTTCCAGAGGCGCCTCCGACTCCTCTCCGACTCCAGCCCTCCACCTCTCAGCCGCGATCGCCGAGCGGTGGGCCCATGGCCC
Organism: Ottelia alismoides; assembly: GCA_037367405.1. Classification (NCBI taxonomy): domain Eukaryota; kingdom Viridiplantae; phylum Streptophyta; class Magnoliopsida; order Alismatales; family Hydrocharitaceae; genus Ottelia; species Ottelia alismoides. The sequence goes on along the minus strand of JAZKJV010011298.1, from coordinate 180,019 downwards.
TCCCCGCGTGCGTGGCACGTGATGGGAGGGATCACGTGGCTGGCACCATCTCTAGAAAATTTACGACAAAGCCCCTTCAGTTCTGTCTAATATACATCGAACACCCACGGGTCACGTGCTTTGCACGTGATCTAGTGGAAAATTTGGAAATCGTCCCACGGTTATTTTCCATATCACCCAAAGGACCCGCCGACCAAGGGTCACGTTCCGAGCACGTGACCGCTTGGTAATTTTGCAGAATCATCCCCAGCTTTCCGGTAATTACAAATTAATTCTTTATCTATATTATGTTATTCTATATTATTGGAGAAATACCCCTGTGTTCCCCCATTGTTTTGGACTGCTACATTGCATTATTTTATTCATAAAAAATATGCATTTTGTTTTACAACTAATTTTCTACATCTTGGCATATGCTTGACATTTTTGTGATCAGTGTTTTATTATCAATTAATTATTTTGTGGAAATTACATAATCTACCCATTATGTACTTGAAAATTCATAAGTAATTAACCATTGCACTGAAAATCACCGAAAAACCATGGATTGTAGATTTAGTTGTATTTCACGTCGTGCCTAAAAAGATTTGCATTTGCATGCATCATTTGACCTCAAAAATCATTTTGTTTATTTCAATATTTAATTTTTAATAGGTATTAAATCTTGTATTTTTGAGTTTCGGGATTTTTCTGAGATTGATCACTAGTGATAGACCCTGGATAATTTTTTCTCTTTAAAATAAATATGTTTAATATTTATTACAATTAAATATTGAAATTCACATCATTTGCATTCGAAAATTCATAAAGTGTTTGTTTTGAATCCAAAAATTCCAAAAAAATCACAATGCATTCATTTCATCGTCATCTTGGCCAAGCTTCATATTTTTCGGAAAGTGTTTGATTGCTAATCATTTCCTAGTCCTTAAAATTGGCCTAATTCGCATTTTGCATCCCAAATTGCATTAAAAATTCCAGAAAAAAGAACGCCTCAAAAATCGTGCACGAACTTTGACAGATAAAATTCTAGGTTGTTCCTTTGCCTCCTTGAGTTTGACTTTGAGACATGCCCAAGTAAAATAAACATAAAACCACATTAATTAAAATTTACTAAAATTTCTTGGGTTATTTCTTGACCGATTTCGATTGCCCGCCTACAATGAAATGACATTCATAATTTAGCGCACGATAATTTACGGCATTTAACTAGGGCATTTTTAGGACTCGACGACGGGTTGGTTTGTGAGTGGAGAAGATGGTAGAGATGGCGGGGAAAACGGGAAAGGGGGATCCCGTGCATGATATGGGAGAATGTGGAAGAGAGGGATGTGGGAGGAAGAAGACGGGTTTGTGACCGTTGGATCGTGTGATCCAACAATTAGGAGAATGGCACGGAGGAGCGGTCTCGATCAGATATAAAGGATGATGCATGGCGTGAGAAGAGGTACGCGAAGACGAACGATTGCGATGTAATTTGATGGCGACGAAGGGCTGTAATCATGAGACACATGGTAAAAGGATACGCGGGCGGAAGCAGATGGTTGAGATACCATCTGGGTCTTGATCGGATATGGGAAGCCTAGCGGAAGCCAATGACCGAGATGAGAGCGGATTGGAGAAGATCGGGCGACACTTGTGGGTGACACGTGTCGTAAAGATAGGTGAGCGGGGGTGAGCGGCCCGGATGCGATCTAGACCTTGATCGAAGGGCATAGGATGAAGCACGAACGAGCGACTGTAGTGGAAGGGGAGGAAGGCGATTAGGTGGTTGCAGAAGGAGGCACATGGCGCGCAATGAAGGGGGCCACGTGGCGCAACCAGAAAGCTCCACATGGCCCAATCAGGTAATTCAGATATAAAACCTCGTAAAAGAGGGAGAAAATGACTGAATTTGGAAACACTCTAAACATGAAAGTTGTAGATATTGATCAGATCTACAAGTTTCATGTTGATAAAAACGAAAATGAGGTCAAAATAAGGGGAAAAATATTTTTATGAGCATTTTTTAAGGGTATAAAAACACTATAATTTTTAGTTTTGTTATTTTTTATATTTGTTTATTAATCTTAAGACTCAGACAAAACAACAATTTATCTTGTTTTTTTGACACTTGTCTATGCTAGGGGTAATAACTGCGAATTAATACGATGAAACCAAGTTTCATCACCCCCTATATTTAAATTATGCTCGACCCCGAGCATCTAAAATATAAAGGGATTTTTACATCCATAACCCTGAGTAATTTCGCAATAACACTCATAACCCTGCATAATCGTGAATTACACGAGAAACCCTGGATAGTCCCTCCGTCTTACACCTATATCCCTCCATTAAGAGAGAAGATAACTCAACCATATAGTGCGGTTAATATAACCCATGGTGTATCCAATGGCTATTAAAAATTTGCAAAAAAAAACCACCAAACCCGCCACCCCTCCCTCCATGTTTCGTGTGAGTTATTCCAATGGCTTCTCTACCCTTGGCTGAATGGTGGGAAGGCATGGCTGCCAAATGCTGGGGCTTGGGTGTTCATCAGGGCAAGTTACCGGGGGGGAGCCTGGGCTGGGGGACGTTGGGGTTGGTATGGGCAGGCTGAGTGGTGGTGGTGGGGGGGGGGGGGGGTGCTCACGCTCAAGGCGTGGTGCGTGGGCGGCCACAGGGAGGTGGTCGCAGGCCGAGGCGGGCGACCGCAGGGCGTGCGGGGAGGAGGAGCGAGCGCGCGATGGAGGAGGGGGTGCGCGGGGGAGGGGGTGAGCATGTGCTGGAGGGTGGGGGGGACTTCTTTCTTGGGCTGGAGGGTCATCGGGGCTTCCTGGGGGGGGGGGGGGGCAGCGGGTCGCGCTCAAGGCGTGGCGCGTGGGTGATGAAACTCGATTTCATCATCTTTATTTTACTTTTTAACCCCCTTGCTTAAAGTTGTGTCAATAAAACCCAGTTAATGTCCTGTAATTAACAGAGTCTCAAGTAAATTAAAAACCACAAAAATGGCAAAAACAATAATCTGTGGTATTTTTAGCCTTAAAAATAGCCTCCAAAATATTTCGAGTCTTTGTTTGATCTCATCTCCAGTTTTGGTCAACATGAAACTTGTATATTTCATTGAGATCTACAACTTTCATGTTTTAAGTTTTCTCAAATTCGGCCAAATTAACCCTCAAAAATCAAAAGTTTTATCTGAATAATCTGATTGGGCCACGTGGCCCGTTCTGGGTGAGCCACATGGCCCGTCCTCCTTGCAGCATCCGCCAACGCCCCCTGGCCGTTGGATTTTGTCTTGAATCCAACGGCCCAGACCTTTCCACGCCCGCTCTTATCTCCCACCGTTTGATCTGATCCCTAAAGCCATCTGCACTGCATGTTCGCACCTCACGCAGAGCGCGCCACGTGGTAGTTTGTAGACCGCTCGATCGCGCCCCAGGCTGTTCCATCTTAAAAGCTCAATCCGCATCAATTCTCGTCCCTTCGATCTGCAGCCACTTATCATCTTGCCCTTCCTTTAGCGCCTCTCCCATTGCTCGACACGTGGAGCAACACTCGCCGTTGATCGCATCGCCTTCTGATCTGATCACACACGTCGCTTCCCGCCCAATCAACAGGAGTTTCATCTCCAGATCCAACGGCCATCGGTCATCGCCTACCTTCGGACCCCTTCTTCTCCACGATCTCTAGCTCGCGTACCTCCCTCCCCCTTCCTATTTCCCCCATCGTTCCTGACGACTCCATCACTCTTTAACTACCCCACGATATTCTCCACTCACCCACGACCCTCGCCAGTGACTAAGCCATACACGAACCCCTTTCCTTCACTCCATAATCCCCTCGCAACCTACGCCACAACCACCGAAACCGTCGTCGTCACTCCTTAAATACTTCGCCTCCTCCTTCATTGTCCCTCGTCCATCTTTACGAGGTAGGAGGCCCAGCCCTCCTCTGCCTCCCTGTGACAGGGGGAGACAGAGAGATCGAGCGAAGACAACCATCTTTCCCGGTGAGACCCTCCGCCATCCATGGCGGAGTTGCGGTGCTCCGAGCCCGCCAAGCTGCTCCCCAAGGCTGGGGGACTTCAGCGATGACCCATAGCTCCTCCTCGGAGCTCGAGCACAAGCCCTCCGGCCGCCCGATATCAGTAAGCCCCTTCTTCTTCCTCTGTATTTTCTTTAATTTAATTTTATTTTTTTAGGTCGCTATCACCATCTCCGACCTCCATTGAACCCCCCTTGAGCTCTGCCATCACTCCACCATCCACGCGCTACTCCAGGACACCTCTCCTTCATTCTTCCATACCTCGAACACCGTCGACCCACCTCCTCTCCGATCACCGGAGATAGAGCTCCTAGCACCCGCCTTCTCCGCTCGCTGAGCTTCCATTCCACCTCACCACGCACAAGCACCTTGCTTCGGCTATTGTCATTAACTCTGCAGGTCAACCAAATTCTTCAATGGTCGGAGTAACGACGGAGCCCACTTCGTCAATGTCACCGTCATGGCCAGAGCTCTGATGGACTGACCTTGGATGTCCAGCGTCTTCCTCAAGCTTCCATCTACCCCGACCAATCTCCAAGGATCTCCAGGGAAGCCTACCATAGCCGAAATCGAGCAGCGGAGCTGGGAGCATCTCGCCTGAGGTCCAATTCCGCCGCTCGCCGCAGAAGAGGAAGATGGAACAATTGATGTCAGATGGGGTCTCTCCAGGAGAACATCCGACAACCCAAATGATGCCACGTCTCCTTCCTTCGTCTGTACAGAAACCGTCGTATCTCTTGGATCTGATGGACCACAAGCAGCCACGTCGCCAACTAGCGTCTCATCCAGGAGCCATTCGATCTTCGTGATCGGATGGCTTAAGAGAGACCAGGTGTCTCAGGCACGGCTGCCCCGAGCCTTCACGAGCCTACATCGAACCTGACTCAGTGCCCAAGCCAAGCCAAAGCAACAACGAGCCTCGTCCGAGCCATAGACACACCCGAACCTGGAAGAGCACGTGCACTGCATGTGCGACTCTGGGTAATTTGCACAGAGGCCCAGCCATCTTCTCCAATTTTCAACCAGGTCCTGGATCACGTGCTACGCGCCTGGGACATTTTGCAATCGTACCCTTGCGGGTTTAAATAATTGCAAATATACCCCCATGCGTGTGGTTTATTTACAGGGAAGGACGCGTTGTTTATTTTTATTACATTTTAGTCCCTCCCAGGGACCTGTTTGTCGTTATCTTTTCATGTTTTCTTTCAGTTAAGCCCTTGCTTTCTTTTATGCATATCTTGAGCCTCGTAACTCCGATTGAGATGATTTCAGTGGCATTTTGAAGCTCTTTTTATTGTGTTCCTTATGGCATGATTTAATTTTACAGTAGACATTATGAAATCTGAAGAAGTATTTTATTGATTAAGTGCCTTGATACTCATGGCTATTTTTACATGAATGAAGATTGCTTCTTAACTTAACCCTGATTGGACGTATATTTTAATGCCTCATTTACTTATGGTCTCGGGCATATTCTTGATGCATTTCCTCACATTCATTTGCACTATAAAATAAAAAAATGCATATTTATTTTTGCTTTAATGCATTGTATTGTTGTGTCCTTCATGCATACTTTGACCTATATATCTCTAACTCAACACTTAGTTAAATAGATGAAAATCCGGATAATTAGAGAAAGGCTCGTGTCCCTGAGTTCGACCTTGGTATCTTACCAAGTAAAAATAATAAATATATGACCATCTCATTTTGATTGATATATTTAAATAAGATGGTCTTTGATGAGCCCATCTCGGCCCGACTACGATGACGATTCCAAGTGTTACAACAACACTATTAGAGAGCCGATTTGGCGACTCATCAAATGGCGCCGTTGCCGGGGACACGGCTCATTTCTTATATTATTTGGATTTATGTTTATTTAATTTAGTGTTCATTTTATAGGTTAAATTGTTCATCTATTTTGCATTATAAAATTTTCTTTTCGGTTGATCTCTAACCATTGATTCTGTGGTAGGGCCCTTGGTGTTCAAGGAGGTGAGGAGCAGGATGCTACCCGCTGTGAGGAGCTGCAGAAGCACGCTTGGAGTACGTCGAGAAGAAAGAAAAAAAATGTATTGCATTTTTATCTCCATGCATAAACTTGTAATAATTCGTCTTTTACAACGGTCTTCGATTGAAGACTCGCGAGTGTAATCGAACGAATGTGGTTGTGTGGGGATCATCCCCACTTGAGTGTCGACCTAGGACTAGGCACGCGACTCTTTGAGTGTATTTCATTATTTCATTTTTATCTTTTACGTGCTTGCTCGTAGGTAGGACACACTTTAAATAAGACGCACATAACATCGCCTCACTTAGCCAAATTAAAAGAAAATTTTCCCCGCTAATAGAAGCATGTTAAGTGCGGCTTTTTGATTGACTTGCATACATATTGATTTTGGTTTTCAAAATGGCCCAAGTTTTCATGGATTTATTGCCAAGTCACTACATCTTTTATCGCTTGGCCTAGATCGCGGTTTTTATCGAATACGCGGTTTTTTCTCGGTTTCTCTTTCCTAGCTTGATCACCTAGGATTAATGGAAAATGGAAATGAATGGTAGATGATGATTGCTTGATTTTGTGCTAATCTTAATCCAATGACAACATTAAATAAAATTTGGGACTGTTAATTGCAAGTCAACATAAAATGGAGTAAAAGTTTGGTTTTGGGAGAGCAACACCCTTGCGTACGCATTGATTTTCATTTCACATTTTTTCTCCGCGTAAATATCAAATGTTTTATCACCAATAAAACCGACAAGATAATAACCAACCTCGGTTGGTTTCATGTGTGTGTTGGTGAAATTGAGGGTCTTGCTTGCTTGATTGAGCCATGTTTGCTGCGATACACTCCCCAGAGCCTTAGTCACTCCATCCATCTCCGTAGATTCATCCGCTCATCTGTACATCCATCCATCTTCTTTGCTCACCTTGGGACCCTCCCAATATCAAATTCCTTCTTTATACTTAGCCTATCTCAGCCTAAGTATAGGGGGGACCCGAGTCCCCGTGATTTTCTCTACTCATCTTTCCTTGCCTTTATACTTAGGTTATTTCTAACCAAGTATAGGGGGAGCCCCTCTTAGCTCCTGTATATTTCTCTATACTTAAATGGACCTATGAACTTGTAACATCTAGTGCTATGAGGACATAGCAAAGTTTATGGATAGGGGGTATACCGAATATACCGTATACTTACTTTAGCTATAATCTGAAAAAAATTGAAAAATTTAAAACTTTTCGGCTAAATAAAAATCTTTTAACTAAGAGGACTCAAATCTTTTCACGGCTTTTCTTATACTATGTTACGCTATTTTGATATAAATATTTTCAAAATAGATTTGAAAAAAGAGTTTTCCTTGTTTTGAAAAATCTTTTGAAAATGTTTTGAAAACTTTTTATTTGTGTGACATGGTTTTGAAAAAAAATTTCTATCTCTTTTCAAGGAAAGTTGAGTCTAACCTGTGTTTTAACCTTTAAATTAAAAACCATAAAAAAGAGAAAAATTGAAAAATCCTTTAGGAGTCATTAGTGACTACTAAGCCCAATTAAATAGCCGTGTTCAGTGAGGGTTCGCCCTTAGCAGATTGGATGGTTTAGAGGACATCGCGTAAGGCCCCGTCCTCAAGCAACGGGCTCTGGCTATACTTACATCCATACTGGCTGAATGCAGATGCAACTATTTAATTGAGATTAGGCAGCCCTAATATCTCTTGAAAAAAAATCTTGTTTTGAATGAAGGAGTTGGATTAATCCTCTACTTTCACATTCCAACCAGGATCTGAAATGATCAAGGAGACTTATCTTTTTGAGGTCTTTGAGATTTTAGGTTAACCAGCCTTAGCCATCAGGGTCATAGACTTAATCATCCACATTCTCCTAGTTTTCTAGATTTCCATGCTATATTCCATGCTTAGTCTCAGACAAGAAGAACATGATAAGCACATCACATGCACGACTGTGGTTTTTGATGAGATGAGTTGACTTTTCACTTGAGGAATTGGGATGAGGAATTCGAGTCTGGATTTGATCTAATGATGCTCGAGGATGGGATAAAATCTTTGAAGGCTTCATGAAACCTGAGTGTCAGCAATATTAGCCAGTATGAGAACTTGGTTCTTATACTAATCTCTTGATATTGACCTAAGTGCCAGGGTGTGAATAAATAAAAAAATGTTGATCAGTGTGCGCCAATTCTTGGTAAAAGCAGTGGAGCTAGCCACAAATTATACAAGTCAATGAAATTCAAAGAAAAGCTCTCATTCCACAAAGTCAAAAATCAAAGAGCTTCCAACAAAGGCGAGCGCTCCCAAACTTTTCAAAGTGTCCACTTGGACCACCGCTATTAGGACCAGGAGTCGGGCTTGCACCGAAAAAGGGCTCTGCATCGTAAATGCTACAAGTCTGGGTGTCGAAGTTACGATAGGTACTCAAAAGAGACACACCCCGCTGTAATCCCAGGAAAACAAGTGCAGACGGCTCCAACTTCTCTTGACAAACGCACTGATCAGCACCAAAAAAATGTGTTGCGTAATAAGGCACTAGAGAGAATCCTTTTTCCTATGAGAGGGAGAGAAGAAATGACACAAACCCATGCCCTCCATTACTGGTCTGCCATCTACATTTTCTAAGTCTGACAACTAAAGACACGGTGGACTGGATGCAAGATTTGATTTATTCCCTAGTGTTGAGGATTGGGTCCTTAGGAGATTTTCTTGGACCAAGACTTTGGGTGACGATTTGACTCTACTCTCAGAATCACAGTCAACACTAAATTTCATATCCTTTAGATTATACGTACATCAGAGAGAGTATGGGAAACTAGAGGAATCGGGTGCCTCTTGATTAAGGCTGGGATGAACTCTAGGATTTTGGACCTTTACAGTTGAGTCGACTTGAACAGATTGGATCCTGTACTCACATGCACAAGGGGGTTAATCCAGCTAATTCATTTTTCCTTGATGCTTGAGGACGAGCATAGTTTAAGTATAGGGGGTGATGAAACTTGATTTCATCATCTTTATTTTCCATTATTAACCCCCTTGCTTAAAGTTGTGTCAATAAAACCCAGTTAATGTCCTGTAATTAACAGAGTCTCAAATAAATTAAAAACAACAAAAAAATGGCAAAAACAAAAATCTGTGGTATTTTTAGCCTTAAAAATACCATCCCAAATATTTCGAGTCTTTGTTTGATCTCTTCTCCAGTTTTAGTCAACATGAAACTTGTATATCTCAGTGAGATCTACAACTTTCATGTTTTGAGTTTTCTCAAATTCGGCCAAATTAACCCTCAAAAATCAAAAGTTTTCTCTGAATAATCTGATTAGGCCACGTGGCTCGTTCTGGGAGAGCGACGTAGCCCGTCCTCCTTGCAGCATCCGCCAACGCCCCCTGACCGTTGGATTTCGTCTTGAATCCAACGGCCCAGACCTTTCCACGCCCGCTCTTATCTCCCACCGTTTGATCTGATCCCTAAAGCCATCTACACCGCACGTTCGCGCCTCACGCAGAGCGCGCCACGTGGCGGTTTGTAGACCGCTCGATCGCGCCCCCGGCTGTTCCATCTTAACTGCTCAATCCGCATAAATTCTCGGCCCTTCGATCTGCAGCCACATATCATCTTGCCCATCTATTAGCGCCGCTCCCGTAGCTCGACACGTGGCGCAACACTCGTCGTTGATCGCATTGCCTTCAGATCTGATCACACCTGTCGCTTCGCGCCCAATCGACAGCCGTTGGATCACCAGATCCAACGGCCATCGGTCATCGCCTACCTCCGGACCCCTGCTTCCCCACGATCTCCAGCTCGCGCACCTCCCTCGCCCTTCCTATTTCCCACGCCGTTCCCGACGACTCCATCACTCTCTAACTGCCCCACGATATTCTCCACTCACCCATGACCCTCGCCAGTGACTAAGCCATCCACGAACCCCTTTCCTTCACTCCATAATCCCCTCACAACCTACGCCACTACCACCGAAACCACCATCGTCACTCGTTAAATACTTCACCTCCTACTTCACTGTCCCTCGCCCATCTTTACGAGGTAGGAGGCCCAGCCCTCCTCCGCCTCCCTGTGACAGGGGGAGGCGGAGAGATCGAGCGAAGATGACCATCTTGCCCGGTGAGACCCTCCGCCATCCATGGCGGAGTTGCGGTGCTCTGAGCCCGCCAAGCTGCTCCCCAAGGCTGGGGGAGTTCAGCGATGACCTAGAGTGAAGGATGTGGAGAAATCCTCAAGCGCATCACGGAAGCGTGAACATCGTATCGAATACGACGAAGAACGACTAGTCGTACTAGTTGTTCGGTGCAGCGGAATTTAAAAAATTTTAAACCGATGAAACCACATGATCCGAGAACCATTCTCAAATCGTTTCATCTATAACCACAGCAAGTATAATGCAATACCTCTTGAAGCGTGGTTGATCAAGTCTCTACGAAAAGAGACCTCCTGTCTCAAGTCCGATCGTCGGAGTAACGACTTGCGAGCGCGGAGATGAGTCGCGGTGTCCTCGCAATCCAAGTTGATCCAAGCGCGGTTGCTCCTGATCTCGTCACACGAGATCGAGCATCTCCTTCGTGAGTGAAGAACTCCAAGAAGACAAAGAACCGCAGAGAGTCGAAGCGGCAGCACGATGGCGCGGGCGTCGACGTTTCTCTCCACCAAGGTGGACGGACACCAAGAAGAGAGGGAGAGAGAGGGCTGTCGTGTATATGAGAAAGAGAGAGAGAGTTTGTGCTACAATAGCATGTGTAAAAGAGAGAGCCAAGCATGCCTCTCTATTTATAGGGTTTTGGGATCCATGGATCTCAATCCATGGGACACATAGAATCAATGGATGAGATTGATTTATGTTCATCCAATGGCTAAGATTGTTGTTGTCAAAAGCAACAAATTTAGGTTAAAATATATTTGACAAAATCAAATATAATTCATTCCTAAATCAACCCAACAAATAAGGAGTGAAGACACATGGAGATTTCATCTCCATGTGCCTTCCATGTGGGCGCACACCCACTCCAATTAGGAGTGATGTGCCGTCCATGGGATTGCATGGAGATTGCAATCTCATGGAAATCCATGAGATTGCATATCTCCATGAAATCTCTCTTATTTATTTGCACCAAATTTATTTGGGTTTTATTCTTCAAAAATAATTCACAATTATCTTTGAGAATATTGCAATCTTGCCATGGAAAAATTGTGAATCATATTCACAACCCAAAACAACATGTAATTCATATTGTTAATTAATTACACAATGTGTATCCAACACACATCATAATTAATTAACACATATAAATTATAATTAACTCTCTCTAATACATTATAAATCACATTTATAATATATTATGAATAATTGGATATCTCTATCCACATTATTCTTATCCAAACTAATTAAATCACATTTAATCATATTGGATAATTTCTCATACATCATGATAATTAAAACACTTTTAATTATCAAATTCTCTTTGCTTAGATCTTATGGAATTGTTCTTAAACCATTTAAGAACAATGCTATTTCTCCTCAGATACTTGGAGATAAGGACAGGGCGATTGTATTGTTCCACGTATAGTGACTTGGATGTTGAGATCATATCTCAAATCCAGATCCTATGGACCTCCCACTGATGCTTGATCAAATCAAGACCGTAGACTTAATCTTCTCATTGCATCTGAATCTCATTCAGACCAATGTCCAGTTCATGGACTAAGATTAGGTCACTTCTCTAATGAGAGGAGTCACTAAAATCCAAACCTATTTCATCACTCCCTCGGAATGGAAGCGTCATGGTTATACAATCGTATATGATCAAATCACCCTTCAGGTATTCCTAATACCTGCACATCCTACATACTGGAAGACCTATGATCATCCTGAAGATAAATATCACTTTTACACTGTCATCTTCAGGGTTAGATCATTAAGTTTCTCAATCTTGGTCATTGGGATTTGGTATAGATCATATGCTTTCACAAAGCATATATCTTACCTTCAAATTCATGTCATGCTTCCAAAGCACGACGACCATGCATGGAATTTGTTCAGTCCCAATACCTCATGAGTGAGCTCATGTCTCCCGGTTCACAAGTGAACCTGTATGATCCCTTTGAGAGATCGCATTACTCATATGTCCTTACATGCACACCAGCTCGCCGGTATATAGACCTTGATTAGGTCATCAACCTATTGGTCTGCCAAATGTATATACTCAGACATATAACAATACATATGTCTCTAGTCAGAGGATGCATGCCTATGTTGTGACAGTATTCAACGTAGGTCTTTGGTTATCTCGATCTCGTCAAGTCAACCCATTGACTTAACTAACCTGACACCTCTGAATCACTATTCCCATGCAGAGGACCTGCATCAAGAGGTCAGTCAGATATCAGTCATATGAGATAGGATTGCCATCTCCTACTCAGACTGGAGATCATCACTTAATGATCATTTGATGATGCTTGATGAGTCCTCTATCTAACTCCTTAGATATTCATCCAAGCATCAGCCTCTATGATCCATCCAATGAATCAACAGCTGTATGATCATCAAGTTGGCCATGGTACATAACCCTTATTGTACAGAGGGACCCTATAGTGCATTCATTCATTAATCTCAGAAAGGGGAGTGAAAAATAATCAATAATTTTCATTGATAATTTATTCATCACAATAACATTTATTGTAGAAATGGTTCGCCCGGGGCTCACATTGCTAACAATCTCCCACTAGCCCTCAGAACCATTCAGGTACAATCTTTAAACCCATACTCATTACATGCTGGTCGAAAACCTTCTGTGTCAGAGGTTTGGTAAGAGGATCAGCAACGTTGTCGGCAGAGGCCACCTTGGTGATGATGATGTCACCACGCTTTTGTATCTCCCGAATGATGTGGTATTTCCTTTCCACGTGCTTGCTCTTTTGATGCCATATGGGTTCCTTTGCCTGGGCAATGGCTCCCGTGTTATCACAGAGTAACGGGATGGGAGTATCAGAGGAAACTACGCCAAGCTCCAGCACGAACTTGCGCAACCACACCGCCTCCTTTGCAGCATCTGATGCGGCAATGTATTCGGCTTCCGTTGTTGAATCTGCAGTAGTGTCCTGCTTCTTGCTTCTCCAGCTCACAGCACCACCATTCAACAAGAACACGAACCCCGATGTCGACTTTCGATCATCTACATCCGATTGGAAGTCGGAATCTGTATATCCCAAGACTTGGAGATCACCATCCCCATAGACCAAGATGTAATCTTGCGTCCGTCTTAGATATTTGAATATGTTCTTCACTGCATTCCAGTGTTGTTCTCCATAGCAGGATTGGTAACGACTTACCACTCCCACTGCATGGCAGATATATGGTCTAGTACACATCATGGCATACATTAAGCTTCCTACGGCTGATGCATAAGGACATCCAGCCATGGCCTTCTTTTCCTCAACAGTTTGAGGAGCCATTCCTTTGGACAGGTGGATACCATGTCTTAAGGGTAGGAATCCTTTCTTAGAACTATCCATACGGAATCGTTCAAGAATCTTCTTAATGTATCCATGTTGTGATAATCCCAAAATCCTCTTTTCTCGGTTTCTGAACAGCTTCAGGCCTAAGATATAAGAGGATTCTCCAAGATCTTTCATCTCAAAAGGTATGGGACAGCCAAATCTTTACACTGGTCATCATCCCTGTATCATTCCCAATGATAAGGATGTCATCTACATAAAGCACGATGAACACAACGGCGCTCCCACCAAGCTTCTTGTATACACAAGGTTCATCCGGATTCTGCACAAAATCATAACTCTTTATGGTTTCGTCAAATCTGATGTTCCAACTACGAGAAGCTTGCTTGAGCCCATAGATGGATTTCTTCAGCTTGCATACTTTACCATCCTCAGTCATGAAGCCCTGGGGCTGCTCCATGTAGATATCCTCCTCGAGGTATCCATTGAGGAAAGCCGTCTTTACGTCCATCTGCCAGATGTCGTAGTCAAGATATGCAGCTATAGCTAGCAATGTCCGGATGGATTTAAGCATAGCCACAGGAGAGAATGTCTCATCATAATCGATGCCTTCTCTCTGTGCGTAGCCCTTGGCTACGAGCCGTGCCTTGAAAGTCTCTACTTTCCCATCAGGTCCCCTCTTTCTCTTGAAGATCCATTTACACCCAATGGGTTTTACCCCTTTAGGTGGATCCTCTAGGGTCCATACACCATTCTTATGCATGGAGTCAATTTCTGACTTCATTGCTAGCATCCATCTATCCATGTCTTGATCCGCGAGTGCTTCATCAAATGAAGTAGGATCAATGTCAGTTTCACCTGACACATGGAATCCATACCTTTCAGGTGGTGCAACCACCCTCGAACTCCTTCGAAGAGGTATGGGTGTTTCATCTTTATTTATCTCTTCCGTTTCTGGTCTAGGAAGCTCAGAATCCTCAGGGGATTCAAAGAATTCCTCTACTTCATTGTTGTCTTGACCTTTATGGAAATCATTCTCCAGAAACTTCACATCTCTAGAAACAAAAACCTTTTGGGTCTCAGGGTCATAAAGTTGGTATCCAATACCATCTTTAACATACCCAATGAAGTAGCACTCACGAGAGCGAGATTCTAGCTTACTTGCGTCCACGTTCTTCGCATAGACCAAGCAACCCCAAACCCTCAAGTGATTAACACTAGGTTTTGTTCCATACCATAGCTCATGAGGAGTCTTAGGCACGGATTTGCTAGGAATCTTATTCAGGATATATATTGCAGTCTCTACTGCATATCCCCAGAAACTAAGAGGTAAATTTGCTTTATTCATCATTGATCGGACCATGTCCATGATGGTCCTGTTGCGTCTTTCAGCAACACCATTTAGTTGGGGAGTTCCAGGAGGAGTGAGATTGGAAACAATTCCATTCTCCTTAAGGTATTCCTTGAATTCATCTGATAGGTACTCGCCACCTCGATCAGATCGAATCCGTTTAATCTTCCTATCGGTTTGGTTCTCAACCAAAGCCTTGAATTCTTTGAACTTTTCAAAGGTTTCAGACTTATGACGTAGTAGGAAGATAAACCCGTATCGCGAATGGTCATCGATAAACGTCAAATAATATCGGTATCCATTTCGAGTCGCGGTACTGAAGGGACCACATACATCGGTATGTATTAGGTCAATAATACCTTCGCATCTTGTAACCTTGTTACGGAAAGGCGTCCTAGTCATTTTACCCTGTATGCAATGTTTGCAAGTGGGCAGAGGTTGAACCTGTAGAAAATCTAGAGGTCCATCCTTTATCAATCTATTGATCCTATCAACAGACAAATGACCAAGCCTTTGATGCCATATCTCATTTGAGATATTTTTATCCTCTCTGGATCTTTTAGGGTTTTTATTAGTGGTTGTCACATTCATAATACATTTATCAATGCACAATTCATAGAGTCCACCAGAAGTCAAAACACCATCCGCAATATATTTATCATAACGACTTATGACTAATTTATTACAGAAAAGGAAAGTATATCCGCTTCTAACAAGCTTAGATACAGATATCAAGTTCCTTCTGACTTCGGGTACATAAAGACATTCTTTAAGTATAAGGACTCTTCCACTGGATAATGATAGTCTACAAGTCCCGACGGCTACTGCTGCAACACTTGCATCAGATCCCATCTGGATGACTATCTCCCCTTCCTCAAGATTCCTAGTTTCCTGAAACAATGCAACAAATTGCATACATGAACAGAAGCACCAGAATCTACAACCCAACTTCCTTCTCGTCCGACGAGAAAGCTAGTTTCAATGATGAAAGTAGATTTCATACCTGCTGGGGCTTTACCTTTGTCTGAGGACTTCAGGTAATCTGGGCAGTTACGCTTCCAGTGCCCCGGCTTCTTGCAGTGATGACAGACGTCGGTTTTCTTCGACGCCATGAGAGTGGATGCATTGGAAGAAGAGGCAACATTTTGTCCCTTCTTCTTTCTCTTCTGAGACGGGCCCTTCCGAGAACCATGCTTCCGACCGCGCTTCCCTTTGACCTGTGCAACCATTGCACTGCCACTGGGACCATCCTTCTTCATCACGTCCTCTGCGGACTTTAATGCAGCAAGGAGAGCAGCACTTGTCAATTCCAACTTGTTCATGTGGAATGACACCACAAAGTTATTGAAAGACTTGGGCAAAGACAGCAGAATGAAGTCAGCTTGCATGTCTGCATCTATCGTTGCCCCAAGAGTCTCCAGCTCCGACAAGTACCCAAACATTTTGAGTACATGTTCACGGACCGAAGTCCCTTCCTGCATTCTACAGCGAATGAGGTCTTTCATAACATTGTACCGCTGAGTGCGGTTAATGTCACCAAACATATCCTTAAGATTCTGCATTATTTCCTGACAGGTATTCATCTCCACATGTTACTTCTGCAGAACATTGGAGAGAGAACCTAGGATATAGCACCTAGCCAAGACATGATCTTCATCATACTTGTCATTAAATGCTTTTTCTTCCTTGGACTTAGGGTTCTCATGCTTGTCCTCGGATAGCACATAACTTATGCACTCAGCAGAGAGAACAAGCTCCAAATTTCGGATCCAATCCGAGTAATTTGGGCCGGTCAATTGGTTGACCTCAAGAAGCCTACTAAGTGGGTTCAAAGACTTCATTTTCTGAAATTAAGAATGCACTATATTAGAATATAGAAATATATATTCAAATTTATGATATTTGATTAAGGTATTTTAAATCAAATTATTCTTGCATTGTCGACTTTGAAAGTTCATTCCCTTAATCACTTTCAAAGTAAGAGATATACTTACCGCTATATCTCTAGCAAGAATTGGGATCTCCTCTTTATCATTGTCACATCCCAATAATATGAGAATCTGTGACTCCAATAAAGAAAAGCAGGAACTCATTCCAATTTGCAAGTCCAACTTGCAATTTCCCAATTCGGTCTTTAACACCCGAGCCCACCACCCCTAAGGCGATGTTGACCCGTTGTTAATTGAACCAACCGTCAACAGGAATAGTACTCGCTATGCGCAATCCAATATCGCCCCAATAATATGAGGATCCGATATTGGGGTCACTAGGCATACGGCCTTACTCTTTCGAGAAGCAAAGAGTCCGATCCAGATGCGCTTGCACACAGGAGCTGTCACTTCGGACAGGCGTCTCCCACATGCAATCCCTGGCGACGAAACTCTTCGCCTTGACGGGAGACCATGGATGTCACTTATGTGATCCTCCATCTCATATTCAAATTTTAATTAATTATCGTGAATCACATTCACATAATTAATTCTTCCAAGGGAATTAATAACTCTAATCATATTAGAGTATTTCAATTGGACATAATCAATTTAATCATATTAAATTAATTATCAATCCAATTCAATCAATCAAACTTGATTATTTTACTTAAATACATATATGGTAATATCTCAAAATACGTATTAATTCGAATTTTAATAATTAGAAAAATACATCTTAATCCCTCGGACATTATCCCGGCCCTACCCGCTGTCATGGCCAGTACCGACGAGAGTGGGACGGACCACATACGTTGCAACCCGCAACCCCAATGCTCTCCGACTAGGCACCACATCCGCCTCAGGAAAGGATAATGCCAAATTGATTAATTTGTACTTGAGATGATCATCGGTTTTTCAACCGAAATTGTACCATATAGTAATAATCAAAACATTTTTGATTATAAGGAAATTTGCTAGACAAATTACCAAATCCTATTCAAGCATCAAGTTTGAAAGATTGTGGTTTCCAATTATGATTTAGATCACATCTTAATCAATTAATTGGTTGGGTCCAAGTCAATTAGGCAAATAATCATGTTTCAATATTTCACAAATATTTTTCAAGATTATTTCACGAAATTAACAATTAATTTCACTAATTGACAATCACTTGGTTCTAGATTAGGAATGCAATTTCAGTAAAGACCCCTATTCACTAAAATTGGCATATCTCAATCAATTTAAATACAAATTGAGCAAACTCAATTTTCATAGATTGCTAACTTGATTTACAACAGAACCTAAGTGGATTTGCACGCATTTCGAGGCAGATGATAACAGTAATTAACTCTTTAATCATGTTAAAATCTACTGTTCCCGCAATTGTGCATACATGTCCATTAAAACAACCATAACTAGAGCATACGAAATCCGATTTACGCAAACTCAGTTTCTATGGTTTCCTTATTTAATGGGGAACAAAATCCAAGTATTAAATTCGTGTTTAAACAATTTAAACAGTGCCGAATTTATTTACTAAACAGATCTGCGAAATCAAATGCGATGAAAACTTTCGCGACCTAAACGAACCCAAGTCGTCCTCGGTTTTTCGAATCATATTCGAAACCGTCGACCTAAGGCTCTGATACCACTTGAAGGATGTGGAGAAATCCTCAAGCGCATCACGGAAGCGTGATCGTCGTATCGAATACGACGAAGAACGACTAGTCGTACTAGTTGTTCGGAGCAGCGAAATTTAAAAAATTTTAAACTGATGAAACCACATGATCCGAGAACCATTCTCAAATCGTTTCATCTATAACCACAGCAAGTATAATGCAATACCTCTTGAAGCGTGGTTGATCAAGTCTCTACGAAAAGAGACCTCCTGTCTCAAGTCCGATCGTCGGAGTAACGGCTTGCGAGCGCGGAGATGAGTCGCGGTGTCCTCGCAATCCAAGTTGATCCAAGCGCGGTTGCTCCTGATCTCGTCACACGAGATCGAGCGTCTCCTTCGTGAGTGAAGTACTCCAAGAAGACAAAGAACCGCAGAGAGTCGAAGCGGCAGCACGATGGCACGGGCGTCGACGTTTCTCTCCACCAAGGTGGACGGCCACCAAGAAGAGAGGGAGAGAGAGGGCTGTCGTGTATATGGGAAAGAGAGAGAGTTTGTGCTACAATAGCATGTGTAAAAGAGAGAGCCAAGCATGCCTCTCTATTTATAGGGTTTTGGGATCCATGGATCTCAATCCATGGGACACATAGAATCAATGGATGAGATTGATTTATGTTCATCCAATGGCTAAGATTGTTGTTGTCAAAAGCAACAAATTTAGGTTAAAATATATTTGACAAAATCAAATATAATTCATTCCTAAATCAACCCAACAAATAAGGAGAGAAGACACATGGAGATTTCATCTCCATGTGCCTTCCATGTGGGCGCACACCCACTCCAATTAGGAGTGATGTGCCGTCCATGGGATTGCATGGAGATTGCAATCTCATGGAAATCCATGAGATTGCATATCTCCATGAAATCTCTCTTATTTATTTGCACCAAATTTATTTGGGTTTTATTCTTCAAAAATAATTCACAATTATCTTTGAGAATATTGCAATCTTGCCATGGAAAAATTGTGAATCATATTCACAACCCAAAACAACATGTAATTCATATTGTTAATTAATTACACAATGTGTATCCAATACACATCATAATTAATCAACACATATAAATTATAATTAACTCTCTCTAATACATTATAAATCACATTTATAATATATTATGAATAATTGGATATCTCTATCCACATTATTCTTATCCAAACTAATTAAATCACATTTAATCATATTGGATAATTTCTCATATATCATGATAATTAAAACACTTTTAATTATCAAATTCTCTTTGCTTAGATCTTATGGAATTGTTCTTAAACCATTTAAGAACAATGCTATTTCTCCTCAGATACTTGGAGATAAGGACAGGGCGATTGTATTGTTCCACGTATAGTGACTTGGATGTTGAGATCATATCTCAAATCCAGATCCTATGGACCTCCCACTGATGCTTGATCAAATCAAGACCGTAGACTTAATCTTCTCATTGCATCTGAATCTCATTCAGACCAATGTCCAGTTCATGGACTAAGATTAGGTCACTTCTCTAATGAGAGGAGTCACTAAAATCCAAACTTGTTTCATCACTCCCTCGGAATGGAAGCGTCATGGTTATACAATCGTATATGA
Organism: Ottelia alismoides; assembly: GCA_037367405.1. NCBI lineage: Eukaryota > Viridiplantae > Streptophyta > Magnoliopsida > Alismatales > Hydrocharitaceae > Ottelia > Ottelia alismoides. Next base: position 159,990 of record JAZKJV010011298.1, on the reverse strand, counting down.
TCAAATCACCCTTCAGGTATTCCTAATACCTGCACATCCTACATACTGGAAGACCTATGATCATCCTGAAGATAAATATCACTTTTACACTGTCATCTTCAGGGTTAGATCATTAAGTTTCTCAATCTTGGTCATTGGGATTTGGTATAGATCATATGCTTTCACAAAGCATATATCTTACCTTCAAATTCATGTCATGCTTCCAAAGCACGACGACCATGCATGGAATTTGTTCAGTCCCAATACCTCATGAGTGAGCTCATGTCTCCCGGTTCACAAGTGAACCTGTATGATCCCTTTGAGAGATCGCATTACTCATATGTCCTTACATGCACACCAGCTCGCCGGTATATAGACCTTGATTAGGTCATCAACCTATTGGTCTGCCAAATGTACATACTCAGACATATAGCAATACATCTGTCTCTAGTCAGAGGATGCATGCCTATGTTGTGACAGTATTCAACGTAGGTCTTTGGTTATCTCGATCTCGTCAAGTCAACCCATTGACTTAACTAACCTGACACCTCTGAATCACTATTCCCATGCAGAGGACCTGCATCAAGAGGTCAGTCAGATATCAGTCATATGAGATAGGATTGCCATCTCCTACTCAGACTGGAGATCATCACTTAATGATCATTTGATGATGCTTGATGAGTCCTCTATCTAACTCCTTAGATATTCATCCAAGCATCAGCCTCTATGATCCATCCAATGAATCAACAGCTGTATGATCATCAAGTTGGCCATGGTACATAACCCTTATTGTACAGAGGGACCCTATAGTGCATTCATTCATTAATCTCAGAAAGGGGAGTGAAAAATAATCAATAATTTTCATTGATAATTTATTCATCACAATAACATTTATTGTAGAAATGGTTCGCCCGGGGCTCACATTGCTAACATAGAGCTCCTCCTCGGAGCTCGAGCACAAGATCTCCGGCCGCCCGACGTCAGGTAAGCCCCTTCTTCTTCCTCTATATTTTATTTAATTTTATTTAATTTTTTTAGGTCGCTATCACCATCTCCGACCTCCATTGAACCCCTTATGAGCTCTGCCATCACTCCACCATTCACGCGCTACTCCAGGCCACCTCTCCCTCATTCTTCCATACCTCGAACACCGTCGACCCACCTCCTCTTCGATCACCGGAGATGGAGCTCCTAGCTCCCGCCTTCTCCGCTCGCCGAGCTTCCATTCCACCTCACCACGCACTAGCACCTCGCTTCGGCTATTGTCATTAACTCTGCAGGTCAACCAAATTCTTCAATGGTCGGAGTATCGACGGAGCCCACTTCGTCAACGTCGCCGTCATTACCAGAGCTCTGATGGACTGACCTCGGATGTCCAACATCTTCCTCAAGCTTCCATCTACCCCGACCAACCTCCAGGGATCTTCGAGGAAGCCTATCGTAGCCGAAATTGAGTGGCAGAGCTGGGAGCATCTCTCCTGAGGTCCAATTCCGCCGCTCACTGCAGAAGAGGAAGATGGAACAGTTGTTGTCGGATGGGGTCTCTCCAGGAGAACATCCGACAGCCCAAATGATGCCACGTCTCCTTCCTTCGTCTGTACAGAAACCGTTGGATCCATTGGATCTGATGGACCACAAGCAGCCACATCGCCAACTAGCGTCTCATCCAGGAGCCATTCAATCTTCACGATCGGATGGCTTAAGAGCGACCACGTGTCTCAGCCACGGCTGCCCCGAGCCTTCACGAGCCTGCATTGAACCTAACTCAGTTCCCAAGCCAAGCCGAAGCAACAACGAGCCTCGCCCGAGCCATAGAGACACTTGAACCAGGAAGAGCACGTGCACTGCATGAGCGACTCTGGGTAATTTGCACAGAGGCCCAGCCATCTTCTCCAATTTGCAACCAGGTCCTGGATCACGTGCATCACCATACGCGCCTGGGATTTAAATACCCTTGTGTATTTAAATAATTGCAAATATGCCCCTGAGCATGTGGTTTATTTACAGGGAAGGACGCGTTCTTTATTTTTATTACATTTTAGTCCCTCCCAGGGACTTGTTTGTAGTTATCTTTTCATGTTTTCTTTTAGTTAAGCCCTTGCTTTCTTCTATACAAATCTTGAGCCTCGTAACTCTGATTGAGATGATTTCAGTGGCATTTTGAAGCTCTCTTTATTGTCTTCTTTATGGCATACTTTAATTTTACAGTAGACACTATGAAATCTAAAGAAGTATTTTATTGATAAAGTGCCTTGATACTCTTGCCTATTTTTACATGAATGAAGATTGCTTCTTAACTTAACCATGATTGGACATATATTTTACTGGCTCATTTGCTTATGGTCTTGTGCATATTCTTGATTCATTTCCTCGCATTCATTTGCATGATAAAATAAATAAAAAATGCATATTTACTTTTGCTTTAATGCATTGTCTTGTTGTGTCCTTCATGCATACTTTGACCTATATATCTCTAACTCAACACTTAGTTAAATAGATGAAAATCCAGATAATTAGAGAAAGGCTCGTGTCCCTGAGTTCGACCTTGTTATCTTACCAAGTAAAAAAAATAAATATACGACCATCTCATTTTGATTGATATATTAAAATAAGATGGTCTTTGATGAGCCCATCTCGTCCCGACTACGATGATGATTCCAAGTGTTAAAACAACACTATTAGAGGGTCGATTTGGCGACTCATCAGTGGGCAGCCGTGAGTGGGTCGCAGGCCGGATCGGGCGACCGTGGGGTGCGCGAGGATGAGGAGGGAGCGCACGATGGAGGAGGGGGTGCGCGGGTGAGGGGATGAGCTTGGGCTGGGGGATGTCAGGATCACTCGGGCTTCTAGGAGGCAGGGATGGGCCTGGGTATTCAGCGAGGGAGGGACGCAACTGCCCAGGAGGACGTATGGCGGCTGCTGAGGAGGAGGTGCGGCGGGTTTGGGGGAAGACGGTTGGGCATCTAGCGAAGTGCTTGGGCAGCTGCTAAGGAGCACGTGGGGAGGGGAATGGGGAGGTGCTGGTGAGGGGCCGGCCTGGGCTGGAGGGGAGGGTTTCGACGGGGTCTACCTTGGCTGGAGGAGGAATGAGAAGAGGCGACAGAAGGGATCAGAACCTAGTTACAAAATGCCATTCTTAGATTTTTTATATTAATGGCATATTTTATAAATATGATATGGTTTTAGGGGTAAAATTGGTAACGTGTAACTTTTTCTGTGAGAGTTAACGAAAAAATAGATTGTAAGTAATACAGGGTTATGCAATGTAAGAGTTAAGCAATTTTCAAGGTCTTGCATTTAATTCGTGATTTCACGGGGTTGTGATTGTTATTGCGGAATTACTCAGGGTTATGGGTGTAAAAATCCCAAAAATGAATGAGCTGGATTAACCCCCTTGTGCATATGCGTACATGATCTAATCAATTCAAGAACTCCCAATTTTAGAGATCTAATATTTATATGTTCAATATGGCCTTAATCAAGAGGTATCCAATTTCTCTATTTTTTCGGACTCTCTCTTAGATACATATAAACTAAGGACATGAATTTAAGTGTAGGCCGCGATCAAGAGAGTAGAGTCACAACATCACCCAAGGTCCCGATCCAAGAAACACTCCTAAGGACTCAATTCTCAACTCCAAGGAATAACTGAAATATTGCATCCAATCCACCGTCTCTTTAGTTGTCAGACTTAAAAGTGTAGGTGATAGACCAGGTGATGGAGGGTGTAGGATTATGTCATTTCTTCTCTCCCTCTCATTGGAACAAGGGTCCTCTCAAGTCCCTTATTACTCAACAAATATTTTTGGTGTTGATTAGTACGTCGGTCAAGAGAAGTTGGAGTCATCTGCACTTGTTTTTCAGGTAATACACAGAGGTGTGCCTTTTTTGAGTATCTATTATACCTTCTACACCTAGACTTGAATCATTTATGATGCATAGCTCTTTTTTGGTGCAAGCCCTACTATGGACACTTTGAAATGGTTGGGAGTGCTCGCCTTTGGTGGAAGATTTGTTGATAATTGACTTTGTGGAATGAGAGCTTTTATTTCAACATTGATATTTCTTTGCTTTAATTTTGGCTAGCTCCCACTACCCTTGTTAATTCGGTCAAATTAATGCTCAAATTAATTTAAGAGTGTTCGTTGCAGTCGGGTAATGAGAGCAGTTCAAAAACCACTTTGAATTAATGTCAAGTTAATCATATGTGGAAAATTTATTTTACTTGGGCAAGCCCAAGGTCAAACTCATGGAGGCAGTTGTCTCCTTACGTAAATCTTTAGCAATGTCCAAAGTGTGAGTTTCGGAGAATAATTTTTTTGGTCTTTTTAAAGTATTTTATGCAAGACACATGTAAAATCAGGCCAATTTACAAGTTAAATTAGAAAGATGGTGAAATTAAATCCAAAAATTATGAAACATGACCAGATGATGAAAAGGGAACAAATTAGACAATCATAATTTTTTTTAATTTTCTGACACTAAATAAAATTACTGTGAATTAAATATGAATGCAAGGTGATTTTAACTACATTGTATTTAATAAATATCAGATCACAATATTTTTGGGAATAAAATTATCCTAGATAAATCTGAAGGTGAGGAATCCAGGAAAATTATCAAACCTTAATTTTGATGTGAAATGAACCTATTAAAAATTAATTAAGAAATTCACCAAATGAATTATTTAGGCCTCGAAATGCATGCAATTGAGATGAAATTTATATGCAAGGTAAAGCTAATTATCTTAGACCTAATGTGATTTTTGAGGCATTTTTGGATTTACAAACAAATTACTATCAATTAAGAGGCATAAATGGGCAAAATATAGCAAAAATGAACCAATTAATTAGTAGAAAATTCTACTGATATTACAAAAAGATGCCATATGTCACATAATGAAGAGGACAACATAAGCTACACAATGCAATTTTCCAAACTGAAAAATGAATTAATATGAATGCCTAATTATGCGTGCAAAGATAGGGGTATAAATGCAATTACAGGATTTAAAATTGCTGAAAATAAAACGTGCTGACAGGGACCAATATGCAATTACCTATAGTGCAGGGGGGTGGATGCAATTTCTCCATGAGACACATGTTCCTCACGTGGGGTTGCCTGGCAGGGACTGAAATGTAATATTGAAAACCTTCAGGGGCCTCGATGCAATTTGCCTAGGCCCCACGTGCAGATCACGTGGGGGTCCTAGGCTTAGTGGACTTCGGAGGCTCGGAGCGAGGCTCGGGCAGCTCTAGAGATTCGGACCTAGGTAGGAGAAGCTTCAGATGATCCAAGCCTAATGGTCGGGGTGGAGGCTCGGATCGGGCGACGTGCGTGGATCTGGACTGTGGAATCAAAGATGATCCAACGACTGCTAGTGGCTGGAACGTGAAGGCGGCAAGCTGTTAGATCAAGATAAATCCAAAGGTTCCCTAGGGCTCTAGCGATTGGCGACGTGGCGCAACCAGGTACGTAGGATTCTCCTGATCCGATGACTGCGGTACGTAGGCGACATGGCTTGCTCCTAACCGTTTGATCTAGTGACGATCAACGGTTGTTGTTCTTCTTCCTCAACCGGCCCGTCGCTGCCTGCGGTGGAGAAGGCTGGGCTCCGGTGAAGGGGGTCTGACTCCACCTCGTCCTCTGGGCATCAGTGGAGCTTGCTGGAGGCTCCCAAGTGGTTGGGAAGGATCGTGGAAGTGTTGGGGATCCGCCGGAGGTCTCAGGAGAGGCTGGAACGGTCTGGAGAGCTACGACGACGAAGCTCAAGGGAGCTCCGATGAGGCGTCCGGCCAATCAAAGATGGAGTACCTGCAGGGGGTTAGTTGAAAAGCCTAGGCATGCTACGTGATCATGGAGTGAACGTGAGTGCGGTGTGAGGCCTGAGGGGCGATGAAGGTGGTCCAGTGATGGTGCTCCGCCAAAGTGGCGGAGCTCGCAGCGGCGTGAGGTAAAGTGTGTGATCTGAGAAGATAGAAGGGTGCGTGAAAGTGAGGGCTACGAGGCGAAGCTCGAAGGGTGGTCAGATGAAGGCGAAGTCGGGCGAGGGCGACGAATAAATTATGAGAAAACGCAAGAAAAAGAAGAAGAAGATCGGAGGGAAGATGGAGGCATCTACCTTTGAAATGGAGCTCGAAGGCGTGCTCCTGGTCGTCGCTCGAAGGACGGTAGATGGTTCTGAGCTCGTGCTGCTCACGGAGGAGGCTGCAGCACAGCGTGGAAGGCCGTAGATCTCATCGGAGAAGAAGCCCGATCTTCGCTCGATGTCACGACGAATTGCTGTCACCAAATTGAAGGTCGGAGCTAAGGGTATCTTTCTGGAGTGGAGGAAGGGGATGAATGAGGCTGGAGGCGGTTGATTTATAGGTGAAGGTGACGGGGTAGCTGGCGACGAGGTGGTGTTTGTGGGTATCATGGATCGATATTGAGGGGTTTCATGGGGATCAAGGGGGCTGGCGAGGATGAGGGATGAGTGGCCGACGTCGTGGTGGTATCAATGGTCGGCGAAGGTAGTCAGCATGGAGCTGAAAATAGAAAGGTGGCTGGTGCTGCGCGAAATTGAGAACGTGGGAGAGAGACGCTCTGGAGGTAGGAGACGAGGTCTTGGCTATTGGATCGTGCGATCCAAGGGTCCAGATGGAGGCGCAGATCGATGCCTTGGATAAGATCTAAGGCGTGACATTGGAGGGCTTGTATTGTACCATGTGGCATGCGGAGGAAGCGGCACGAAGGGGCGGACGAGATTTAATCTGATCTGCGATCGGATGGTGGAGAGCGGAGGTGTTGTTGAATGGTGTAGATCAAGACTTAGAGCGAGATCGGAGGGCGCACAAAGCGCCACGTGGTGGACTCTGATCGTAGTGACAGCGGACGGTCCAGATTGCATCTGGAAATCGATCGGATGGCCAAGAGAGCGAAGTGTTCAAGTCGTTAGATCTGGGGTGAATGAGATGGTTGAGGGGGTGCCACGTGACGCGAGCCTGATGAGGCACTAGCGAGCGGTGAGGATGCGATCCTGGGACCAATCCAACGGTGCAGAATAAAGGCGGACGTGGGAAATATTGGGCCGTTGGATCTATATGAAGATCCAATGGTCTAGAGCGCAGGCGGATAAGCTAAAGGGAGCGGGCCGCGTGGCGCAATCAGAGGGCACCACGTGGCCAGCTGTGATTGGCTGAAAGGAGAAATGAAATTAGAGAAAGAGGGAGGCCGAATTTGGAAAACCTGAAAACATGAAAGTTGGAGATATCGATGAGATCTACAAGATTTATGTTGACCAAAAACGGAGATGAGGTCAAATATGATACAAAAATACAAGAATACAAATATACATAGATATAGTATACATAGAGGCCCAAAAACCCAATTTCTGCCTACAAGCTCCGAATTGAATGAAATTAGTCTCATTTTAAAGGTCTCTAGATGTGTATTCATCTTAAGGTGAGTAGACCTAATTTGGAGTTGGTAAGAGAGATCTATGGGCCCTCTACGGTCCAGGGGTTTTAGGTCTTTATTGGGTATTTTACAAAAGAGATCTCTGGCCTTCTTCCCTATATTATCAACTAATGGTGTACATATTATAAGGAAGGTGTTATTTTATTTTGGAGGGGATAAAATAATAGGTGGATATTTTACAAGTGGATTTTGCACATGGAGCTGGCTTCTTATTTAAATGCAAGGATGAATGCTAAAATGAATATTTTGTGGATTGATGCATAAATGCTATTTATGCAAGATAAAGGGAAATATGAAGCTTAATACCCGGGGACAAAGCTCTATTTTCAACCTTAAGAATGATGAATCACAGATTCATAAGAGATTAAGCATGTAATAAAGCATATAAATCTAGCAAACTAGGGACATGTAGAAATTTAAGTCGAAGACCCTGATAGATAAGGTTGGTTAACCTAAAACCTCAAGAATTCACAAACCAAGTGTTCTAGAACATTACTGATCCTGTATGGAAAAATGTCGGGGACTCAATCCAACTCCTTCTTCTATATTTTTTTCCATTTTATATTTTTTTATGAAGACTTCAAAAGACATAATGACCACCTAAACTCAAATGTGTATATGCATTTTCATTCAGCCAGTATAGGTCTCAGTATAGGCCATAGAACAATACCCGTTACTTGAGGACGGAGCCTTACGCGATGTCCCTAAAATCACCTACTCTGCTAAGAGAGACCCTCACTGAAAGTGGCTACATATTTGGGTTTGATCTTTTCTAATACGTTGGATGACTTTTCTCTGACTTTGATAAAGAACCTATTATTTGAGTTTGATAGTTTGTTCTCTTCCTCAAGTCATTCCGGTCTTTCCCATCTCTCCAAGGGTTATCTGCGGGTGATACATTCTCTGTACTTAGTTTCATTTCCTTGTAGTGTAAGTTTCGTTTCCTTGTTGTATATCTGATCTATTGGTTCATGAGAACTAAGTCTTCTGATTATTCTGAGTGTTAGTTTTCTCTCCTTGATGACCCATGTGAGGATGAGATGATTTTTGAAATATTCAATGATTTCTCTGATTTCTCTCAATTATGTGCATCAATATTAGTTTTCTTAGTGAGTTTCTTGCTCCTGACTTTCCATATCTTTTTGAGATGATAATTGACATGGAGGATTCCATGACTGATCCTTCTTTCTCCATGTTCGATTTCTTCAGCTTCACCCTTTCTCTCCATTCTGATCTTGAGCCGACGATTTCTTTTGTGTTATCGATGCTGATTTTATTTTCCCCTCTATTTACCCGGTATCAGACACCCACCTGATTGTTTATTTGGGTGTCCTCATTTTTACTGTTGATTTCGTTGTTTTTTCACATCGAGACTACAATGGCAGTACGCCATTCATATTATAGATGCCATCCCAAACCTTTATACTGTGTTGTCCTAGCCATTGCCAAGCTAGTGGCGTAAACTCTAGCGCTTGGTGATAGGCACCTCAACATAGTCTACTTTGTATACGTGTTTCATCTTGATTTGTTCCTTGTTTCTTCCATTTTTTTAAACCCCCTGTCTCGCTTAGGATTCTCACTATATGTAGGATGTACTTTATCCTAAATATAGGGGGTGTATATACCATGTTGTTCATTTTCATTCCACTTCATTACTCTTAGTGTTGCCTATACTTAGAGATCTTTTACCCTAGGGGGAGTAATTTCGATCCTGTTGTCTTTTTGATATTTCTGTCTTAGTTTCTTTTGTTCTCTCACTTGTCCTTCAATTGTTGATATTCTTTTTCATACTTAGGGATATTTTACCCTAAGTATGGGGGGAGGGGGATGTCGAGTCGTTGATTTCGTGTACATTCTCTTCTTTGGTTTTCCCTGCTTGTACAATCTTTTATACTTAAGATTATTTAATCCTATTTATAGGGGGATGATCAATTTATATTCATTTGTCTCAATAATTCTTTTGAGCCATTGTAGCATATGATTTTTTTCACTTTTTTATATTTAGCACGAGTTATGTCTTCCTTTGTCGCTTCTTGATCACTATGAGGACATAGTTCGAGCTAACTATTTGGGGGGGTGTCCTATATATTGTATATATACTTTAGCGATTACTCATACTTTTGTGTTTAATAATATGGCTATTATTTATAAAATTATAACAAAAATGTTTTAAAAGTGATTTTTAAAATGTTTGTAAACTCTTTTATAAGAAGTTTTGTAAAATCTTTTGTAAAACATTTTGTAAAATTGTTTGTAAAAAATTTAAAAAGATTTGTAAAATCATTTTAAAAATGTTTGTACAAACTTTTTAAAATTATTTTTGTACAAATATTTATCAATTGTTTGTAAAATTGTTTTGTTTGTAAAATTCTTGTAAATTATTTTTGTATCAAAAATTATGTATATTGTACAAATGTTTGAAAATAAAATGTTTGCAAAAACCTTTTTTGAAAAATTATTTGTAAAATTATTTGTAAAAAGTTTGTAAAATTAGTTTTACATATACCAATCAAGATAACATGCGAACATAATCTTGTGGACTCAAAGAATTAAGTCGCTAGACCTGAAAAGACTCAACTCTTGTTCCTATAAGGTTACTCTGAAATTAAGTGGATCAAGGTCTTAACTAAGCTCCATTCTTCAATTTTTATTCTAGACTAGTTTAAACATCAATTTCATTTTGAAAAATGCAAATGCACATGCATCAAATATTTACAAAATAACTTTTTTAAAAGAAAATAAAAAAAGATAGAATCTGTTTGAAAAGTTTTTCAAAGATATTTGAAAATTTTTATGGAATTTATATTTTTCAAATTATAAGGCATTTTTAATAAAGAACTATACATATTTACAAGAATTTACAAGGATTTTATACATTTTATAAAATATTTTACACAACCTATCTACAAGATTATACACATTTTATATAAGATTTTACGGAGAGGATAGTCACAAGTTTTATGTTCAAGCCTTATAAAGGATTTTATCTATAAACTTTATTAAATAATTTTATATATAAAAGAATTTTATATACATATTTTAATTTACAAAAGAATTTAACTTTCAAATAATTACAAATAGTTATGGCTTTTATACACATGAGGAATTTACATGTTTACAAAATAATTTTTATACCCACAATTTATATCCCATGTGACAATGTATTTTACAAAAATTTCACAACCATTTAGAAAACATTTTCAAAAAAATTTACAAATAATTCAGAAAACAATTTTAGAAATCATTTTACAAAAGTTTTCAAATCACTTTACAAAGAGATTTACAACACACGCATGATTCTTTTAGACAATAGCTTAACTTGGACAAACACTCTGCATGTAGCTCAACATGAATGAGGTGGTGAGTGGGCAGAATCCTTTCTCTAGGAGTAGCACACGGGGGGCAACATCCGTCCTCCTCTAGGGAGGGTAGTACATTTCAACCTAGTCTAGTGGTGTCGATGTCTAACGACTGGATGATGTAGGTTGCAATAATGCTTCAAAAGAGGGATAGTCTACCAGCTCAAGAAGAAAATTCCTTATGTACATGATACACATTTGTATATATGTTCAAAAAAATAATAGAAAATCTCCAAAAAAGTTAGACGGATAAAAAGTGAATAAATAAAAATTCTCGTCTGAGAAAAATATGAATAAGTAAGGCATATATTTCAGTCTCATACCACAAAAGCATGCATATAGAGACTTGGCTACACTGATCAAGCTCCAAGGATATGTAACTACACTAGTCACAATCTGTTCTCTTATCTATCCCCTCATCTTGAGCCGGTTGCACTTGAACTTAGAAGGAAATACCCCGCTCCTCAAGGAAACAGTAACTAGATTGAGGAATTAGAGTTACCAGTTGGAGGAGGTTGTTTCTTTGTCATCTTTGAGGTGGGGATCTATATTTCACTTACACCTTACAAGTAAAGATTCATAGTCATAAGATTTGCATTTGTAAACTTGTTCTGACCTGACTGTTGAGGCGACCGGAATAGGAGCCTTGTTGAACTTATAGTCTGTTAGGTCTTAACTCCTATTCCCAATAAGGTTCCGCCAAATCAATAATCTAAAGTTTGAACAAGCTCCATACTGCAATTTTATGAATATAAGTTTAAAAATCAAAATTGTTCTGTTTTTTTTTCTTTTTATTTTCTTAATTTTCTTTTTCACTTCTTCTTTGAATAAGTGTTTGCTAAGGAAAAAGTAAAGGTAAAGTATAGGGTAATGATGAACCCATGATTCATCATCTTTACTCTTTTATTTTAGCTAAAATACTTAATAAAACACTTGTATGCACTCATTAATTATCATTATTTATCATTCATCATTGATTTATTAATAATGTATACTTATCAATCTTTTTAACCAAAATAAAAGAAGAAAGAAGAAAAGAAAAAGAAAAGTGAAGGATGTATTTATGAAATAAATACATACTGATCCAAACCTCAAGATTAGGCCAAGCATCAAAATGGTAGACAAGGAATAAATCAGATGGATATAGGGTCCATAACTTATAAAAATTAAGAAAACTAATTCTCACTTATACATATGCATCACTTTTCACCGTGTACATATTTTCACCAATTTTATTCATAAATAGTAAAAATAGTTCCTTCTTGAAAGTTGTTCATAATAATATATATTATTTTCTAAAAATATCAGAAAAAAATATTTATCTAATAAATAAATAATTACAATGAACCTAAAAATCTTAAAAGGACATATTCACAGGTTGATAACTATTTATAGAAAACTCCAAATCAATCAAACTTACTTTTTAACTTCATTTCATAAATTATAATATTTATTAAAAATACCAAAAAATCATGGAATAAATCATGTAAGTTTTGGTGTTTGGATCCCTTTGTCTATATGTACTTTATGTATATTAAACTTCTTTATTTTCTACTTATTTATTTATAACTCTAATTAACTTAATAATTTTTCTAAATTGTTCATTGAAATCACTAGAATAATACAAAAATATAACTTAAAAATAATTGTGAATAAATACCAATAAATATCAAAATCTAAAAGTCGTAAGGTCTATCTTTCGAACATCATAAATCGACCATATGGAATCCGATTTGGTGTACTCACTTTTAAAGTTTATTTTGTAAAATTAGGTTTTGGGATCCTATGGTATACTTGTACATATGTATATAATGTATATATTTTTATTTATTTTCTTGTATATTAGTGTATACATTGTATTTTAATTATTTTGTATATAATTATTTTAACTATATGAAATGAAAATAAAAATTAAAAAATAAAAATTAAAAAATAAAAATAATAAATAATAACATAACGAATTTATTATATAGGTATAATGTACTCATCTTATATATACTTGTATTTATTTTTAATATTAAATTAACCTTGAAAAATGAAATAAAAAATATATTTTTAATCCGTAAACTATTTTTTAAATAATTAACTTTTGTAATTATTTGTAAAAATTATTAATTGAAAATGTTTATATATGTATATAAGTAACTTATATATGTAATTATTAGTATTATTTAACTAATTAAATAATATTATTTATTTAAATAAATTTATATATATTATTTATGAAATTATTCATGGTTTATATTAATATCATTTAATTAATTAATTAATATTATTTTTTAATTAATTACTTTATTTTACACCCATTTCTTCCCATCTCTTTTTCCATTTCTCTAACAACCTAGTGGTCATAGGTTGTTCTTCCATCTCTAGGTTGTTACCCTATTTCTCCTTCCCTTCCTATATATTCCCACCACTCCTCTCTGGTAGAGGGATCCACCATAAAAAGTGCTTCACCATTCTCGGTGAGCTCTGAGCAAGAGAGAGAATTCGTGTGACAGTCGTCTCCTCCGATATTCGTCGCAACGAAGGACGGCGTGAGGTGCATCGAGATCATGCTCTGCCATACTCTACTACGAGAGCTAGGCCTCTACAACCGTCACCAGTTCCTCAAGACCATCATCCTAGGAGGAATTCACCTCCCTCCACAGGAGAGAGACATCCGTCCACCAAATTTATGATGTAATATTTGAATCTTCAATTGCATAGATCCATATTAATCTTCATCCACATCCACCCTCCGATCATCACGATTGGAGGTTCAGCTTCTCCTCATCAAATCTCAAACCATGATCTGATCACCCCATCTTGATCCTATCCACCTCTTCATATCTTCTTCTCGTATCCCTACCCACCTCCAGCCACATAGGGTGGTCAGAGACTGGTCCCCTTTCTTCACCTATGCTTGGGATCTCTATTCATGTCCATTATCTTGTGTACTTAACGCTCGATCGTGGATTGCATCCCTCGAGCTTCGTTTCTAATCGTAGGTGTTAGATCTGAGGATGGACATCCATCGAGCATAGCCACTCGAATCATATTATTGCAACGAAGAACCTGGAGTCGATTAGACCCACTATCGATCTACGATAAAAATCCTTCCCCAATCCCAGTAAGATCCGATCAGGGGAGAGAATTCAAGTGACGAACGTTTATTTCTCCGGTCTTCGTCATGGTGAGGGACTATGTGAGGTGCAACGTGATCGTGCTCTGCCAGTCTCTACTGCTGACAAATCGCAAATTCACCCTCTTAATTTAACCATTTTAGGTGATTAAAAAGAATGTATTCATTGCAGTTGGGTGAATTGGGACTTATCAAAAACCACTTAATTAAAATTATCAATTAATCAAAAGTGGTCAATTTAATTTTTTTACTAGGGGTGCCATTTGACAGATCGCAAATACACCCTCTTAATTTAAACATTTTAGGTGATTAAAAAGAATGTATTCGTTGTAGTCGGGTGAATTGGGACTCGTCAAAAACCACTTAATTAAAATTATCAATTAATCAAAAGTGGTCAATTTAATTTTTTTGTTTGGGCAAGCCGAAGGTCGAACTCAGGGACATTGGCATCTTAAGCTATTATATAGACTCTTATTACTTTGATTAAGTGATAAATTAAAAATTCATAGGTCAATAAATGATAAGATACAAATAGACGGAAACATGTAGCAGACATATTTTTTTCTTTGCTTTTTGACGCGTAAGCAGATGCAAATTAGGATACATGCAATTATGCCCTAATTAAGTAAAATCAGTGAGCAACAAATACATAAGCAATTTTAGAATATATTTACCAAGCAATCTACATTGACAACTTACATAATATCATAACAATCATTGGGCAATTGATACTATGTAATTAGAATTAATCTATAAAATTCTAAATATCCAAAATAGAGGAATCGTTATGCCATTATAAAGATAATTAAGCAAGCTTCGCAACGCAACTGAAATCATTTAAAAAGGAGCTCGAGTACTCAAGATATTCACTAAAGAGTTCAGGGGCATAAATGCAAGAAAAACATGCCAAATAATTAGGGAAAATATGGCAAACAGGTCCTTGGGAGGACTAAAATGCAATTAAATTTAACCGTGAGGCCTTCCCTATAAATAACCCACACATGCGAGGGTTTAATTGCAATTATTAAAACCTGCATGGGGTCGGTAGCAATTCACCCCATGCGCACGTGGGTGTCACATGCTGGTCTGGACCTATCTACAAAATTGGAGAATTAACATGAGCCTTTCTGCAAATTAGCCCTGTCCGCATGTGACTGTCACGTGGGACAAGGGTCAGACTAAGGCTCAGAAGGCATGGGCAAGGCTCAGGCACCCCAAGCCTAAAGGCACGAAGAGGAGGCTCGGGGTGATGATGTGGACACTTGTAGTCCATCCTATAAAAAAGATCAGACGGTAGCTGTTCGTGCAAGGGGGCACGACGTGGTCCAACTTCGGCCATCCAATCTTCATCATGTGACAGCACCTGTACGCCCAATTCATCGACTCTGCCACCTCTTGCGGCAGATCTGGTTGTGCTCTGGTGACGCAGCCGTAGCTCCGCCAGCCTCCTCCAGCCGTGTCGCAACTCCGTTGAGGTCCCTGGATATGCGAAATCCATCATAGAAGTGAGGCCAATAGACGGACCACTTGGAAGCTGATGAAGTTGAACCATGGTCGGAGACGAATCCTGAGAAGATGCTTCCGATGAAACTCCAGCCAGTGAAGGCATTCACCTGCAACATTACATACTAATAGTCAAAGCGTGCATGTAAGAAGTGCACGTGATGTGAGGGTATGTGGAGGGCCATCTGAATGGAGAAGGCGACTACCCTTGTTATCTTCTCTGACGAGCTCGGAGAGAAGGGAGGCTGAGTGGTTTCAGGATGCGATAGAGCGAGAAGGTGAACGAAGTAGAGCGCGTGAATAGGGGTTGTATGGTGAATCTCAGGGAATAATCAATGGAGGGTAAACATGCGAGTTGAGGGCGAATCAAATTGGAGAAATCGAATGAAAGACCAGGGCAAGATCGAGGGAGATTACCTGGGGTTTTAGTGGAGCGAGGAGCCTGGGCTTGAGGTCCTAGGAAGACCTTGGGTCTTCGCTGAATCCCCATGGCCACTGAGACATCTAATCGGTGGTGGAGCATCGAGGCTAAGCCTACCATGGCTTATTGACGTCACCAAAGGCTGTGATCGTCATGGCTTCGTCGATACGACCTCCCCCTATCATGGGGAGGTAGAAAATCTGGACCAACCCCATGTAAAGGTTATCGAGGTTATTTGGTAGCAGTGCGATTGTATTTAAATGTGAAGCTTGGCAGTTCCATCGAGAGTCGTCGTGGGTTGAGTGGAAGATATGGAGCGAGAGGGAAGGTTATGTGGCGACCAACAAGGCCCACCAGGGTGATGGAAAATCAGTCTAGGACGTGGGCTGGTTTGTGAATGGAGAAGATGGTAGAGAAGGCAAAGGAAATGGAAAGGGGGAAGTTGTTGTGCGAGATGGGAGAACGTGGAAGAGAGGGATGCGGGAGGAAGAAGAAGGGTTTGTGACCATTAGATCGTGTGATCCAACGGTTAGGAGAAGGGTGCGAAGGATCGGTCCCGATCAGATCTAGGGGGTGATGCGTGGCGTGAGGAGGCGAATGGCTGCGATGTAATTTGATGGGAGATCGAAGGGCTAGAATTGAGGGCCACATGGCTAAAGGATCGCGGGCGGAAGTGGATAGTTGAGATAGCATATGGGCCTTGATTTGATGGTTGGAAGCCTTGAGTAAGCCAATGGCTTAGATGAGAGCGGATTGGAGAAGATTGGGCAGCACTTCTGGGTGACACGTGTTGCAAAAAGAGGTGAGCGACGCAGATGCGATCTGGACCTTGATCGAAGAGCATAGGATGAAGCAGGAACGAGTGACTGGGATAGAAGGGGATGAAGGTGATCATACAGTGGTGAAGGGACGTGCATGGCACGCAAAAAAGCGGGCCACGTTACGCAACCATAAAGCACCATGTGGCCCAATCAAGTTATTCAGATATAAAACCTCGCAAAAGAGGAGAAAATGACAGAATTTGGAAAAAATCAAAACATGAAAGATGTAGATATCGATGAGATCTACAAGTTTTATGTTTACTAAAAACAGAAATGAGGTCAAATAGAGGGAGAAATATTTTTGTGAGCATTTTTAAGGATATAAAATCACTACAATTTTTAGTTTTGTTATTTTTTTGTATTTTTAATTTATTCTAAGACTCAGACATAAACAACAATTTATCTAGTTTTTATTGACACTTTGTCTAAGCTAGGGGGTTAATAACCACAAATTAATCCAATGAAACCAAGTTTCATCAATTGCGAGAGCTCATCCTCTGCAATTGTTGTTGGTGCATTGAGGCTATCATCCTAGGAGGAATTCTCCTCCCTCCACAGGTGACAGACATCCATCAACCAAGTTTACCACATAATATGTGAATCTTCAATTCTATATATCCATATTAAACTTCATCTAGATCCACCTTCCGATCATCATGATCAGAGGTTCAGCTTCTCCTCATCAGATCTCAAACCGCGGTCTGATCACCCCATCCCAATCAAATCCACTTCTTCAGATCTTCTTCTCGCATCCCTACCCACCTCCAACCATGTATGATGGTCGGCGATTGATCCCCTTCCTTCACTTGTGCTTGAGTTCTTCGTCCATGTCCATTATCTTGTGTACTTGATGCCCAACCAAGAATCGCAACCCTCGATCTTCGTTTCTAATTGCATGTGTTAGATTTAGAGGATGGATGATCATCGAGCATAACCACTTAAATCATATTACTGCAACAAAGAACCTAGAGTAGATCAAGCCCACTGCTAATCCACCACCTTTTACCATAAGTCCTGAAGGAGATCAAGCTCCACGACATCTAATCGGAACAACTTCGAGCTGCTACCATCATATTTAATCCATCTCGAGGTTATTTGTCGCTGCACAAATAACAACATATCATCATTTCACCAACACCATCGGAGATCGAATACTCGTGAAGAACCACCATGCCATCCGTCACCGCATCTGCAAACCTCAACCACCTCCGATCGAATGATATTTGTTCCATGCAGATTAAAGAAGAGGGAAACACAACATCGTATCCTAGAATGTACAAGGGTTGTCGATCAAGATGTGATCACACGACCACAATCCAGCCATGCATCAATACCAAACACGTCGGCCGCCTCTTAAGACCCTCATGTGTGTTGCACATGAGGTGGAGATATTTTGGATAAATCCTAAAAAGCACCCCGGCCTTATTTTTATTTGCAAACAAATCCTTCTCAGTTGTTATCATGTGAACAACACGTGTATTACTCTGAAAATTGGAAATTTTCCCTGATGTTACTTCTCTATTATTATTTGATTAACATTTTCACATAAATTGCATTCCAGTCCTCCATTTCCAGATTTAGTTGCTTCTTTCTATTTTCCTTCAAATAAATTTTATTTATGACCAAAAATTTCGACAAAATTTAGTATAAGTTCATGTTAGGCTTTAATTTTCATAATTTTGGTTCTACAAAATAATTTCATTTGCTATTTTTTATAAATGCAGATACATCTCATTTTTCAATGTTTGACATTAGAAAAATAACAAAAAAATTAAAAAACGTTGAAAAATTCTAAAAAAATTAACATGCCTATTTTGGATTATTTTAATTACTATGCAATTTTTGTTTGAAAATTATTTGTAAAAGACTTAAAAATTGAAAAACTTAAAAATTCATATAAAATCACTAACAAATAAAAAAACTATTTCTGGAATCGACTAGAACCTGAATAAAAACTCTATTTGAGAAAACTAATTTCCAATATTTTTGAGTTTATTTCATATTTTAGAAATCGAAAAAAATTTGCTTGATTTTCTGTTTGCTTTTTCTCCTATTTTGAATTAATTTGAAAATCTTAAAAAATCTAAAAAACTCTAGAAATTTATAAAAACAATAAAAAAATTATCAAAAACTCAAATTTATTTTTATTTGATTTTTCTGGGCATTTTTACCATATTTAAACGATACAAAAGGAGTGTATTTCGTTTATTTCTATTTTTCTCTATTTTCTTTGTTTGAAAAATAAAAAAAATATAAAAAGTTTCAAAATTAAAATAAATAAAAAGTTGAAAATAAAAAAGCATAGAAAATATAAAAATTAAAGAGTCTTAAAAATTTTAAAAGATAAAAATTCACACAAATCCAAGTCTAGTGTGCTTTGAGTTTCCTTTTTCCTTTCATTGATTTTTTATTTAATTGAATAACCCTTGCTTAATAACAGTTGCCTCCATGTGTTCAACCCTAGGAGTCATACTAGGTAAATAACTAAATAGCAATCTGCATTTCATTTATTTTTATTGGATAAATTATTTTATTGATTTAGGTTTCATTTTGGATGACAACGACACATTCACTTCACATTTTCCCTTACCATTTTCATTGAATAAAATAAAATCCATAGTGAAAACCAAGATCGTCATCGAGGAGGTACGACAAGAGGTGGCGGAAGGATCTCGATCCTTTGATCTAGGGGGACTTGAAGTTGGATGGGTGGTCAGGATGGTAGAGAAGTGGAAGGCAAAGGTGATGGAGGTGTCGGTGGGTGAAACCCGATCGGAAACATGTGGGACAGTGGCCGGAGCTCTAGCTCCAATGAATGCTAAATCGGGAAACTAAGCTACATAAGGAATCGAAAGATTAAACAAATGGCTGAAATGAAATGTTAGATGGAAAACCTACCTAGAAAGCAAAGAAAAAGAGCTCGTACCTACCAGAATAGGGAGCTTGGAAGCTCACGATGGTGGGTAGCCAACGGAGCTGGATCAACCTCCTCTTATGCCTACAACATGCTACAGATCATCCAAGAAGAGAGTTGTCACCTCCCTTAACTCAAGGTGCAATGTTGAGGGGTTTAGACCAGGGACACGGGATCAAAATTGAGAGGAAGCTGTCGGAGGGGGTTATGTACAGGTGAGTCTTTGATGAAGGATTCTATTCGAGGTGGTGATCCATCGATCGAGGTAATGCATCCATGTGAAAGAAGAAGGATCGAGGGTCCGACCTCGTGTGGACCACATGACCTCTCCGCTAGGTCTTTTTGATATTTCACCTATCTCCCCATACTTTATTCCTTGTCAACCAAGTCATCATGATGACTGGGTCTCAGAATCTAGGGTCACTCAGTGTCTTTGACACTTCATTCTTTTTATAGAATTATATATGTGAATTTATTATGTATTTGCAGTCAACTATTGAATGTTAATTTATACAGAATAATGCAACACACATGCATTTAGCTAAGTATTTACTGTCAAAATTGAAGAATAAAGGCAATGAAATGGATATTCATAATCCCCCTATACTTGCCTTTTCTAGTCCCTAGCAAATACTTATGACAATTAGTGTAGAAAAATAAAATTAAAAAAACAAAAAGAAAGAACTTGGAATAATTTTTGTCCTTTAAACTTGTCTTTATAAATTTAAAGTTTGGCGCTAAGTTAAGACCTTTGGATTCTTAGTGTGTTCAGAACCGAGGTTAGGAAATGTGGCGCAACACCCCGTAGTTTCCATAATCCTATTATTCAGTTCAATTCATAACTTGGTAAGAACCATCCTTTTAGTTGCATACTCTCGCAACTTTGAAATG
Source organism: Ottelia alismoides (assembly GCA_037367405.1). Taxonomy (NCBI): domain Eukaryota; kingdom Viridiplantae; phylum Streptophyta; class Magnoliopsida; order Alismatales; family Hydrocharitaceae; genus Ottelia; species Ottelia alismoides. The sequence continues at coordinate 139,520 of JAZKJV010011298.1, read as the reverse complement.
TCAAGTACCATGCATGTGAATTGGGTTAGCTCTTCCTAGATAAACTGCTAAACTATTAAAGAGTCTCCTTCCTTGGTAGCTCGTCCTTGGAGAGACAAATATTTTCTTCTAAGGTCAAGTTCTTGCTAATTCACAACCAAAAAGGGAGAAGCAAGAAGAACGGGAAAAGAATTGTAAATGGATCCGTGTAGTCTCATTTCCTTGTGAAGCTTGGCCAGTGTAATGGATTCTTTAACAAGAAGCATGCTTTCTTTGGAGGCTCTATATTTTTGTCAATTTTTCGGTATAGGTTTTTTTTGGATATTTTCTTGACTTGCATTGCTCTGCATTCTTGTTTTTCCCTGAAATATAGAATATTTTGGTCCATCCATGTTTTGAGGTATTAAAAAAGTTGTGCTAGCAGGACATTTCTCATTTGAAGCATTATTGCTATGACCAAAGGAAGTGGGTTGAAGTACTGGTTTCAGTAGTCCCAAAGAATGGTTCCTGTGCTATCCTTGATGAAGTAGCCTAGTATCATCTCGACTTCAACTCCAAGATCTTTCAACCATCCATCTAGGTTGAGTTAAGTATTAAGTGCAAAGTTACTACTCAACAACTGACTCAGGAGTCGTATGGATGACATGAAGGGTTCTAGTTAGATATATTGAATCAACTCAGGAACATAGTCTCATGGAACCTAAAGAATTAAGTCAAGGTGACCTGAAGAATCTCAATTCCAATTGTTAATGGGTTCCTCTACAATTAAGTGGATTAAGGCCTAGACCAAGCTCCAATCTTCATATTTTGTTTAGACTTATTCAGTTGTCTTGCTCATTCTGAAAAATGCAAATGCTCTGTACAATGCAAGAAAAATCTTTTTGTAAAGATGATTTTTTGATTTTGATCTTTTTATGCATTGTCTAAGATTTTTATAAATGTTTATGCAATTTTTGAAAATATTTTTCAAATTTTTATCTGTTTTTGAAGTTTTGAAAATTTTAGGTGTTTTCATAAAGGTCAGTGAAAGAAGTTTGTTTAGATATTTGCACAAGAATGCATGCTTATTTACAAGAGATGGGTGTTTATTATTATTATTACTATATTTTTTCACCCTGAGAATCCAGAAAAGGTAGTCATTTTTTACAATTTTCTTATGTATAAGGTTCTCAAAGTAGTTTGAAATTATTTTAACAAATATTTTTGAAACCTTATTTTTGCAAATAATTTTATATGATTTTTTCAAACATTTACAAAATTTGAAAACTATTTTTCAAATATTTTTTAAATAGTATATTAGATTTTTTAAAGTATTTTTGCAACCATTTTCAAATCATTTGCTTATAAAAATTTCAAAAAAAATTAAAATGAATGAACAAATATTTACAAAAGATTTTTACAAATGTTTGAAAATATTTTACAAAGTTTTCCAAACAGTTTTTAAAAGAATTTTCAAGTTATTTTACAACTATTTCACATCATTTTGTAAAAACGTTTTAAACAAGCTTATTAATCCTATACACAATGAATTTTGAAAAATTCATTGTGTATTCTTTACAATTAATTAATCATATATTCCTTATCCATATAATATTTTAGCGATATTATTCAAAATATGAAGGTACAAGTTATGACTAAAGTATATACAAGACACATATGGCCCCCTATACATAGCTTAGATTATATCCTCATAGTGATCAAAGAGAAAAAAGGAAGGCATAACCCATGCTGAGTATATGAAAGTCCTATACTACAATGAGTAAAAGAATGAGAAGTCAGTCATCCCTCCTATACTTAGGATCAAATAATCCTAAGCATAGCAGGGTGTACACAAAATGGGGATGATTGGTGATCAGAATTTACGAAATTAATTGAGCTTGGCTTGTCCTCCTATACTTAGGGAAAATATCCCTAAGTATAGATAGAATAGCCAAAATAGAGGGACAATCAAGGGATAGAATGATGAATAACTCGAATATACTAACCCTCAATACATAGGATCAATCATCTCGTAAGTATAGCATGGATGAATGTGATGAGTGTCACACAAAAGAATGAAAGAATAGAAATGAAAAGAAGAAAATAAATCAAAGATATTTTTTTGCATTGGTTGGCTCAGCTGTTGCTGTAGATATATATTCACCAAATGCCACTTAAATGGAATCGTCAATCTCCAGGAATGTGTCGTGCTCTAGATATGATTTCAGCAACTGGACATTAACTATGAATGGCTATGCGTCAACTGGCAATTCTATTAATAAATACATCTTTTGTCATTCTTATTATTCACAATGTAATGTTCTGTCCATTTAATATTCAAATTCCCAGGGAAGATCTTCCACTTCACATCGAACAACAACATTTTCTGTCCAGTCTCATAGGTCTTTCATCTGATATACCGATCATTCCATCATTTGACCTTTCCTTGTACTTTAATCTGTTGTCATACACGTAGTATCTGAATTCCAAGATCTTGTTTAGATCTAGTTTTCTAATTTGACCAACTTTTTGTGAGTCAAGGTTTCAAATATTTACTGCCCAAATAGATTTATGAATGAGTTCCACAAGTAGATGGTAAGACTTTCCATACATAAGACGATAGGGTGACATGCCCAATGGAGACTTGTAGGCGATCCTATATGCCCAGAGAACCGAATTAGGAGTTTTGTCTAGTTATTTCTATCCAAACTCACAAGTTTCATCAATATCATCTTGATTTCTTGGTTTAGACAATTCGACCATGCCATGAGATTGAGGATGATAAGGAGAAGTGATACGATGATCAATGCCACACACCTTCACTAGGTTCCTAACCTCTTTATTTATGAAGTAGCTATCCCCATATGATATTAGTATATTATGTATCATGAACTGTGAAATTATTTTAACTTTCAAAATTGTGCAGAATGTTACGTTGTCAGCAGCTTGATAAGGAATATCTTCAACCCAACGACTCACATAGTCCACGGCAAGCAGGATGTATTCATACCCATGATTGTTAGGAAATAGATCCATAAAATCAATTCCCCATTCATTTAACTTATCAGATATCTGGATGAATTTGAGGGGCATCGAATCTTTGATACTGAGGGTTTTTCCCATTTTTTGACAATTAGTGCAGGCCTAAATAGTGTCGGCCACCAAAGGACACACTCTAGTATCTTCATTGTCATTCGACTTCCAGAATGGTGTCCACTAGATTAGAGCTTATGACAATGCTGGGGAACATATGTGTACTCCTCCTGAGAAATACACCAACACTAAATGCAATTTGCTCCTTCCCTAAATAGGTATGAATCACCCCATAGGTAAAAATGAACATAAGATATGAATTTGTCCTTCTTCATCCTCGTCCAATCTTGTGGAAATACCCCAGAGATGACGTAGTTCACAATATTTACATACCAGGGGAGAGATCTAATGTTGAGGACATATTCTTCTAGGAAGGTCTTTGTGACCGGCGAATGATCTATTGAATATCTTGTCTCTCAATTCAGACATTCTGAACTCTAGGTTTGTCTTTTATTTCCAAGTCGAGTTCCTGGAGGAGAAGGATCCATCTGAGTAAGCAGAATTTGGCGTCCTTCTTCTGCTATTGGTATCCGATAGTAGAGTGGTCAGTGAAAGAAATGACATTTGATCCTAGATGATAGAATTTGAACTACTCTGAAGTGAATACTACTGCCAGCAATTGTTTTTCTATAACTGTGTAATTTCTTTGTGCTTTATCAAGAATTTTTCTAGCTTAGTGAATGGCATAGGGTAGCATATCTCTTCTCTATCATAGTAAATCCCCAAATGTAAAGCCTGATATGTCCGTCACAATCTTGAATGGGAGAGACCAATCAAGTGGTTGTAATACTAAAGTCTGAGTAACAAGATCCTTCAACAGCTGAAAAGATTGGTGAACTTGTTGATCAACATTGAACTCAGTCTCCTTACATAATAGATCAGTAAGAGGTCGGGCAAGCTTGCTGAAGTCCATGATGAATCGGTGATAGAAACCAACATGCCCAAGAAATGAGCTCGCATTCTTCACATTTTGAGGTGGCTCATGTTTGGCAATGACATTTACCTTCACCGGGTCAACTTCCATTCCTCGCTTGGACACGACGTGGCCTAGCATAATCCCTTCAGTGACCATGAAGTGACTCTTTTCCCTTGATAGTACCAAATTCATTTCACAACATTTCTGCAGTATTCTATTTAGGTGCATTAGGCAAGAATTGAAACTGTCTCTATAGTTTGAGAAATCATCCATGAAAACTTCAAGAAAACTTCCAACCAATTCAACAAAAATGATCAGCATTCACCTCTGAAATGTGGCAAGAGCATTGCACTATCCAAACGGCATTCTACGAAAGGAATATGTGTCAAATGGGCAGGTAAATGTGATTTTCTCTTGGTCGTCATGAGCGATCGTCACCTGGTTATACCTAGAGTACCCATCTAAGAAGAAGAATTCTTTCCCAACTAATCTTTCAAGAACCTGATCGATGAACGATAATGGAAAATGATCCTTCTTTGTGGATGAATTCAGGCAGCAATAATCGACAAACACCCATCATGATGTTGGTACCCGAGTAGGAATCTCCTCTCCTTGGTCATTCTTAACTACAATGAGACATGATTTCTCCAGAACCACATGTAGGGGCTCACCCATTCTGAGTCAAGAGATGAGATAAATGAAGCATGCTTCACACCATTTCGTTATTTACTTCACAACCACCTCCCGAAGATTAGGGTTAAATCCGTGTTGGAGTTTACAGGATGGTTTGCAGTCTTCTTCAAGATAAATATGGTGTGAATACAGTGTTGGTTTTATCCCTAGGAGATCCGTACCTTCCAACCAAGTGCCTTGCGGCTTTTCTCTAGAACCTCAAATGGGAGAGATTACTGATTCGGGGTCAGCCTACTACTGATGATGACCGGATACATGTGTTCTTCACCCACAAGGAAAGCATACTTCAGGCATGCCAAGAGCTTGTTGGAAATGCGAGCCCACGACAAGCCATTATGCAATAAATGTTATTGCAATTCACTCCTTAATCTGAAATGAAGAATGAATAATTTGCATAATAGGTCCCTTAGTACAATTAGGGTTATGTACCATGGCCATCTTGATGATCATACAACTGTTGATTCAACTATTGAATCATAGAGGCTGGTGCTTGGATGAATTTCTAAAGAGTTAGATTGAGGACTCATCAAGCACCGTCAAATGATTGTTAAGAAATGATCTCCAGCCTGAGTAGGAGATGGCAATCCTTATCTCTAAAGGCTGATGTCTGACCGACCTCTTGATGCAGGTCCTCTGCATAGGAATAGAGATTCGGAGGTGTCAGATTAGTTAGGTCAAAGAGTTGACTTAACGAGATCGAGATAACCAAAGTCCTATATCATATGCTGTCATGATATAGGCACGCATCCTCTGACCGGAGACAGATGTGTTGCTATATGTCTAAGTATGTACATTTGGCAGACCAATAGGTTGATGACCTAATCAAGGTCTATACACCGGCGCGCTGGTGTGCATATAAGGGCATATGAGTAATACGATCTCTCAAAGGGATCATACAAGTTCAGTTACTGAACCGGAAGACATGAGCTCACTTATCAGATATTGGGAAGAATCAAATTCCGTGCGCACGGTCGTCTCGCTTTGGAAGCTTGACTGAATTTGTAGGTTTGATATATACTTTTGGAAAGTATATGATCAAGACCTAGGTATGATATACGCTTTTGGAAAGTGTATGATTGATACCAACTCCCAATGATCGAATGAGAAACTTACTGGTAAAACCATGAAGTAGACAGTATAAAGTTGATCCAATACTTCGGGTTTAGTCTGAGTCTTCCAGTATGCAGGATGTACAGGTATTGGGAATACCTGAGATTGATGTGATCATAAACGATTGTATAACCATGACGCTTCCATTCCTAGGGAGTGATGAAACGGGTCTGGATTTTAGTGACTCCTCTCAGTAGAGAAATAATCTGATCTTGGTCCAAGTGTTGGACATTGATCTGAATGTGATTCAGATGCAATAAGAAGATTAGATTTACAGTCTTCATTTAATCAAGCATCTATGGGAGGCCCGCGATCTGGATTTGAGATATGATCTCAATATCCATGTCACTATACGTGGAACAATACAATCGCCCTGTCCTTATCTCCAAGTATCTGCGGAGAATGCGCATTATCCTTGAAGGAGTTCATGGATAATTCTATTATTGATATATGTATCCGAGCATTGAGAAAATGGATAAGTAATATGAATTTGATTCATATTATAAAGAGAGTTATCTTAGATAATTAAATGAGATTTAATTATCAAAGATGTAAATAATGTGAATGTGATTCATATTATTTGGACACAAGAGAAAAGAGATCCAAGATGATTAAATATGACTTAATTATCATGGATATGAATAATGTGGATAGCAATATCCATATTAGTCATATATATTATAAATGTGATTTATAATATATAAGAGAGAGATATTTGTAATTTACATTTGTTAATTAAATGTTAATGTGAATTGGATTCACATTGGACATCAAATTGAAAATGTAATTTACATTTTGTTTTGGGTTGTGAATGTGATTCACAAATTTTCAATGGCATGATTGCAATGTTCACAAAATAATTTGGATTTATTTTTGTGAAATAATTTGCATCAAAAGTTGTTGCAAATAATGGAGATTACATAAAAGGTGAAATAGCCACCTTCCTAATGGAGGAGGGTGGACGGCCACCACTCCCATTAGGAAAGGGAGGCCGTCCCCCCTCTCCACATGGAAGGACGCTTTCTCTCCTTTCATTATCTCCATGTATTGATGATTTAATTTTGTAATTAAATTGTGTTGATTTATCAACATATATTTAATTTAAATTAAATTAATTATTGTTGTGTTTTTAGCAACAAATCATGACCATTGAAAGAAACACAAATTAATGTGGACCATTGGATTTGTGTTGACACATGGATTGAGATCCATGGATCCCAAAACCCTATAAAAGGAGAGGCACCCCATTGCTCTTCTGAACACAGAAGTTGAGGCAACAAATCTCTCTCTCTCTCTCATTCTCTCTACACGTCCTCTCTCCATCTCTCTCATGTGGTCGTCAACCATGGATGCCCTAGAGAGGTTCTCCATCGCCGCGGCATCGTCGTTATGCTGCCCGATGGTTTGCTCGTGGATTTCCGTCTCCTTCGGTGCGTCCCGCTCATGAAGAAGACATCGGATCTCGTGTGTCGAGATCAGGAGATCCGCCGTTTGGATCATCAACATGGATTGCGAGAAGCACGCGGTTCATCACCGTGCTCGCAAGCGTCTCCTCCGTCGGATCGGACTTGAGACAGGAGGTCTCTTTGTTTAGAGACTCGATCGCAACCACGCTTCAAGAGGTAACCCTAATACTTGTTTGTGGTTTAGATGAAACGATCCGAGAAGTGTTCTTGGATCATGTGGTTTCGTCGCATAAATTTTTTTTTTTAATTTCCGCTGCATAGAACAACTAGTGCGACTAGTCATTCTTCGTCGTATCCGATACGACGATCACGCTTCTGTGATGCGCTTGAGGATCTAACCATATCCTTCAGAGCTGTTTGAGTTCATGCAATTGTTGAGTTTGCATTGTGGACACTTCAAACACAGTGCTTGTTGATAAATGGTTTGCTGAAATTAGTGAGGTGTTGTCCACCTCTGTTACTCTTGGTTCTGAAATAAATGTACAAAACATATCTGCAATGAATTCTTCATGTTAGGTTTGGCATGAATCTCCTTCAAACAAGCTAATCAACGATTGAGATACTATTTCGATTTCTCAATTGACAAGTGTGAAAGGACTTATTGTGTTCTCCAGGTCCTCATCTGATATTAGGATTTTTTGTGTTAGAATATCATTTAAGGATAGTTGCTGCTTATTGACGTTCACAATTTCACATTCTTCTGCTAATTCTGTCTTTCTTTCATCAGATGCAGCTTTCGGTTCACTGATCATATCCATGGTGGCATTCTCCCTACAGGAGCGACACATGTAGCACCACATAGGACCTTGAACTTCTGTATAATCAAATTTCAATCCTCCCGTCTCATGTGTAGTGCCACATGAAATGTCCTAAAATTTGCAATTGTATCCTTATGCTTTCTGGAACAATTATTAAATGGATTATAGTTTACAAAAATTGTAAAGAGGACCCTCTAAGTTGTAGTATTTAATCTCTGTGTATTTTATCCATATTAAATATTTTTATTGCTACAAAATTTCCAGAAAAATTAATAAGTGTATCTGACATTTCTTGGTCAGACATATTTTTTGTAAGGCATTTTTTTTAATTTTTCTATTTTATAAAAAATCCAAAAAATGTTGTTATTCCCTGACTAAATATAAAACCCATAAAATACAAAACCTAGTCCCAAATTTCCTAAAAAAATATATTATCTATATTAATATTCTACCAGTTATCCAAAAAAACTACAAAATACAAAAGCTGAAACTTAAAATTCACGTAAATCTAAAAACCTCATATAAAAAGCAGAATTTAAAGAAAATCCAAAAAATTATCTTTTTATTTGTGAATTTTCTTTATTTTATATATTATCTATTAAAATAGTTTGAGATTTGTTTTAGACTTATTTATATTTATTAAATCTAAAATAATCTCTGATATTTATTCTGTGCATTGTTTTGTATATTTCACAACTTTTAAGATCAACAAAAATTAAAAAATTGCTATACAAATGATCACAAATAGAGAAAAAATAACAATAAAAAACATTTTATTTTTTAAAATTATATATTTTGACATATTTATAAATATAAATAGTTGTATTACACATATATTACATATTACATATAATACTTACAATATGTATATTATTTGGGTTTAATGTGGCTGCCCCTAAGGGGGAGCTAACTTGGCTCCCCCCGCACCACTTCGCCCATTTCTTTGAAAATTTCTTCCGTGAATATTCATCACTATATCCATATATTATGCTATTAAAATCTCGTGCAAAAAAGAGACTTCTACGGCCTCCATCCAGACAGTCATTTTTTAACGGTTCAAATTGCAAAAAACGACCACGTCTGGATGGAGGTCGTATGAGTCTCTGTTTCCCACGAAATTTTAATAGCATAATATAGGGATATATTGATGAAAATCCATGGAAGAAATTTTCAAAAAAAAGGGGGGAAAATGGGGGAGCCAAGTTAGCTCCCCCTCAAGGGGGCAACCCCATTTTACCCTTATTATTTGATATAATTATATATATTATTATAGAAATGAAGAAGAAATTAAATTTTAAAAAATTTTAAAAAATACAAAATACAATATATATATAATTTAAAATTCCAAAGAATTAATAATAAAATGCAGCACAAAACCATGACAAAATACAAAAAATACAAAAATTATTATTATTATTAATAAGAAATAACTTTTGCCTCCCAGAGTTTGACGCTCTACATAACATGTGATTATAGACATTTTTTGTAGGGTTAAATAAAATAAATTTTAACTCACATCCACACTTATTTAATTATCAGTAATTGTTGGTTAATGTTTACTTATTTGAGAGTCGGTCATCACAGTGACAATTGGCCTAACTTGTTAGGTCAGTAGACTCGTCTCTCGGGTGAATAACATTTATATTATACTTTGCAAATAAAATAAGAACCAATGCTAAATCACATTAGAAATAAAATTAAATAAATCCAGAGCCCTATTTCTAGTTTAAAATACAAATTATTCACCTTTATGTGTATATTTATACATGTATCTATATTGTACCCTGCAAAATTTTCTAATGTAACAAATATTATTTACTTCTTATTTGATCTATCTTCTATAGTTCTCTATCAGTTACAAACTCTATTCCCTCTTCCTCTCTCTCCTTTTTCCTTTGGCGGTTTTAATATTGGCTTTCCAAAAAGAGTCGTGAATAAGTGAAAAATAAAAATGTCATAAAAAAGCAATGCCATTTTATCTTCTCTTAGAATTTCATCATATGAAAATGTCACCAAAGACAAACTCTTACAATAAAACAAGAAAAATATGCTCGAAATATTTTTAGAAAAAATCATAAAATGAGAAAACAAAAATAAATGAAAAAAAATCCAGTCATGCAACAAGAACCTTACTCTTGTAGTATTACATATTTTACTTCTTGCCTTCACCTTGAAAACAACCTTTTCTAAACCTTGAAAATAAAAAAAAGGGTGTCTAAAACCATAAAGAACGTGTTTTTTAGAAAAGAATCTCAACAGATAAACTCTGTCGTGAATATCGACTGATCTCTTTACCTTAGGCACTATTAATTTTCTGTTATCTGTCATAATAATAGTAATTAATAAACCTCTCTTTATTTGTATTCAAAAAATGTCATGTTATCATGTCCTTATTAACAAATATAAAAATCTCAAGATATCTGTTCTATTTTTGGCATATCGAGATCATGATTTGTTGATCGCTGACGTTGCCCCTATTCATTTTGCATAAGATGTGGTCTTTGACTCACATCATTTGCATCTCATGCCTGATTATTACTGTCTTCTGCCCTTGTATAGATCCAGATGTACATATCGCACATTCTTTTTTCTTACACCCCATTTGCATCTTATGATGCTATTCTTAGGGTGTACTTTACCCTAATTATGGGGGGTGTCAGATTTTTTATTATTCTATTGATTCTTTTTACCTTTGTTTTGCTGCCTATACTTAGAGATATTTTATCATAACTATATGGGAGGTAGACCCTATACATTCTAACCCTCGGTTTCCCCTTGTGTATAGTCTTCTACACATAGGACTACTTGATCCTAAGTATAGGGGGATCACTGATTTCAAATAATTTATTCATCATTGTAGTATAGCCTTTCTTTTCACTTCTCAATACTAAGCACGAGTTATGTCTTCTTCATTTCTCTTTGATCACTCTGAGGACATACTTCAAGCTAAGTATAAAGGGGTGTCGTATATATTACATATATACTTTAGCCATAACTCGTACTTTGTGTGAGTGTGTTAATAAATAAAATGGCTACAAACCATAACCTAAAAAATCACATATAATTTAAAATTTTTATTGAACATAAAATTCTTTCTTGCACATACATGTTTGTAAATAGCTATTTATAAAAATTATTTTTGTAAAAAAGTTTATAAAAATGTTTTGATTGTAAAAACTTTGTAAATATTTCTGTATCATAATTATGTATATAGCATAAAATTTTGAAAAATATTTGAAAAATAAAAGTTTGCAAAATTGTAGTGTAAATGTTTTTAAATAGTTTGCAAAACTTCTCCATCCATGCATCCAAACATTTTCAAAAATTTTGCATAACTTGAAAAATACATCAAAAAGTTTTGTACAAATTTGTATATTCTTCTGAATGATAGTTGACATTTAAACATGCCTGGAATTAAATTAGAAAATGGAGCTTCGTTAAGACCTTAATCCACCTAATTCGCAGAGGAACCTTACAGGATTTTGGGTTAAAAATTTTCAGGTCCATTAGTGACTTAATTCTTTGAGTCCACTAGGCTATGTTCACATGTCATCTTATTGATCCTAAGTAGAACACTTAACAAAGAAAACGTGGCTCTCACAGTGAGGAACCAGAATCCTTTGGCTTGGGGTAGCATACAAAGGGAATACTTCTACGCGGAATCTCTCGTCTTCCTCTAGGGAGGGATGTGCACCTCAACTTTGTCTGGCAGTGTTGAGATCTAAAGACAGGAGTTGTGGGCTGCAATAATGCTTCAAAAGAGGTATAGTCTACTAGCTCAAGAAGAAAGAGTCCTTATGTATATGTTGCACCATGTAGATGTGTTGTACATATGCACATCAAAAAAATTGTGCAAAATCAAGAAAAACTCCAAAAAAGTGGACATGCCAGATTGAAAATAAAATGCATGCCGGAATGTATATAGCCAAAGAAAGCAAAGCTTATGTATTACACCTTCTCATCTCATGAAGCTTGCAACGGGAGACTTAGCTAAACTTGTTGGGCTTCCAGGAATACATGGCTACACTGGCCATGGCCCATTCTCTTCTTTCTCCCTCTTCTTGAGTCGGTTGAACTTGAACATAGAAGGGAGTACACCGCTCCTCGAGGAAAGAGATGTTAGATCGAGGAATTAGAGTTACCTTGTTGAGGGAGGTCGTTTCTTTGCCATTTATGAAGTGGGGAGCTACATATAACTTACACATTATAAGGAAATACACATGGTCATTAGAGTTTGTGTATGTAGACTTGTTCTGATCTGGATTATTGAGGAGTCTTGACAATAGAATGGTGGAACTTAGAGACAGTTGAGTCTTAAACTTAGACCCCGATAAGGTTCCGACGAACTTATAATCTAAAGATCTGACTGATCTCCATACTTCAATTTAATGAGGATAATTTTAATAATCAACCTTTATTCTCCTTCTTTTTCTTTTCTTTCTCCATTCACTTCTTTTTCGAATATGTGTTTGCTAAGGGACTAGCAAAAGTAAAGTATAAGGGGGTGATGAATCCCCGATTGTCACTCTTTATTCTTTTATTTTAACTATTTACCTTAGCAATACATCATGTAAGTATGTGTAAACACAATAAAATAGCCTTTAGCATGAATTTGTTAATATTGCATAATTATCTTGTTTTTGTTCAAAAATAAAAGAATGAAGGAAAAGAAAAAGGAAGGATGTATTTAAAATAAATACAGAGTGTCCCGAACCCCCCAAGAGAAGGTCAAGCCTTGACATGATCGCCAAATCAAATGAGTAGAAAGAGATAGGGCTTACTTTGTGTTGTGCATATTACCTATGTGTATAAATAATTGCTTTTGATAAAATTAAAATTATTATTTTTACCTCTTTGTATATATTTCTAATAATAATAATAACAAAATTAAAATCAGAAAAACCAAATAAAAATAAGAATAGAATCTCCCTTTCATTGTACAAAACACATATATGTATACTACATCCCCTATTTACTCTATATCAGTAAATAATTCATAAAAATAAAAAAAATATTTAGTATCCCTAAAATATGTTGAAAATAAATAAAATACAAAATTGAGGTATTTGTTAAAAATACCATACTAAAAATAATTGTACATTATACAAAGGTATATTATACCTTTATATAATACTATATATTGTATATACAATAATTTATTTTTCCTAAAATAAATAAAAATCACAAAAAAAATTATGAAAAATAATAAACATTTTTTTATCTTTTACACCTTTAAATTAAAAATCATTTACTATTTTTTATTGAATTTATAAATATTTTGTATATTCGAATTTTCTGATTGGTCCAGACCGTTCGTTGACCCCGGTCAACGCCTCCTCCTTCCTGTGTCTGACTCGGACATTGCTGGAGCTCCTTCTCAAATTTCTCCAACCCGACTCCGAGATCCTTTTGCCTCGAAATTTGGACCCGATAATCCTCGTTCCCTCGATATCCTCATTGGTCCCTTGGCTGATCCAAATCGCTTTAGGGTTCCGCTCTTTTCGTCGATCTTTTTGAACCTTCGAGCAACCTATAAATTATCTTCTCCCCCCTCCCGGTGTTGTAGCTCGTGCCTCGTGCTTTCCTTCACCCTTAGAAACCTTCAGCAGAGTGACAACAGCCGGAGGGTGTCTTTGGATCGAAGCTAGGTGGCCTATAGCCGCAGCTACCCTATGTGGCCAGAGTTCACCGCCACGTTCAGCCTCCTTGCTCGCTGCAACAGGATTTAGGCTACGACCCCGACCTCCCTCACTGCCTGATTTTGCTGAGCTCGCCAGTACCCTTAGGTAACCTATCCTTCTACTCCATTTATCATTCCATTCAAATCTTTCATTCCATCTCCGCCGCCGAGTCCCTTGCTCTAACCAGCTGGTCGGAGTCCCGTTACGCGCATCTATCCGCTCGGATCGAATCGCCATTCCATTCTGCATCTTCTCATGCAACCTTCCACCCCGGAGCCTCGACAATCAAGTCGAGATTAGGACTCGGATCTCCTTCTTCCACCCTCACCGAAGATCGACTCCCATTCACCTCGCTTCTTTCATCTCCAGCTACAATAACCTGGACCGGAGCGTAGCCCCGAGTCCTCTCTTTCATTTACAGGTATCCTCGCACGGTAGGAGCTCCTTTTGGACTTCTAGTTGCTTGGCGGAGCTACTCCAGGTGGAGAGCCTTTTCTCCAGCCATCAGATTGTCATTCATCTTATCAGCATCCAACATTCAAAGCGGAGCACCCTTCCAGAGGTGTTAGACCATTTGGAGGCTTGATCAGACCAACGGAGCAGCACTGGTTCTCGATCAAAGATCGCTACCCATTAGTTCGTCCACCATCTTCCTCCACCGTTTGATGGGGAGAAGAGCGCCATTTCTAATCTAAGCCGACTGTCAGAGCAGCTTTTCAGACTGTTGGATCAGGGATGACACGTCAGATCCAGCCATATGTTCCCGACATTCCCTAGACCGTTAGCTATTTTTGCAGGGGGTGATCAAAACCGTCAGAGCCACAACGCGCTCCTCACATGCCTCAAGGTATTTTGCATCTTTTATCCCCTACGTTTATGCTTTGCTATTAGTCCAGTATTTATAGTTGAAATATTTTGCAACTTGGACCTTGTGTTTTTAGATATTTACATCGTAGTCCTGTTAAAGTAAAGTCACATGTATGATCACGTGTTTTCTAGGATATTTGCATGTATTGACATAACTTTTAATGATTATGGAATGAATGAAAACTTTTTAGTATTTGCATAAATACCCCTGTGAATCCAGGTCACGTGTATCGAGTGTGGTTGCTTGGACATTTTACAAGATTGACCACGAGTTTTTCAACTGTGTTATTATTTGGTCTATGAACTTAAAGTATTTACAACCAGATCCCTACAAGATGTGACTAATTGCTTTATTTCGACTGGACTTAATAAATATCAAATTAATTTAGAAAATTATATAAAAATTACCAATAACTCATGTCGGTGTGTAGTATTTATTGCAATTTTCTTAACTATTTGTTTTGCATTTAATATTTTCTAAAAATAAAAAAACCTAAAAAAGTGTTTTATCTATTTTAGAAAATACATGAAAATTCGAAAATCCCTTTAAAAATTCTATAAAAATGTCTGATTGTGTAGTTTTATGTATCTTCTATATAGTTTTGTTTTGAAAATCCTCTTGAAAACCCTAAAAACTACAAAAGATATAAAAAATTATAAAAATCATATAAAATTCTAAAAAAATAGTTCAGTTGTTGTTTATAGTTCTTTTTATTTATTTTCTCATAAAATCGCTCCTCAAGACACTAGGGTACTTTAAGCATTTTTAATTTGCAATATTGTCATAGCTGTGCACTATTTGTATTTTTAGCACTTATCCGATTTTTATAAAAATCATAAAAACATCAGAAAAACCACAGAAAATTACTAAAATACCTTAATATTTGAAAAAGCCAAAAATACTTTTATTCGTTATTTTTGGCATTTTAGTTCTGAATAAAAATTAAAGGGGCTTGCTTGTGTGCATAGTTTCCTCACTTGCTTATTTTTCTCCCTTAATTAAAAAATATAAAAATTTGCAAATTCAAAATTTAATGAAAATATGCATTTTAGTTTCTGAATTTCGACTACTTCGAAGTATTTCTCGTGCACCTTGAGTTCGACCATGGTTGTTTTACCAGGTTAAAATAAATAACGGAGACCATTTACATTATTTTGAGTGATTTATCTTTTGTCTGTGTGGTTCTCTCTTTTTCTTGATTGAGCATTGTCCTTATGATCTGGGTCACAACAACTCTTTGATTACTTGATTCCCTAACCCGTGTCACGAGGCTGCTCATCAGTTTGCAGTCATCTTCAAGATAAATATGGTGTGAACAGATGATTAATTTTATCCCTTGGATATCTATTATCTTCCAACCAAGTGTCATGCAACTTTTCTATAGAATCTTGAATGTGAGAATTCTGATACGGGGTCAGCCTACTACTGATGAATGGATACACGTGTTCTTTACCTACAATGAAAGCATTCTTCAGGCCTGCCATGAGCTGTTTGAGTTCATTCAATTGTTGAGTTTGCTCAGTGGACACTTCAAACACAAAGCTTGTTGATGAATGGTTTCCTACAATCGATGAGGTGTTGTCCACCTTTGTCACTCTTGGTTATGAAATGAATGTATTGAACGTATTTGTGATGAATTCTTCATGTTCAGTTTGGCATGAATCATTTTCAAACAAGCTAATCAATGATTCAGATACAGTTTCATTTTCTTTGTTGACAAGTCAGCAAAGATCGAATGTGTTCGCCAGGTCCTCCTCTGACGAGAGGATTTTCTATTTCAAAATATTATTTAACGATAGTTGGTGCCTGTTGTTGTTCACAACTTCACATGCTTTATGTAAATTCTGGCTTTCCTTCATCAAATGTGGCTTTTGGTTCACTAATCATATCCATGGTGACCTTATCACTAGAGGAGCGACATGTGTAGCACCATGCAGGACCTCTAACTTCTGTATAATTAAATTTCAATCCTCACATCTCATGTGTAGGGCCACATGAGGTGCTGTAAAATTTGCAAATGTATCCTTATGCTTTCTGGACCAATTATAAAAGTATTTATAATTTATAAAAAAATTCAAACTGGTCACTATAAGTTGTAATATTTAATCTGTATGTATTTCTTGCATATTAAATATTTGTATTGCTAAAAAAATTCTAGGAAAATTAATATAAGTGCACCTGGCATTTCTTAATCATACATATTTTTTGCAAGGCATTTTCTAATTTTTCTATTTTATAAAAATAATAAAGATGCTTTTATTCCTTGTCTAAATATAAAAACCCATAAAATACAAAATCTACTCTAAAAATTCCAAAAAAAATTATATTATCTATATTAGTATTCTTCCACCTATCCAAAAATCACTAAAAAAATACAAAAGATATACCTAAAAATCACATAAATATAAAATTCTTATATAAATAAAAAAATTTAAAGAAATATCCAAAAAATGTATCTTTTTATTTGTGATTTTGCTTTATTATATATATTATCTATTAGAAATAGTTTTAGATTAGTTTTAGACGTATTTATATTTAATAAATCTAAAATAATCTTAGATATTTATTCTGTGCACCGTTTTGTATATTTCATAACTTTAAAGACACCCAAAAATTTAAAAATTACTGTAAAAATGGTCAAAATAGAGAAATAAAATCTAAAAATCACAAAAAAAACATTTTTTGAAATTGAAATATATTTTGACATATTTATAAATATAAAAAGCTATATTACATAAATATACTCTATATTACTTATAATAATTGTAATATCTATATTATTTTATATAATTATATATCTTATTTTAAAAATAAAAAAATTTAAAATTTCAAAAAATAAAAACAAAAATTTAAAAATTAAATAAATAAATAAATATAAAAAGTTTAAAAGTCCATAAACATTAAAATCAATTAAATCCCCACATAAAAACAAGACAAAATCAAAAAAATACAAAAATATTATTATTATTTAGAAATAAGTATTAATAATTAAACTACCCTCCCAACTGCCTCCCCAAAGTTTGCCACTCTACATTACATGTGACTATACACATATTTTGTAGAGTTAAATAAAATAAATTTTAACTAACATCCACACTTATTTGGTTTATCAGCAATTGTTGGTTAATTTTTACTTATTTGTGAGTCAGCCATCATAGTGATCATTGACCTAGCTTGTTATGTCAGTAGACCTGTCTCTCGGATGAACATTATTTATATTGTACTTTGCAAATAAAATAAGAATCGATGCTAAAGTACATTAAAAACAAAATTAAATAAATCCAAAGCCCTATTTCTATGTTAAAATACAAATTATTCACCTATGCATATATTTATACATGTATCTATATTGTACTCTGCAAAACTTTCTAATGTAAAAATATTAAATAATTCTTGTTTGATCTATCTTCTATAGTTCTCTATCAGTTACAAACTCTATTCCCTCTTCCTCGCTCTCCTTTTTTCCTTTGATGGTTTTAATATTGGCTTGCCAACATAGTCATGAATAAGTGAAAAATAAAACTGTCACAAAGAAGCAATGTCATTTTTTCTTCACTTAGAATTTCATCATATGCAAATGTCACCAAAGACAAGCTCTTACAACAAAACAAGAAAAATATGCTGGAAATATTTTTAGAAAAAATCATAAACTTAGAAACCAAAAATAAATGAAAAAATCCGTTTCATGCAACAAGAAGAACCTATATTTTACTTCTTGTATTCAACTTGAAAAGAGCCTTTTCTAATCTTGAAAATAAAAAAGGGGTGTTTAAACCCATAATGAACGCGTTTATTAGTAAAAAATTCTCAACAGAGAAACTCTCTCGTGAATATCAACCGATCTCTTTACTTTAAGCACTATTAATTTTTCTGATATCTGTCATAATAACAATAATTAACAAACCTCTTTTTATTTGTATTCAAAAACATGTCGTGTTATCATTTCTTTATTAACGAGTATAAAAATCTCAAGATATCTGTTCTATTTTTGGCATCCCTAATTAGCACTTCTCATTAGGAAGCTATTTTATTTTGGGTAAATTACAATTTGGGTTCCCATCATAAGTCGGATCTCAGAATGGGTCGACATCTTTAAATTGTAACGATCCGGATCCTAGAATCATTTACGACACGAAAATTTTGCGGTTTATAAGGAATATGCCCTTGTCGGGAATGGAATGGGAGTTGGGTTCCAACTTCTAAACAAGGACATCTTCGCCATCGGCCCCAAAAAGTTGACTACGTTAACGATCTTGAGAACCGAATTGTTAAAATTTAAAGATGACGACCGATTCTGAAATCGGACCCAAAGATGGAGATCCAAATTGTAATTTCAATTCAATCAAAGCTTGAACAACAATCCTTTATAAAGTGGGTAGTAAGTGGAAGTAAAACCATTACAAATGAAGAAGCATTTGCCGTTTTTTACTCACATGGGAATTCCGTGCACAGATGTCACCAAAGATAAACCCTTCATGCGAAAGAACAGGAAACTGACATTAGAACAGTTTTGGGACAATCGTACAAGTAAACGAAAGAAAACGAGAATTTCATCTCGTCTAACATAAAGCAGTACTTTCTAAAAAACTAATAAGAAGAGCATCTCCTCTTCTGCCCTAATCCGATATCAACTTCCACAAAGTGTCAGTATACAAACGCCAATCTCCACATTCCATCTCTACTCTTCCGATAGCTCCTCCTGCATCATAACTCTTTTGTGAAGGCGAACCAAGCACTTCACATTGATTTCCTTCGCGTTTTTCGTTGTCAGAGATCAACGCCATCCACCAAGGCTCGTTGTTGATTGGAATGGGTTGCGCTACTCCCCCAGTAATTCCAGTTTGTAAATTGAACCTTGGTGTGCTAACAACATCAGACAAATTGGAAGGACCTTGATGAAAGA
This sequence comes from Ottelia alismoides, assembly GCA_037367405.1. Lineage (NCBI taxonomy): Eukaryota > Viridiplantae > Streptophyta > Magnoliopsida > Alismatales > Hydrocharitaceae > Ottelia > Ottelia alismoides. The sequence continues at coordinate 120,074 of JAZKJV010011298.1, read as the reverse complement.
AGAAGTTGGCACTTGGTTTCCGCGGTCGTGGCTTGACGATGATATTCCCGCTATTTTCTTGAGGTGGAGAAGTAATGGGAGGATAGATCTGCTTATCCCACAAGGTCTTCTCCATGTTCTCCTTGGTGTTCTTTTCAATAGGTTTCTTCTTAATCAGTCGCTTGCTCACTTGTGTGTTCACATCATTCTGTCGGATATCGCCATCCGATGTTTTAATTCCAGTTTGTAAATTGAACCTTGTTGTGATAGCATCACCATACAAATTCGAAGGATCTTGATGAAATACGAAGTTGGTGCTTAATTTATGCGCTTGTTGCTTGAGGATGATATCACCGCTATTTTCTTGATGAGAAGCAATGGGAGAATGGATATTCTCATCCCACAATGTCTTCTTTTTATTCTCCTTGATGCTCTTTTCAATACTTCTCTCCTTAGTTACTCGCTTGCTCAACCGTAGGTTCCCGTCGTCCCCGTGGATGTTGGCATAAGATGTTTTAATTCCAGTTTGCAAGTTGAACCATGTCTTGCTAACATTATCATACAAATTGAAAGGATCTTGATGAGTGATGAAGTTTGCGCATAACTTACAAGGTCGCTGATTGAAGATGATATTTCCACTATGTTCTTGAGGAGAAGCAACCGGAGGATTGATCTCCTCATCCCGTGAGATCTTCTTATTCTCCTTGATGCTCTTTTTAATACTTTTCTTTTTAATGTCTGGCTTGTGTCCTCCAAGGTCTCCGTCATCTGAGCACATGTTGATGTCTGATGCTTTCTGTGCAAGTTTCTTGGAAAGGTGTGAATTCCAGTAGTTCTTTATGTCATTTGCAGTCCGACCCGGGATTCGCGCAGCAATCATTGCCCATCTGTCGAGAAGATGAAAAATTGCATGAACATTGGGATACATAGAACTGTGCAGAAAAATTTTCAGCAATATAGTTGTGCATTTAATCATGTGGAGCTGCCTCACCTTGTCATCGATTTACCATTTAAATGGAGGAGAAGCAGCGAACAACGCCATGTGACAACAAAAATTCACCACCGCACGGATTTCTTTGATATAACACAAATCTCACGTGATTAATTCCCATGTCATGGTAGCGTGTATTCATTTATTCATAATGGATTTTTTTACCGTTGTTGCATTTGTCCTACTAATACTTTCATCTTTACCGATCTGGTATTTATATCACGATTTCATTATAACAAAGTTGACTCATGGTAATAAATGTTCAATTGTTAAATTTATAATTGTAGCTTATTCATTGCATCATTCATTTACATTTGCAGCCGATATTGTATTTGTTGCTATATTGTTAATAACGAGTCATATAACAATGATTATCCAGTCCAATTTTTCTAACGAAAAAAAGATCAACCTACAGTGATTGAGATATTAAAATTTTATCAATGAATATTAAATCCGTCGAGAATTTCCAGAACAAAGAATAAATTTACAATAAATAGTACTCGCTGGCAACTTTGCTACTAATTTAACATCAAAAGACATGGTGAACTTCTATAGAAAAGTTTCATAGCAACCCTAATGGGTACTTTCAACCCATCAAGAAATGTCTTTGCAGAAGTAGATACTTGTTAACATGAGTGATCGTCTTCTATAATAAAGCAGGTGTTGTAACCGAGGGAACCGTACAATAGGAATCGGACGAACCTCATAAGGCGCCGACCATCCTTAACCCTTATGAGGGTCGTCCGATCTCCATCGGACGGTTCTCTCGATTATAGGCTTACAACACGTGTTGTATTATAGTAGACAATCTGTTCCCCTTTTTAACATTGGATCCTGCAAATTTCCCCCGTCTAACCCCGATCCCCACTCCGGTGTCTTATCTCTCTATACCATTAATACCAATTGATTATCATCAAGTTCCTTGCACCCACCTCTTTATCCATCTGCCATTACTTTTAAAATGCAACCATAATTGTATCAAAAACCTAAAATCATGCAAACGTATGTAGTGGGAGGAAGAAGGAAGGGGAACATGTCTTCGGACGATCAGAAGAGCTATGAAAATCGTAAAATTCATAAATTATTTTAACCATAGACTATCATAATTATTTGATCACAAGATCTAACGGTAGGTAGTAGGGACCAAAGAAATGTGGATTCAGGATATTCTCTTGTAGGTGTAATGAATATGGATATAGATATTTAAAAATTACATCTGATGAAATATGAATACAAACGTTAATCTTGATATACTTTTTTTAGAGGAAAAAGGGTGACATCCCGAGCTAGGACTCACATCACTTCAGCTTTATATATTAAAATGAATAAGAGAGATACATTACCTTCTAGACCAGAAGCGATAGAGGGAAAGACAAGAAGCGACAACATTTCCTGAATAGAACCTTTGATTTCTAAAAATTAAGTCATTTCTAACCCCCCCTATGGACCATAGAGCTGCAAATGGTAGAGCACAGTCGTTCGTCGAGTTACCTCCAACAATCCTCAGAGATCTCCAGAAATCAACCAAGCCACCGTGTGTGACCCACGGTGCTCCTAATACCTTCCAAACCTGCTCCAACAAAGGACAAGTGAAGAACAAATGTTCCGCATCCTCCGTTTGTGCGCCACATCTGTCACATCTGGTGTCCGAAACACCAAAAAGCTTTCCCCTTCTGGCCTTGTCACAAATCCAACCCTTTATAAGGCACCATAGGAATAATTTCACTCTGCATGGGATCTAGCCTGCCCAAATGCTTCATATCTGTCTTCATGTCTTGGTCCGACTCATTCGTTGTCCCTCTGAATATCATGTAAGCCTTCTTTACAGAAAACCTGCCCTCCCTCCAAACAAAATGATCCCTTCCCATAGATATACATGTAGGAGACGGTAATTCAGACAGCAGTCTACTCATCTCTTTTGACCTTCAATTTGAAAGGGTAGATAGGAACAATGGAGCCCAAGAACCAGACCCACCAGCATCCGCTACGGTACACTCCTTGCTTGTCGCCGACGCAAATAATCTTAGGAACCTATCACATAGTAATCCATCACCCATCCAGTTGTCCAACCAAAAACGAAAATTCATCCCGGTGCCCATCTTCGGTGTCATTGCCGGCCTGAGCTGTGGCAGAATGTCTCTAGGGATTCAAACCACATTCTTCTTGTCTCTAGGGATTCCATGACAGCATAGATGGCACGCAAAAGCTTGATAGCCAATCTATCTATGTTACCCAAAACTTTCACCACCCATTTTGCCAACAGTGCTTTGTTCATGCAACTCACATCTCGAATACCTAGGCCTCCTTCATTTTTTGCCTTGTTAGCTCTTCCCATCGAATAAGAAGTATCCCCAATCTTTGTTGCTTCCCATCTGTCCAGAAAAAGTTCTTCATCATTACATCTATATTCTTTTAACCCCTGCTGGCATCAGTCCTGTTGAGAAGAAGAATATAGGAATTGCCGAAAGCACATGCTTCAGTAGGATTAGCTTCCCGTCCTTAGCAAGGGTAATCCCCTTCTAGCCCGCGAGTCTTTGCTCTAATCTCCTAAGGACGATGTCCCAATCCTTGTTTTTGAGTCTACAAGCCACAAGAGGCAACCCCAGATAGGAGATTGGGAGTTCACCCAGTGGGCATCCTAAAACCGTAGATCTTCTTCTACTCTCGTCCACTTCCAAACCAAACTGGATTACCACTGACTTATTAGTGATGATTTTGAGTCCTAAAATGCTGCTGAAGATCTCCATTACTTGCCTCACCCTTCTTACCATCTCTTCTGTTCCACTCAAAAATATTACTGTGTCATCTGCATATTGAAGTAGTGGAATGGAGATATCTCCCATACTGAAGCCTTAGCACCACCCCTCGTCAACAACTCTTTTGAACATCACTACTAAGGCGTCGACCGCCAACATATAGAGCATCGGAGCTAATGGGCACCCTTGTCTCACACCTCTTTGAGGCTGAAAAAACCCCCCTTCCTGCCTTCCATTCACCAGAATAGTATAAGACGAGGTCGTTACGCACCTCTTCATCTAGGTTATCCAAAGATCAGAGAAGCCTTGTCGATGACGTCGACGAAGTGATATACTTTAATTAATATAAATACAAATACTAAATTTAAAAAGTAAATATATGTGGGTATGGATATTTGTTAGGGTTTAATGGGGCTATCTACGGGAGGGGAGCCAACTTGGCTACCCCACCCTTATTTTTTATTTAAAATATTTTTCAAAAATCCCTGGAGGGATGTAGTCTACTATATGACAACATGGTCTCATTCAAATCTCATGTGAAACATACATTCCTAACCCATCCATCTAGAATGGGTTGATTTCACCTATTCTTTGAACGTTTAAAATTGACAGGCTTGATGGATGGGATAGAAGTCTCTAATTGAGTCGGAATTTGATTGAGAATGTGGTGTCATATAAAGATCTAAATACCTCAGATGTTTTCAGAAAATACCTTAAGAAGTAAAAACATGTGGAGTAGCCAAGTCTGCCCCCTACTGTTAGCCTTATTAAACCCTATTTGTTATATGATAAAAAGGAAAATATGTCCATAGACGCACAAATTTGTCTATCCCCATGGCTAAAGAGTCATATGTTTTTGTTAAAATAATCAAATTCATTAATATTGATGGATACTATAAAATAATGTATGTGTTAATATTTCAGCCCATTTATAAAAAATATTGCACACGAGTTACTGATTTGCACGATATTGTTTAGATTAGGATTTTTACATTTATAACATAGTAGATACATAATGTTGAGTGTGCTCTTGGTCATATACTCGTTGGCCCCCATTTGTGTGTGTGGAGAGTGAGAGAGAGATATTTCTAGGATGTTCTTTTATTTATTTAGATAACAAAAAATTAGTAAAAATTTAAAGTGTTAGAGATTCACTCTTTCAAATGATTCTTCCTTTTAAGTTTACCACATAGTGGAAGAATCCACCCTTTTGAATTCCTTCATCAAGATTACACTTTGGTAGTTTTTAATAATTTTTAATATTTTAATCAATTGTGCCCTTCTTAACTTCTAAAATATCATTTATGCTCCTATTTTTTGTAATATAATGTGTGTCCCTAACTTCTTACTAAATTCATAGTTTTGCCTTTTTGTAATATAGATCATGCTCTGATGAATCTTCATTACATCAACTTTATTTATTCATTTTGACTTTATATCCCTAGCAAAATGTATGAAAATATCATTAATTTGACTTGGTCGACAAAGAATAAAAGAAATTATAAAAATAAATGAAGTATCGAAGATACTGAATGACATTTAACCCTGAGACCAAGCCAATATTGACTTGGTCGACAAGGAATAAAGTATGGAGAGATAAGGGTCAACATTGTATATAAGAAACCCCAATTTTTGTTCTGAAAATACCTATTTTTACTTGAATTTATCCTTCACTTTACACAATATAAATAATAAAATATTATATAAGGAAATTATACATAAAAATGCACAGAAAAATAATAAAATAATTGCATATAAAAATAATGCAATGCGTAACTAGACATATAGATGAAAAAGTAGTAGACAAAACTTTATAGATCAATATCTTCTCCATATGAAGTCTAAAGTCATTGAACTCACCTCCATTGTATATAAAATTAAATTATCTATTTAGTAAAGGTAGTCTCATTGAAAATACAATTAAGATGCAAAAACTAGCTTTGTAGGGTCATTTGTACTATATACATGTATACTTTATTCATATAACTCATTCTTTACATTTTTACTCTTCTTATATTTATAAATACTTGTATATATTATTTTAAATATACTAAAAGAATAAAAATAAAATAAAACCATTAAAATATACTTAAAACAAACAACACATTAAAATATACATGAATACTATAACTATAATGTATAAACATATATTAATTTACTAATATAAAAAAATTCATAAAAAATATATAAATATGTATTTAAGTATATTATAAAGGCGGAAGGGAGCCTGTACCTTGCGGTGGAGGAGACTCCCTGCACCCACCCCCATTTTTCGATTATTTTTTTTATTTTTTTGGATTAAAAGTTGGGGGGATTAACTTAATATGTTAAGGGGAATATGTGTTTCAAGTTTCATTAAAAACAAACATCCCTAACATGTTCATCTAGACAGGGTCGGTTTCAGCAATTCTGAGACCGTTAATTTGGTAGTCTTGATGAAGATGATAGAAGTCTCGAATTAAATTGATTTTGGAATGACAACATGGCGATACATAGTGATCTAAATCCCCCAAGGTTTCATTTCAAAAAAAAATCAAAAATAATGAAAAATTAGGTCGGGTGTAGGAAGTTACCTACACCCGCCGAGGTAGGCTCCTTTTTCCTTATTATAAATATATAAAATATGTACGTATGATAGTAAGTACTAAAAATGTAAAATAAAATAAGATACTCAAAATATAGGTATTTATACATTTGTATATACTTGTAAAAGTTGACACTAACAAATAATATTGTAAAAATAAATAAAAATAACCATAAAATAGATTATAAAATTAGAAAATTGTTATATTTTTTAGTTTTATTTAAATAACTCATTTTCTATTTTATTTTCTATTCTCATCTTATTTTCTTTCTGTTTTATCTTGTAGCAGGCTAAGATGGCCTAATGGGAGTGCGTAGACAGTCTACCTTGGGTCAACTGTCTGGTCCTCCTGCCTCACCTTTGTCATACACGTCAGAATCACCAACCCTCCTCCATTCTCCCCATTTTAGCGCATGATACAGTGCTCGATGCCCTACAATTTCTTCACAAAACATCTCTGGATTATGATCCTCCATCACAGAACATGCTCCGATTATCTAACAATTTAGTAAATCAATGGAAAATCATGTGATTCTTTGAGTCCTTCGCCATGTCTATAAATAAATGCCTAACTCCTTTTTGAATTTGGTCTCACTTTCTCAACTATAACCGCAAAGAGAACCATCTGGAGCTTGATTCTTGGTGATAGCAGGATCCCCAACCCTGTCGACGAAGATAAAATGAAATAGAGTCTGTTACAGTTATCGTCGAATCACCTCCAACGAAGGTTTCTTCTGCTCCGTGTACCCCCCGTTAAGCTTTTTGTTTTAACATTTTAGCTTGCAATTTAATTCCTTAGGGTAGATTTAACCTTAGGTAAGCTTAATTTCACTTGGTTTAGCTTTACTACTAAGTTTTAGAATACGCTGGAGATTCGCTCCAACCATTGTTTAACCATGATTAGACATTCGTTTTGACTCCATAACATTTCCATCACCTTCCCCCTTGTTTCTTCATCAAAACCTCCATCCAGATCAACCTGATCTTGTTCATCTTAGTGAATCAAAGCTATTCCTCCATCGTTCATTAGAACTTCATCATCACCTCCATTTCATATGATATTAGCTTCAATATATGGTCTTGGTTGCTCAACTTGAACCCCTTGAGTGTTTTGTGCAAGAACTAAGACCTGGAGAACCACCTAGGAGTGAAATCGATGGAGGACTTGAAGCCTCAGGTCATGTGATGACCTCTAATCTCTCCTAATCTTGTATGGACTCCATTGAGACCTCCTATAGATGAGAATGGACCCTGAGAAGGTGTAGCGCCGATTAGGAGCGGAGAATCACGTCGGAGCTACTCGCATTCACCCGATTGAAACAAGGGGAGAACTAGTTCTTCCACTTGTTCTTCCGAGAAACCATATGATGAATCTCCACTTCACCACCTTTATTCTTTCATTTTGAACTTAAATCCCTAGCTAAATTCATGTATATCACATTATTTTGTGCAAAATAACACCCAATAAATTGACAATAAATACTATAAAAACATCGCATTTAATACAAAACTAAAAGAATAAATGAAAGAAAAGAAAAAGAATGAAGTCTCAAAAGTACTGAGTGACCTTAGACCCGAGACCCAATCATCATGATGACTTGGTCGACACGAAATAAAGTAGGGGGAGATAGGACATATCAATTGTACATACAATACAACAAGAACACTAATTCTTATTCGTCAAAAATATTATTTTGGGGCTAATTTACTTCTATTTTTACATCCAAAATAACAAAACTCTTCATATGAAACTTGTACATAAAAAACAAAGAAAAAAATTGATTTCATTATTAAATAATGCACATTGTGCTTGGAACACTAAAAAGCTGTTCAAAAAACTTCCCACTATTGTATCTTCTCCACACCAACTCAAAATTTTTCAAACTCACTTCATTATAAAATAAATTATATAATTAATGAAGGTGGTTTCATTTAATTTGGAGTAAAGATGCAAAAGTTAGCTTTTGGGCCCTTACTATGCAATATACAAGCACAAAATATTCATTATATTTATTTTCTATATTTTTAGCATTCTTATATTTTTTATATATTTTTAAATATTATTCAAAATACATGTTCATAATAAAAATAAATTAAAATCATGAAAAAATCATTAAAATGAATAAGGTATTATAATATAATGAAAAACTGTATCTATATAATATATGTTCATAATTATTTGTGTAAATAAATAACTTCACAAAAATAAATAAAAAATATAATTTTTAATTAAGTCTTTTAAAAATATATAAAATATGTAAATAATAGAATAAAATTTAGAATACAAAACAAAAATAAAATATACCGAATACATGTGTATATATATATCTATGTATATACACGTAATTATCAAGATATTATAAATTAACTTGTTAAAATAAATAAAAATCATAATAAAAAACTACATAAAATAATGAATATTTTCCATATTTTGACTTTAATTTAATAAAATCAATTTCTATTTTTAAATGAATTTATAATACATTTCTTATACCCTTTTTCCTGGTTGGTTCACATGGACCACCCATGAGCTTTCCTTTGTTGACCTTGGTCAATTGTCCTTCCTTCTTCGTCTGACTTGTTATACATTTCGAACCTCCTATTTTCCCTAATTTTTTGGCACTTCCCATACCGCCCTTAACCTCACCATGATTTTGAATCACCTATACATACATTCCATCTCCTCCTATCTCGTGATCATGAGACCCCCTTTGTTTGTGTATGATGAATACTCATTCATCACTCTTTACTCTTTTATTTTAGCTAATTATCTCGGCAAAGTATCATGTAAATAGTTGTAAATACAATAAATTAGCAATAAGCATGCATTTGTCAATATCTAATAATTAGTATGTATTTGTGCTAAAATAAAAGAAAAAAATAAAAAGAAAAAGAAGAAAATATTTAGAATAAATATTGGGTGACCTGAACCGAAGAGAGGGCCAAGAATTAGCCTGATCGCCCAATAAACTAAGTGGAGAGAGATAGGGACACTCTACCTTGTACATATGTGTATTTATATGTATATATGTATTATTTCTATAAAAATAAGAATAAAAGGGTGTTCCTATTTCCTTCTAAAAACGAGATAAAAATTAGAAAAATAAAATAAAAATAAAATAAAAATCTCTCTCACCTTGTACACAACACATGTACATATGTATCTTTCCCTATTTAATTTATAAATAAATAATAAAAACAAAAAAAATTATACTCAAAAAACTATGTTGTAAATATATAAAATATAAAATTGGGGAATTTATATAAAAATAAGAAATTAAAAATAATTGTACAAAATGCATAGGTATTTTAAACTTGTATATAATATAATATATTGTATATACCATAAATTATTTTTTTCTAAAAATAAATAAAAATCACAGAAAAATAGTTTACAAAATAACAAATATTTTTCATGTTGTATACTTTTTGATTTAAAATCATTCGCTATTTTTAATTGATTTTAAAATTATTTTCGGAATCCTATTTTCTGATTGGTCCAGGAGGAATGTTGACCCCGATTAACTACCCCTCCTGGACCTCCTCTCGCGCGGGTCCGGTTTCTGCACACGTATCTCCTAATTCTCCTGACCAGATCCTACACCCTCTTGCTCCGAGTGTCTGCCCGCATCTCCCTAGTGGATCGGTGATCCTCGCGGATCCCTAGGGAGTTGCAGATCGCCCTCGGTCCGCGCGCTCAATCCGATTCTTCCAAGCTTCCTGGGACATGCTATAAAATCATTCCATCGCCTCCCCAACTCATCAGCTCGCGTCGCACCCTTCTCTTCTACCCTAGAATCCTCCGCCTTGGTGACAACAACTAGAGGCCATCTTTGGTCATCGGAGAAGAGCGTTGTAGCCGACGCAAAAGTCACATGGCCGGAGCACCGCCGCGACAAGCCTCCTCCGCCCGCCGCAGCGAAGTCGAGGCAAAGACCCCGCCGTCTGCATCCCATGGAGCTCAGGATCCTCTTAGGATCGCCAGGTAATCTTTCCATAGCTCCTAGCTTCTCCGTTCATCCGATCTTTCATTTGCCATCTTCCGTCGCTCCGCCAGCTCCGAACAAATGGTCAGAGCCTAGTCCCTGTTATCCACCCATTCAGATTGCCGGCCCTGCTCATCCTTCATCTTCCTACACCCTCTGATCATCCTAATCTTGGATCGGATTGCCAATATTAGGCCATCAGTCTCTTCTGTCGCTTCGCCGGAGACCCCCCTTCCGTCCACAATCGCTTCCATTTATTTTCGATCAAATAACCACGATCGGAACATCGCTCCGAGTCTGAGCTTTACGTTACAGGCTTTAGCATGCGTGGAGACCACCCGGACCATCCTCACCAGAGTTCGCCCAGGTCCCATCCATCACCACACAGATCTGACCGTCAGCAACTCCATCCGAGCCAACCATCCGATGCGGAAGGGTCCCACGATCCTTGTGGCGCCGTCCGATCCTTCATCGGTGCTCCGGATCTTTGTCGATGCTTTGATGAAGCTCTCCTCGATGCAGTTCTTCCAGATCCCCTCCCCGCCGTTGGATCGACTCCCTCGTCCAGTCGTCATCACAACCGCCCGTTCACCTAGGGGTGTCGGATTGTTAGATGTCAGATCTAACGGTCCCGTACCAACCACGTAGTTGACATCTGACAGTCGTCAGATCCGTCGTCTCGTGCACCAGAGCCGCACGTTCATGTCCACTCAGCAGCTGCCACCTGTCCCTCATGCGCCTCTTCACGTGCCTCCATGGGTAATTTGCTTCGTTTACCTTGCATTTATTTTATCTTTCATTTTAGTCTGTAAAATAAAGTATATACTGGACCTTTTTGCATTCTAGCACCTGTAATTTCCTATATTTGCACTTTAGTCCTATTTGTGTGGATCCACGTGCTTCATCACGTGTTCTCTAGGATATTTGCATTATTTTCCTTGGACTTATCTGCTGTTATGGATTGAAGTTTTACTTTCTATATTTGCAACTCTACCCCTGTACGTAGTGAATTGAGATATGTGCAGATATTAGTGGAAATTTATAGATTAGACCTTAGATTTTTTGTATGTGTTATTATTTGGTCCCCAAAACTTATTTTATTTGGATTTCGATCCTAGTTTGCTGTGACATTTGTTTTTAATTTAATAAATAGAATTTAAACTCCAAAAATCACAAAATTTTAACACATGGCTCCTACCATGGTGTAGCAATTTTGGTGAATTTTTGGTTTCTATTTGATTGTATTTGTCATTTTCTAAAATTCAAAAACCCTAAAAATTATCACTGTCTGTTTTATAAAATCAACTAAAAATATTAAAATGTCTTCAAAATTCTAAAAAATTCCTTACTGTGTTTTTGTTGTGTTTAAGTTTCTATCTAATTTTCATTTCATTCTCATTTATAAAATCCATAAAAATTCAGAAAGACCAAAAACCTTAGAAAAGTCAGTAAAAATTCATAAAAATTCAAACAAATGTGTTTTCTTCTTATGTAGTTAGATTTGTGCTTGTAGTTTCACATAAAATTGCTGCTTGACTTTTATAGGCATTTCAAGTAATTTTAATCTGCCATTAGATTCCAGTTGTACTATGGTTTTTATTTCTTACTATGTTTAATTTTTTACAAAATTAATTAAAAATCAGATAAATCGAATAAAATTCAAAAAAAATTAATATTTAAAAAGTACAAAAATATTTTTATTCCGAATTTTTGAGTGTTTTTGGGCTATTAAATAATTGTGTGAGTATTGATCTTTGCTTTCTTTTTAGCCTTTTTCTTATATTAAAAATCATAAAAAAAATTTGAATAATTAAAAACCACTATTTTTTTGCTTTTCTTGGATGCATGACTACTTCGTAGCTTTTGCATTACGTGCTCCTTGTGTTCGACCTTGGTAGCTATACCAGGTAAAAATAAATAGCAAGATCGCTTGCCACACTTCGATTGCTTGATTCCCCACTTTGGTGGTCTGATTTTCTGGATTGATTTCTCCTTATGATTCTGGTCGCAACGGCCATATTTATTCCTTAACCCGAGTAGCAAAAGAGATTCATCAGAATGGCGCCATTGCCGGGGAGCACGACCTAGTAGCCGGTTTTCATTACTTGATTTCCTTCTTCATTTGATATATTTTTAATAATTGTGGTCTAATATTTCTTTTGTTTCTCTCTTTCTTGAGAGGGCACGGCGAGCGAGGGCAGCGTTCCTAGGAGTGCCGACGCACCGAGTGAAGCAGAGGCAGCTTGTTTCTCCATCAAGCCACAAGAGAGCGTAGGAGAGCGGGAGCAGAAGAATTGTTTAGATTTGAGTAGTTTAGACTCTTTATTATTATAAGAATACAGGGACTTGAACTTTGTACACTTGTCTTATCGGGGTCTGTTTTGCCAAGCAACGATGTGCTCGGGGGATCTCACCACAATTTTTTGTCGATTTTGTTTCTACCGCATTTACTTCCTGTCTGATTTTCGAAGATTTTGGTCCCTAGACTTAGGATTTTCCTTGATTGTGACGTAATTAATTAAGGCCCAATGCTAATTATCTGCCTGTACCTATAGATCGATTAATTGGACCTTATTAATTAAATCACAAGAAAAAGTTAGTTTAATTAGGATCGAGTCCACGTGCCATGAGGAACCACATACAACACTGGCAGGACCCGTTGTGGCAAGCACCGAGTGGTTCCCAAGATCGGACTCTGGACTCAGTCTGATTAGCTAGTTATTGTTCTTCTCGTGTAGAAAGTGCTTCGTCTAAGGCCGATTTCTTCTTGCATCATATGGGTTGTTTTAATTCTATCTTTAAATATATGTGCGGATCACCCTGCATGTAGAGAGATGGAGTCAGGTACGCATTTCTTACTCTACGTGCATCATCGTGTTTGATCGTGCATTGGCTTTTTCGACTTCTCCCTCTATTTTGGACTTAAAATAATCAGGAGAATCGGAAATTCGTTATGTGTTGTTTGCTTGAAAAATATCTAAAAAAAGAAAACTATAAAATTGAGGATGTTAAATACACTTGACCCTAAAGACACCTCATCAAAAAATTTGGCTTGGGAGAGCAATCCCATCCTTGATTGGTTTATATGAGCGAGAGAGTGAAGCACACACTAGGATAGAGCCATACCTAAACTCTTGGCAGACTACTGGCCTTTTATACAGGATAGTCTGTTAGGAGAATTGGGTTCCTACCAGCGCGCTTAATCGCTCCGATAGACTATTTTTTCACCTAAATAAAATCGACAAGATAAAAGACCGAACCTTTACGGTCATCATCTCTGCATGAGTAGGTGAATTGGGGGTTTGTTTGCCCGATATTGTGTATTTTCCAGATCTCATCCGCGTCCACTCATCTAGGTTGGTTCGTGAGAGCCCAACCCGCTCTTCAAACCCGAGTTTGACTTCGCCCTGTTCCCCCTCGATCACCCTTCTACAAGTCCTGAGGTGCCCGAGCAGAGACCACAACAGACAATTGATGATTTGACGGCACCCGAGTTTGGGTCTTTTGCCTTTGTAGAGACCATAGCCAGCAGTGAGGAGCGTATTGATGGGCCCAACCAGACACAGACATATGTTCTTGATCAGGACGCCATCAACAAGACCCTATTAGCCTCCCCAGAGACCATGCAGAGACAGATTAGAGATCAGGGGGCTTTCATGGCCGATATACGCCGGGAGATGGCTCAGATGCGAGTGGACAGAGAGTAGAACAGAGCCGGTGGAGGTATAGGACCAGAGATTCCTGAGGGAGGAGAGCCAGAGGAGCCAACACAGCTAGCAGCACCTACACGTCCGATGAGAAAGTTGCACAACCCTGGTGCAACTCTAACCCATAGATGGATTCAAGTGCCAGCCATTCTGGGAGACTTCAAGCTCCGACCTCAGACCATTCAGCTACTGCCCAGATTCCATGGGCTTGCTACCAAGGAGCCGCACCTTCATTTATAGGAGTTTGAGATGATCTATAGCACGATCCTCGATCGACCATGGGCGAGGACACCATCAAGATGATGGCTTTTCCGTTCTCCCTCGTCGACAGAGCAACCTATTGGATGAAGCATTTAGGGTGATACGTGACTTCGTGGGAACATCTCCGGATCGAGTACTTGAATAAGTACTATCCACTCGGTCGGACGAATGCAGACGAGCTGTCATGAGCAACTTCTCCATGCTTCCCAACAAGCAATTTCATGAAGCATGGGACTGATTCAGAGAGTTGATAGACCTGTGTTCATATTACGACATATCCATGCCTAACGTAGTGCCGAGTTTCTTTTACGGGCTGACATCGAAGCTGCAAAGGCTAGTGAACGCATCTCATGGTCTGGGCTATCTATGAGGAGATGGTCGAGAGTTACACTGTCATATCCCAGACCCGATTATACACTCAGGGGAAGCCCCGCCCACAGGTTGCATCCTACGAGGGGATTGTACGGATCGATGCAGGCCCATCCACTTCATCAGCATCCGTAGCACAGGCAGTCATCTGCTGCTGATATGGGGATCATTAGCCAGAAGTTGGACCCCATCAAGCTCATTGAGAAGAAGCCGTTCTAGGGGATGTCACAAATGGATCAGATGGCACAGACGTTGAGTGACCTGAACACCCAGATCATGTGTCTCTAGGAGGCACAGACGGCTTCTCAGCCCCCACGAGCTGATACCAGTAGCAACAGCTCGACCCAACACTCCATCCATCCCAGACAGGTTCACCATGTTTAGGCGGAGTCGTTCCAGCAGCTGCAACAGCAATAGTTCCAGCCACCACCGTATCAGGACATTGAGATGGTGGTGTATCAGTAGGTACAGCCCCTGGCAGTCCTTCCCCCACACCCTTACGAGCCGGATCCATTGATGGATGTCAACTGGATTTGGTACGACCGACCTCAGCCTGGGATCCACCGAGACCATCCCGGATTCCATTGGTTAGCCGGAGGTGCCTCTTCCCAGCAGCAGTCTCCAGCTCAGAGTGGGCAGTACATCCAGCAGCAGCAGCAGCCTCAGTTTCCACAGCCACAGCTACAGTCACACTACTAGCAGGGTTCTCTTCCCTATCAGTAGGGACAACTGTAAAGGCAGCAGCCTCAACAGTTCTCTCACCAGCATCCCCCTCATCCTTCCCAGCAACGACAACCTCACTTCCAAAGAGGCCACCCGTCCAGTTCTCATGGGCCAGCCTACGAGAACCCAACTCTTGATGATTTAGCCTGCCTTGTCTCTGAGCATCAGGCCACTTTCAGACGAGAGATGGACGAGTTCCGTCAGGAGATGAGAGAGATAATGAAGGGCAAGGCCGCCATACCCGCTCAGATCGAGCCGAACCTGAACAACCTGAAGAGGAAGTCTGAGCAGGTAGAGTTTACAGATATTAACACTCCTAGTGACTTACTTGGTGATATTTCTGCATAAACTTTTGATGTTGACTTTGTTACACTTAGGAGCGGTAGGATGCTAGCTGGCGGTGCCTCATCTAAGCGACCACATGAGGACTCAGGAGAACCATATGAGGAGGAGAGCGGTGTTGATGTCCCTCATGATGATGTTGATGACGGTGGTGCTGATGCCACCGAGGGTGTAGATCCAGCTGACGGTACTGAGGTCATCACTTCACCAGATGCAGGAGGTGGTGTTGATGCCACCAGAGATGATGATGCTGAGCCAGGGTGCAGTGCTGATGTCGCAAGTCCAGATACCGTGAGTGGTACTGAGGCCACCCATTCTATTCATGTTACATTTCCTTCTGTTACTGTATTTCGGGACTATTCCGGAAAATCTAATAAAGGAAAGTGTTCTTTATTTGTGAGTCCATCCACGATGCATGGAGATATTTGTATGGATTCTGTTTCACCACAACACCAGGAACCCATTCCTAATCCTTCATCTGAGGAGGGCCCATCCATACCCTTCCCCCAAGCACTCCACTTGGCTAAGGGTCTAAAAAAGAAAATCCAAAAAAATCGCAACAGCTAGAGTTCATCCAGCACATGATAGACAGATTTCAGATTCAACTGACTCTATAGGAGGCCTTAGAGAATATCCCTCTCTTCCAGAGGAACCATAGAGAGAAGACCACTATTCACAAGAAGAGAAGAAACCATCATTTAGATATCCATGTGCTCACTCGTGCCACCTGCTTCGCCATCCATAACCGTCTGCTAGCCAAGAGGCCAGATGCAGGAGCTCCCTATGTCAGATGTCACATACATGAGCAAAGGTTTGATCGGACTGTATTAGACAACGACTCTTCCATCAACCTACTTCCGATAGCCTTACTCGACCAATTCGAGTTTGGCCCTCTTCGACAAAGCAGGACAATCCAAATCCTTCAGTTTGCTGATAGATCTATCAAGAGGCCAATGGGGTTATTGAAGGAAATGGTCTTCACAATTCAGGGCTTGAAATTCCCCGTGGACTTCGTTGTATTGGACATGGAGATCCCTGAGTCTGTGACCAATACCCCCATCATTTTAGGACGCCCGTTCTTGGCCACAGCCAAGGCAGTGTCCGGTCATGATAGGGGAAGGTGTACTTTCATGTAGAGGGCGAGAGTATACAAATAGAGACAATCTATGAGACTAGAGCGAGAGATTCAGCATGCTCAGAGCAGATTAGTGATTCAAAGAAAATGACAGAGGCAGAGCGAGATGTCCACTAGGAGTGCAATTTTGTGATCACAAATTACGAAGCCGCTTGGCCAGACCCCGTTTCTCGAGCCATCCTCTAAACTTCAGATTCCGCTGGTGCACAGATTCCAGTAGAGGAGAGCTTGGAGAGTGCATTCTTGGCAGAAGGCACATTTCAGGCAGCAGATCGCATTCAGGAGAGCGAGGCAGTAGATATTTCCTTTGATTCAGATCCCTCGGAGTTAGATATTGATTGGGAAGAGTTTGATGAGTTGATTCCATGTTTGATTCCTACAGAGCCAGCAGCTAGGGTTGAGATTGATCCTATTCATCGTACAGATACACCAGCAGAGCAGTCTTCACCAGATTTCCATGTTCAGCGAGAGTTCTCCCACGCAGATTTGGTTGCCTTCACTCAGACCTTTTAGAGGCCAAATCCGCCAGCTTCCAGTTGTCCAGAGCTGACGCCCTTGCCGCAGTCGCTGAAGTATAGGTTTTTTGCGGGCAAGCATGAGATGTACCCATTCATTATCTCAGCAGATTTGATGGAGAGAAAGAATATCGTTTGATGGAGGTTCTTGAAAAGAACCGTAAGGTGATGGGATGGAGCGTAGCTGATCTCTAGGGGATAAGTATGGCCCTGTGCTCCCACCATATCTATCTCAAAGAGGACGCCAAGCCGTCATGTGAGTTTTAACGGCAACTGAATGTTGAATCCCAATTCATCACTCTTTATTCCTTTATTTTAGCTAGAAACTTGAGCAAAACATAATGAAAATGTGTGTAAATATCATAAATTGCCAAAACACATGCATCTTGTAAAAATGCATAATTAGCATGTTTTTGTGCCAAAATAAAGGAATAAAGAAACACAAGAAAAAGAGGGAAATATTTAGAATAAATATTGAGTGACCTAATCCCAAGGGAGGGCTCAACATGGGCCTGACCGCAAAAGAACCCAAGTAGAGAGAGATAAGGTCATTCATACATGTGCATACCCCTATACATTCAAATAAATTTATTTTCCTCAAAATAAAAATTAAAAAGCATTTCTTATATTTTGTACATATTTATAAAAATAAAATTAAGATAAAAATGATAAAAACAAAACAAACAAATAAATAAAACCTCTCTCATCAGTGTATATAGACCATGTATATAAAATAACATACCTATTTATTTTCTCCTTGTAAATAATTAATAAAAATCCCATAAAAAGATATATATATATATTCTATATTTCATGGTGTAAATATTAAAATAAAAATCAGGAAAATAAAAATGAAATAAAAAGAAAATAATAAAAACCATTTTCCACCTTGTGTATATACCATGTACAAATGTATATAACCCTGTTTATTTAATACATGTAAATACATCATAAAAATAAAATAAAAATGCCTTATTATTTCGAATTTTATGTTGTAAATAAATAAAATGTAAAATTGGAACAATTGTACAAAAATAAACAATTAAAAATAAAAATAAAAATACATATATGTATATAACTATATATAATAATAATATAATATAAATACCTTATTTATTTTTCAAAAAAATAAATAAAAATCACTAAAAATTAATTTGAAAAATAAAAACATTTTTCATGTTTTAAATTTTTCGAAATAAAGCCATTTATTAATTTTTATTGAATTTCCAAGTAACTAATAATTGGAGGCCTAGGATTGGTCCACGCGGGATTGTTGACCCCCAGTCAACTCTCTCTCACGGACCCCTTTCACGTGGATCCTGCGTTTGACCCGACTTTCTGATTTTTGTTGACGCGATCCGACCTCCATTTATCTAAACCCTGGGCTCCACTTGACCCTGGTTGATCCGAGATCCTTGCCTGGAGGTTTTCCTAGGGGTCCGTGCTTCGAGCATCCCTGCCCGACTCCATGTAGCCGGACCCTTCCCAGTATAAAGCTCCACCTCCGCCGCACTTTTCATGCCATCTTTGAATACGCCTTCCTATCCCAGGACCTGAACCCAAGAGAGGGCCAAGAATCAGCCTCATCGCCAAATAAATCTGTACCTTGTACATATGTGTACTTATGTGTATGTGTATCTAAATATTATTTCTATAAAATTAAGAATAAAAGGATGTTCCTATTTCCTTCTAAAAACAAGATAAAAATTAGAAAAATAAAATAAAAATAAATTAAAAATCTCTATCACCTTGTCCATAACACATGTACATATGTATCTTTCCCTATTTATATTATAAATAAATAATAAAAATAAAACAAAAATATTTCTATACTCCAAAAATTATATTGTAAATATATAAAATAGAAAATTGGAGTATTTGTGTAAAAATAAGAAATTAAAAATAATTGTGCAAAATACATAGGCATTTTATACTTGTATATTATATAATATACTGTATATACCAGAAATTATTTTCCTATAAATAAATAAATATCATATAAAAATAGTTTAGAAAATAACAAATAGTTTTCATGTTGTATACATTTTGATTTAAAATCATTTGCTATTTTTAATTGATTTTGAATTTACTTTCGGAATCCTATTTTTTGATTGGTCCAGGAGGAATGTTGACCCCGATCAACTACCCCTGCCGGACCTCCTCGCGCGCGGATCTGGTTTTTGCGTCGTTTCTCCTAATTCTCCCGTCCAGATCCTACATCCTCAATCTCAGATTGTATGCCCACATCTCCCAGTGGATCGGTGATCCTCGCGGATCCCTAGGGAGTCGCAGATCACCCTCGGTTCGTGCGCTCAATCTGGTTCTTCCAAGCTTCCTAGGACATGCTATAAAGTCATTCCATCAACTCCCCAGCTCATAAGCTCGTGCCATACCCTTCTCTACTATCCTAGAATCCTCCACCTTGGTGACAACAACAGGAGGCCATCTTTGGTCATCGGAGAAGAGCGTTGTAGCCGACGCTCAAGTCTCGTGGCCGGAGCACCACCAAGACAAGCCTCCTCCGCCCATCGCAGTGAAGTCGAGGAAAAGACACCGCCGTCCACAACCCCTGGAGCTTAGAATCCTCTTTTGACTGTCAGGTAAAAGTTCCATAGCTCCTAGCTTCTCCATTCGTTCGATCTTTCATTTGGCATCTTCCGCCGCTCCGCCAGCTCCTACCAGCCGGTCGGAGCCTAGTCATCGTTATCCACCCATTCAGATTGCCAACCATGTTCATCCTTCATCTTCCTACGCCCTCTGATCATCCTGATCTTTGCTCGGATTGCAAGATTAGGCCATCAATCTCATCTGTCGCTTCGCTGGAGACCCCCCTTCCATCCACAATCGCTTCCCTTTAATTTCGATCCAATAACCATGACCAGAGCAGTGCTCCAAGTCTGTGCTTTACCTTGTAGGCTTTAGCATGCGTGGAGACCACCCAGACCACCTTGACCATCCTCGCTGGAGTTCACCCAGGTCCCAGCCATTGCCACTCAGATCCGACCGTTAGCAAATACATCCGAGCCGACCATCGGATGTGGAAGGGTCCCACGATCCTTGTGGCGCCGTCCGATCCTTCATCGGTGCTCCGGATCTTCGCTGGTGCTCCAACAAAGCTCGCCTCGACGCAATTCTTTGAGATCCCCTCCCCATCGTTGGATAGACTCCCTTGTCCAGTCGTCATCACAGCCGCCCGTTCACCTGGGGGTGTCAGACTATTAGATGTCAGATCTAACGGTCCCATTCCAACCACATAGCTGACATCTGACAGCCGTCAAATCTGTCGTCTGGCACACCAGAGCCGCACGTTCACGTCCACTCAGCAGCTGCCACATGTCCCTCACGCGCCTCCTCTCGTGTCTTCATGGGTAATTTGCTCCGTTTACCCTGTGTTTATTTTATATTTCTTTTTAGTCTGTAAATTAAAATATACAGTGGACATTTTTTGTATTCTAGCACCTGTAGTTTCCTATATTTGCATTTTAGTCCTTTTTTTGTAGACCCACGTGCTTCGTCACGTGTTCTCTAGGATATTTGCATTATTTACATTGGACTTATCTGCTGTTATGGATTGAAGTTTTACTTTATGTATTTATAACTGTACCCCTGTGCGTACTGAATTGAGACATGTACGGATATTAGTGGAAAATTTCTAGATTGAACCTTAGAGTTTTTGTGCGTGTTATTATTTGGTCCCCAAAACTTATTTTATTTTCCATTTAGTCCTTATTTGATGTGTCATTTGTTTTTAATTTAATAAATAGCATTTCAACTTCAAAAATCATGAAATTTGACACATGGCTCCAACCATGGTGTAGGAATTTTGGTGAATTTTTGGTTTGGATTTGATTGTATTTGTCATTTTCTAAAATTCAAAAACCTTGAAAATTGTCACTGTATGTTTTACAAAATCAACTAAAAATATTATAATGTCTTGAAAAATCCTTAAAAAAATTCCTTATTGTGTGTTTTGTTGTGTTTAAATGTCTTTCCAATTTTCATTTCATTCTCATTTATAAAATCCATAAAAATTCAAAAAGACCAAAAACCATAGACAAATTAGTAAAAATTCAAAAAAATTCAAAAAAATGTGTTTTCTTCTTCTGTAGTTAGATTTTTACTTGTAGTTTCACATGAAATTGCTGCTGGAATTTTATAGGCATGTTAAGTAATTTTAATCTGCCTTTAGATTCCAGCTGTACACTGGTTTTTATTTCTGACTTTGTTTGATTTTTAGAACATTAATTAAAAATCAGAAAAATCCAAGAAAATTCAGAAAAAACATTTGAATATTTTAAAAACACAAAAATATTTTTATCTTGAATTTTTATGTGTTTTTGGACTATTAAATAGTTGTGTGAGTGTTGATCTTTGCTTTCCTTTTAGCCTTTTTCTTATATTAAAAATCATAAAAAATTGAAAAATTAAAACCACCATTTCTTTTCTTCTCTCGGATTCCCGAATACTTCATAGCTTTTGCATTACGTGCTCCTTGTGTTCGACTCTGGTTGTTATACAAGGTAAAACTAAATAGCAAGACCACTTGATTGCTTGTATCCCTTGTTTGGCAGTTTAATTTTCTGGATTGATTTCGCCTTGCGATTCGGGTCGCAACGACCATATTTATTCCTTAACCCGGTAGAAAAAGCGTGTCATCAGTGTACAAATAAGAATCTCCACCTCCGTTTTGCGATTTAGATGCTTCTTAGCCTCCTAAACCCTTAGATCTCTCATGGATGGGTTAAGATTGGTTACAGGCTCACTCCCCATCAGATTTAAAGCGTGTAAAAGGGTGTCTTTGGAGTGACCACACATTGTCAGAATCCAGCCAACAAGGTCTCTACCCCTTGGCCCCAGGTCGAGTCGAGTTATTCTTACATGATTTCTCGGTAACTTTCTTATCAGCATTTATTTCATACATTTTCCTTCTGTGTTAGTGTAATCTAGGAATCTAAAGTACGCTAGAGGTTTAGAAGCTCCAGTCATTGTTTCACACGATCCCGCCATGTTCCGCCGCCATTTCCACCCCGCTACCTTCCTTGGCCACTTCTCCATCTCCTTGACTCACCATCCCACCAGATCTGCTCGGATTTGGTCCACTCATGCTCCTCCCGCTACCCTTCGCCAGAGTACCTCCATTCCCCCTCATTGCCACTCAATCCTCCATCAATAACAGTTAGGATCAATAGATAAAGCTCTGTTGTTCTTATTGCATAGGTATGGACAATGAAGGGGGCATCTGAGGCCCAATCTCTATGAGGAACTCAATCAAGGTTCCTCGAGCTTCACTGAGCTACTAGGACCCCACAGTGGGTCCTAGACATTTCTGAGGTCGTCAATAGAAGAGGATTCCATCTAGGATCTCACGAGCACTTCAATAACATTGAATAGGGTCAGATGGTGAACTTTCAATGGATTGAAGTTTGGAAGCGACAGGGTTCTTCACTGTTCTTCCAAGTATCTTTTACATCATTCGGTCGGGAACCTATCTCCTGGTCTACAACCGTCGTTGGATCACCTCTACCGCCAGCCATCAGATCCATGAATAGATCTAATCTCGGCCTTCTATCCACGAAGCGTCATCGACCATTCAGCAGTTAAAGCATGCCAAGTGAGATCTTCAGCACTGTTGGATGACATGTTGTATTGGGTAATTTTCACAGTAACCCTCACGCCTTTTTGTATTTATTAAAAAAATCCATCTAAATATTAAAGTACATTTAATACTTTATGTAAAATTGTATGGATCCCTTAGAACCATTTGGATATTGCATATAAGTCTAGTGCCAGTACACCTCATGTGGTGGCAAATGTGAGGTGGAAAAAGTACAAGGGAACCCTCCAGGGTTCCCTTTCAGTATTTAGTACTAAAAACAATAGAATACATGTTAAAATTTGTGTAAAATTGCATGCAACCCCTTGTGTTTTATTTTATTGCATAAATGCCCTTTCTAAGTGTTGAGTAAGATTTTGTACAAGTATCTAAAATGATATCCTCACGGAAGCGAAGATATGTTGTCTCTAAGGCAAGCACTAGCAAGGGACGAGGTCAAACAACAATTAACCCACACAATGAATAACCGACTTATCGGGTTGGGCTAAAATTATTATCCCATACTAACGATGTATAGTTACACATATGTAGGGGTTGAACACATGAAACAAGGGTATAAAGTGTGATTTCAAGAAACGAATCACAACAATTTGTCTTCCAAACACTTAGCCAATTTCTGATTTTTGTGGTTTTTAATTTTGTATTTTATTAATTTTGTATTTCATAGTTTTAAATGTTTTTATTTTTATAAATTTGATTTTCTCTTTTTTTATATTATTATTACTTTTACTTTCCTTTTCCTTTTAAATATATTATATACAAATATTTAGGACTATATATACAACATAAGGAAATATAATTATAAATACTACTAAAACGAACCAAAATATCTAAAATATAACACTTTTGGGTTTTAAATATTTTTTATTGTTTTTTATTTTAGGGGAATTATTGCTACTTTTTATTTATATTAAAAGTAAAAAATATCAGTAAAAGAAGGATTACATAAATAGAACGATTTAATTTGGAAATTTAAAATAGAAAACAAGATTAAATATTTTATAAATCAAATTTAATATCTAAATAATAATATAAAGACAATTATAAAATAGAAATGAACATTTTATTTTTATGAATTTTTTATGTTTTTATAATGGATTTTGGAGATTTTCATTTCGATGAGTTTTCTTTTTCTATTTTTGAGGATTTTTGGTCCGGAGTTAGAAAATAACAAAATAACCGTTATTTATTTTTTTTGGAATTTTTAATTCACAAGGAAAAAATGTGCTTTTTTGATTTTTAATAATAAAAAATGTCTAAAATTGAAATGTGAATATATAACATGAATATAAAAGCACGCATGCACTTAACCTTTTTTTTAAAGAAACATATGATATTTTTAATAAACAAAAATGGGCAAAAATGCAAATAAAAATATGCACAGGGGTATTTCTTCACAAAATCCAAAATTTTTATAATAATATTTAAAGTTACAAGACTAATTCGAAATTCAAAAGGATACAAGGGCTTCTTTGCAAAATGGTCACCTTACTAGGGACGACGCATAAGGTGACCTGGAATTGACCCAAAAACAAATAGTAGAAAGGACGGAGGGTTCCTTATAATTTTTATTAAATATTTAAATGATGGATGAAAGTTTCTATACTAGAAAATAAATTACAAAATAAGGGGGCAAAGAATGCAAAATACCCCCTATATGGCACGGGCGAAAGACGTGGATCCTCTCAATTTTACACATGTCACTATGTCAACGACCGACCTCTTCTATGTCCAACAACTTGGATTAGATCCAAGCAGGGATATGATGGTTCTAGCGAAGCTCGACCGGATGGTGCTTGCTTGATTTAGATGGCAACTGATGATCAGATGTTAGAGAAAAGAAGTGGAAGAAAAAGGAAGAAGCTCTACTTGGGTGAGCTTTTTCGAACGAGATCATCCCTCCTTGTTCAACCATTTTTTCAGGTTTTATTTATATGTATTATAAACAAGTGTCATCACAACCTAATTAAGCACAAAACAAATTATTTTTTAATTCTCAAGCGAAAATAAATAAAAATATAGCAAGAGAAATTTTCTATTGAATTTATCTATATAGCAGACATAATTGTACTTAGGGACTATACAAAATTCATAGGGTTACTAAATAAAAGAAAGGATCAATGAAATAAAGAAGGAAATTCTATGAACACTACCTTTGGTTTTTATATTCTTTCATATGTTTTATCTATTTTTTGTTTTGTAATTTTTATATTTTTATATTTTTAATTTTTAGTGATTTTTAATTTTGTAAATTTTTAATTTTCAAGAAAATAATATTCAAACAAGTTATCTACACAAAATAATGAAGGTCAATTTTTTGGATTTTTAAAATATAATGAAAATGATTAAAAATGTAAAAATAATTTATTTTTGTTTTTTATATATTTATAATGTTTTTGGCGATTTTTCAAAGTTTTTTCATGTTTTTATGGATTTTATAAAGATAGAAGCTCAAAACAATTGCAAAACAAGCAAGGATATTTTGGAATTTAAAATGGTCAAATAAACTAAAAATGACTAGATTTATTTTTCTTAAAACTATACAGAATTATATACAAATATGAATTGAAATCACAACAATTGGAATTTTCTACAACTTTCTCTGATTTTATAAAAAATTTAAAGTTTTGCAATTTTCGGGTTTTAAAATATTTAATCCAAGAAATCTGCGTCGAAAATAAAATACATAAAATGGAAACTATTCTTTTTTTGGAACTTTTGATATAATATTCAAAATTTTATGAATTTTCTAATTTAAAACAGTGAAAATGGATTTTTTTATTTTTTAATAATAACAAATGGAAAGATGTTATAATAAAAAATTACACTATGAAGAAACCAGTAACATGAACATAACATTATTTCTCTAGAATTTACTTAGCACAAATAATATTTATTTCAATGATAAAAGCATGCAAAATAGAATTCTGGAATATAAGGACTTAAAAGTATTTCTTCAATATTTTTGCATTAATATATAATAAAAAAATGCGGAGTAGAAAACACAAATTACCCAGAAAAGGCATGCACAACACATGTTGGATTTGGCAGGGACTTCTTACAAATTCGAAAACATTAGAGGGCCTGGCTGTAAGTTTCCCAAAAATATAAGTGATGGGGTTCATCGTTCCTTCTCCCCCAATCGTTGGTGACAACGGTGGACGGTCGAGTGTTGAAGGATGACGGCAGAGTCGAGCGGAGTAAGCGTTGTAGACCCTTGGGACTCAGCTCATGCCATCATCGGGTTGACAGTAGAAACGAAGGTGTAGTGATCACGGTTATCGATAGGGGTGCTACCTCGAGTGGTCTTGTTTGCACGGTGGTCAGGGGTTGCATGAGGCTTCGCTTCGATGATGGTGGACGGCGAGGATCTGCACCGGGTTGCAGTAGGAGCAGATGCGAGGTATGGATGCTTGATGAGCCGAGATGATCGAGCAACAAGGCAAGAATGGTATTAATGGTTGTTATGACCTCAACCACTTGGACCGGACTCAATAAGAAAAATAAGGCCACCAAAGTAAAATCAATCAATCAAAAAAATGTAGCGTTCTCGCTAACTATTTTTACCTGGTATAGCTACTAGGGTCGAACACAAGGAGCACGGAATGCGAAGGCTACGAAGTAGTCAAATATCCAGGGAATAAAGAAATTGGTGGATTTTATATTTTTTTAATTTTTTTGTAATTTTTAATATTGAGAAAAAGGCAAAAAGGGTTCACAAAGTCACAAACACACAATTATTTAAAGCATCAAAAATACCATGAAAATTCAAATAAATATATTTTTGATTTTTTTTAAAATATTCAGATGTTTTTGTTAATTTTCTGATTTTTTTCATTTTTAGTTAATTTTCTAAAAATGAAATGAGGCTAAAAATGCTAAACAATGTACAACTTGAATCTAAAGGTCAAGTAAAAAATACTTAAAATGCCTATAAATTTCGAGCAACAATTTTATGATAAACTATAAACTAAAAACTAAAAACTACCTACATAAGAATAAAACACATTTTTTTCTTTTTTTATGAATTTTTACTGATTTTTCGAAGATTTTTAGTCCTTTTCAATTTTTATGGTTTTTATAAAAGGAAACGAGGTGAAACTTGGACTAAAGTGAAAACAAGACAAAACAAGCAAACATGATTTTTTTATTTTTCAAAAGTTTTTAATATTTTTAATGTATTTTTAAAAGCAAACAATAGCTGTTTTTGTGGTTTTTGAATTTTTAGAAATACCAAACGACAACAAAATACAACCACAAATTCACAGAAATTCCTACAACATGGCAGGAGCCAAGTGTCAAAATTTCGTGATTTTTGGGCAATATTTGCTATTTATTGAAACAAAAATAAAACACACAACAGACATGGATCTATATGCAAAGAAAATATATTTTAGAACCTAAATGATAACACGCGTCAAAAGTGTAGGGTCATATCTGCAAATTTTCCACAAATTCTAGCACATGTCCCAAATCAGTACGCACATTGGTATAATTGCAAATATCAAAACTATAACATCAAAGCATAACATCAAATAACTCCAGGACAATACATGCAAATAACCCACAAATACACATGACGACGCACGTGCAATCCACTCAGGAAGGACTAAAATGCAAATATAGAAAATTGCAGGAGCACAGATGCAAAAAGTCTCGCTGGGTACTTTTTGTTTTACAGACTAATTAATAAAACGAAATAACTGCAGGGGTAGTGGAGCAAATTACCCGAGCCGCTCGTGCGACGTGCGTGGGGTGATAGGTGGCGCACTCTGACTGGATGATGACGTGCAGCTCTAGCACGTACAACTAGAAAATCCAATGGCTATCAGGAGGTGTGAACGTGGGCGTACGGAGACCGTTAGATGTCAGATCTAATAGCCTGACAGGTGCAGGCTCTAGATGGCTATGATGAAATCTGGGCGCAGGGCGTAATCCAATGGCAGAGGGAAGGTTTGGAAGAACTCCGCCTGAGATAAGTTCATCGGAGCACCGAGGGAAGTTGAAGGCTTCGATGAATGATCGAACGATGACAGTCTACTCTCAAGGCTCCTCCGTGTCGAGTGGATGGGTCGGATGGGCTTGCGGACGGTCCGATCTCCTGGAGGGTGGCGGTGACGTGGGCGAGCTCCGGCAAGAAGAGGTGAAGGTGATATAAGGTGTATCCATGCACGCAAAACTGTAGGATAAAGCTCTAACTTGGAGGAGTTCTCAGGGCAAGATTACTGACTGAAACCAAAGAGAAGCGTCGGTGGATGGAGATGAGGGTTTCCGGCGTGTGAGGGAGGAAACCGATGTCCTAATCTTGGCTTGAAAAACCAAGATCTGGATGATCAAGTCGCGTAAGGAGGGTGACGGTGAACGAGGTAGTCGATCGGAGCGGTTGAAGATGACTGACGAGGCTCTGACCGTCGGGTCGGAGCTGGTGGAGGTGCGACGGAGCAAAAATGGAAGATCGAACTAGATAATGGAACTAGGATCGAAATGGAGGCTACCTGAGGGTACGAGCTGAATCCTAAGCTCCATGGGATGATGTCGAAGGGGGTCGTCTCCTCAACCTCTCCGTTGAAGGCGGGGGACGCTCGTCACGGCGGAACTCCGACCACGAAGCTCGAGCGTCGACTGTAATGACCTTCTCCGACCACGAAAGGCCTAATCCGATTGCTGTCACCAAGGGGAAAGGTTCTAGGGTAGAAGGGAAGGTGCGGCGTGAGCTTGCTACCTAAGGAATCAAATGAAGAATATATAGGCAGTCCCAGGTGGCTGGAGAGATCGGGCGTGGGCGCACGAACCGAGAAGGATCTGCCCTTCCTTAGGGATCCACGAGGATCTTGGATCCAAGGGGAAGGTGCAGACAAAGGAATTGGGGCAAGAGAAGGCGAGATCCTCTCCAAAGAATTCGGAGAAGTCCGGTGCGTAAGACGGATCCGCAAAGAGAGGGTCCAGGAGAGGGAGTTGACTCTGATCAACATCCCTCCTGGACCAATCAGAAAAAGGTTGTCAAAAATATTTGAAAAATAAATAAAAAATAGAAGGTGATTTTATTTTAAAAAATCTTCAAAAAATATTCATTATTTTCCAAAAATTTTTTTGTGATTTTTATTTATTTTTATAAAAAATAAATTATGGTATATACAATATGTTACATTATTATATACATGTATAAAATACATAGGTATTTTATGTAATTATTTTTTTTTCTTATTTTTGTATAAATACCCCAATTTTATGTTTTATTTATTTTCAATATATTATTTGGAGTGTAAAATAATTTTTATTTTATTTTTATTTGTTATTTACAAGTGTGAAATAAATACGTGTATGATAAATATATACATGTATTATATACATGGTGATAAAGAGAGTAAGTTATTTTGAATTTTATTTTATTTTCCTCATTTTCATTTCCATTTTAGGAATATATACAAGGTGATAAAAATACCTTTTTATTTTTATTTTTGTGAAAATAATATATATACATAAGTGGAGAATGTATACAAGGTAGAGTGGCCCTATCTCTCTCTACTTATTTTATTTGGCGATCAAATCCATTTTGGACAATCTCTTGGGTTTAGGTCACTCAATATTTATTCTAAATATTTTCCCCTTTTTTTATTCTTTATTCTTTTTTTTGCACAATTACATGCTAATTATTGAATATTAATAATGCATGGCTATTGGTAACTTATTGTATTTACAACTATATACATGATGTTTTGCCAAGAAATTTAGCTAAAATAAAAGAATAAAGAGTGATGAATGGGAATTCATCAATGCTCCAGGTGGAATTCGGATCGGGCTCGAGGGTGGTAGTGGAAATGGATGTTTAATCTCAGTGGCAATCAGTGGGCGATGTTGATGGCGGTTGGTGGTGGGGAAGCTCCTGGTGAAGCTCCTTTGAGGCAGAAGGACGACGACTGAGGCGAAATACGATGGCAACAACGCTCTGTGGAGGGTGGTGGTGCTTCCATGGAGGGCGGCAATGCTCCCGCCTTTTGTTTTCTTCTTTTTGTAAATATTTTTTGAATAACTACAAATGATCTCTCTTTTTTTATATTTACAATAAAATAGAATTCACAAAACTGACTCGAGCACGATGGGTCGGTCAAAAAAATCAAGCAAGAATCAGTGGGAGAGGAGGTTTCTTCGGAGGCGATTGATTGAAACCGTGTCTCCGACCAGCATGCGTCATTGGAGGTGGGAGATTATGTAAGTAACAATGTGAACTTGAGGGATTAAGAGTGGATGTGAAATCGGATTGGATCAAATCGATGAGGAATGATGATTAACGATGAGAAACTATGATCTAGAATTAAAAAATGTAAACAAATTGGAAACAAAAATTAATCCCAAAATTACCTAATTAAAATAAAAAATAGATGTGGATTACTCCAATTGGGATCATATTAATGCCATAATCGCCCCAACGAAGATCGACTCGCTGTCATCGGATGTCTCGGAAGCTGGGCTCCTTTCCACCAAAGATTGCTCTTAGAGAATTGGCTCTTCTCCAAAGGATTGAACAAACTAGAATGAGGTAGGAGGAGCCAAACAAATAGAAAAAATGAAGTTAAAAAAATGAATTAACAGGGAGGGAATAAAGGGAAAGTTGTTAATGGTGGAATTAAATTAATAAAATTAATGCATAAAATATTTTTCGAGATTATATTAATAAATATCAATAACTTAAAGAACCACCTTAATAGCATGTTAATTGAATTAATATAGTTATATACATATGGTATATTATTTATATAAAAAATATATAAATCATTTTTCTCATTTTATTAATTTAAATAATAAACATTAGTTATTTATTTTTTAGTGGTGGTTATTTAAGTAAAAAAATTATATACATATGGTACATTAGACACATAGTTAAATAAGGAAACTATGTTCTTTTACGTTCTATATATTTTTTAAAAATTTATTAAAAAATATTTATTTTTTAAAAATACTTTATGTATAAAAATGAATTTGAATAAATAAATACAATAAATATGTAGTAAAATTACAAAACCACCTTAGAAAATCTTTTTTCAAATCGTAACTCCAAAAATTATGAAACCACTACCATCTTAAAGATAATTTAGTTTAGAATACAATGGAAGTTAGTTGATTTAATTCGATTCATATGGAGCCGTAATTGGTCTTTCAATTATGGCTTTATGACTTTTTTCGAATGTGGTTACTTCTAATCTGTACATGATTTTATTTTGAAATTATTTTTATTATTTAGAAAATATTTTTATTTACACTTCTGTTTGGAAAACTATTTAAATGGAGAATAATTTATAGATAAATAAAATAGTGTAAGTTTTAAACAAATATATACTGAATAAATTCAAATAAAGAATGAAAAGTATTTACAAAGTATTTTTTTTCATTTTGAATTTTCTGATTAAAGACCATATCTCTCTCTCTAATTTATTCTTGGTCGACCAGCTAAAATATTGACCTTCTCTTGGGGGTTGATTCTGCTTGTATCTATAGTATACATACATTCTTTTATTTTCTTTATTTTTCCTTATTTTATTTATATTTTTATTTTAGATTAAAATGTGATAAATATATAATACTTACACAAAGATGCATGCTAGTTAGAATATAGATTTATTAATATGTACGTGTGTTTTATAAGGGATTTTGAGCTAAAATAAATGAATAAAGATGATGAAATGCATATTCATCATCCCCCTATGATTTACTTTTAGTAGTCCCTTAACAAACATTTATTCAAAAGAATAAGTGCATAAAGGAAAAAGAAAAGAAAAATAAAGAAATTAGGACAATATTGAGTATTAAACTTATCTTCATAAAGTTGTAATATGGAGCTCTGTCAAACCATTGGATTATTATTGTAGCAGAACTTTAATGGGAAATGGATTCAAAATGTAATAGAGTTCATGATCCATAGGACTTATATTCAGGTCGCCTCAACAACCAGGTCAGAACAAGTCTACATACAGAAATTCTTATGACTATGGATCTTTACTTGTATGGTGTAAGTGAAATATAGCTCCCCACCATAAAAGTAGAAAAGAAACAACCTCTCTCAACAAGATAACTCTAGTCCCTCGATCTAGCAACTCTTTCCTCGAGGAGCGGGGATATTCCCTTCTAAGTTCAAGTACAACCATATCAAGAAGAGGATATGGAAAAACAATGGATAGTTATCAATGTAGCTACCTATCCTTGGATGCATGACCAGTGTAGCCAAGTCATCCAGCTACAAGATTACGAAAATTTTACTTTGAAGCTCTTCTTATTTTTATATATTTGTATATACACTCTGACAAGTATTTTACTTTTCAATCAGGTCTGTCCACTTTTATAGATTTTTCATTCTTTTGTTTTTTTAAATATTATACAAGGTGTAGAATGTACATAAGGAATTTTTCCTCTTCAGCTAGTAGACTATCCCTCTTTGGAAGAATTATTGTAACCCCACAGAATCCTATCTTTAGACCTCAATGTTACTATATCAGGTTGAGATGCACTACCCTCCCTAAAGGAAGACATATATTCTCGCTAGTTATTACATACCCGTGTGCAACCACGAGCCAAAAGATCATGCCTCCTCACCACCTCCTCCATGAAGAGCTATGTGTAGAGTGCTTTTCCAAGATAAGCCACGCTCTAAAAGAATCAAGCATGTATTGTTAAATATTCTACTTAGACTACTTAAGATGACATGCGAACATATTCTTATGGACTCAAAGAATTAAGTCACTAGGACTTGGAAAGTCTTAACTCCAGTTCTTATAAGGTTCCTCTGAAATAAAGTGGATTAAGGTCTAACTAAGCGCCATTCTTCAATTTTATTCCAGACTCAATTTAAATGTCAATACTATTCAGAAAAATGTACATGCACATGTAAAAAGTATATGTAGAGTAATTTGTTTAAGAGAAAAAGGGTTAGTAAAATATATACAAGTATATACACGGATTACACAATATTTTTAAAATTTTTTACAATATGGATGGTGACCAATGTTTATATACGCAAATGGATTTTACGCATTTATATTCATATCACAATAATATACAAAAAATAATCACATTTTTATAGCCATTTAAAAGTATGAGTTATGTCTAAAGTATATATATATACAATATATACGACACCCCCTATACTTAGCTCGAACTATGTCATCGTAGTGATCAAAGAGATGCAAAGGAAGACATAACTCATGCTAAGTATATAAAAGTAAAAAGAACACTATACAACAATGACTCAGAGAATGAATAAAAGATAGTGATATCCCATATACATAGGATTAATTAATACTGAGTATAGAACATTTTTCAAAAGGGAAAAATCAAGGAAAAGAATTGATGGACTCAATGTCTCGTCTTGCCCCCTATATTTAGGGTAAAATATTCCTAAGTATAGACATAAGAAGAACAAGTGAGAAGAACATAAGAAATAAAAGAAAAACACACAAAAGATGGAATGAACAACATCACTCCCCCTATACTTATGGTAAGGGATCCCTAAGTATGAAACATCATGAATATGAACATCTCAAATCATTCACCTCCCCTATACTTAGGATAAAGTACATCCTAAGTATAGCACACACATGTATATACATTGAAAAGAGGTGGATCATAAAATGGAAGAAGGAAAGAACAAATCAAGACAAAACTCATATATACAAAGTAGACAATGTTGAGGTTCTTCTCAACAAGCGCTAGAGTTTAAGCCCCTTGCTGGGCGCAAAGGATAGGACAATGATGTATTGCAGTTCACGATGGCATTTGTAATGCCAATACCATACCGTCGTTGTTGTCTCACCGGCCACGGAGGAGGGCGGTGGAGCAAGACCATCCTCACCGGAGCCCTGCCAAGTCCGCCGCAGGAGGCGGCAGACCGGAGGAACAAGAAGCACAACTACTGTCCGATCCCCTTGATCGAACGGTCCTGATCAAGCTACGTCGCCCGTTTCCTTCCACTATTGGATTAGGGGGATCCAACGACCATTACTCTGCCATTTAGCCATCGCATTCGAGCTCCAGCAATCATCTGATCTCGCGAGGATCTGACGATCCACGTCATGCCACGTCGACCTCATCAGCCACCATTAGATCTACCATGATCTGACGGTTCTCAGACTGCCATGTCGGCTCGCCCCAGGAGCCATCAGTCACCATTAGATCTATCTTGATCTGACGGCTCCTGGACGTGCCAAGTCACGCCCTCCGGGCCTTTTCCCCGAACCTAGGCTCAAAGAAACCGAAGTAGTGTCGAAGCAACGCTCGAGCCTCTAAAGCGTCTGAGACTCTGTCCAACCCTCTGAAGTCTCCCGAGCTTAGTACCTCACATGTTCCTCACGTACAAGATGGTTAAAGTTCAAAGAGGTCCTTATAAGTTTAAAGAATTTCAAATCAGTCCCTGCCATGCGTGTCACGTGAGGAGTACGTGTTCTCGTGGACAAATTGCATCCATACTCCCAACATTATAGGTATTTTCACTTTAGTCCTTGTACGCACGTTTTATATTCAGAAATTTTATTTCCTGTATTTGCATTTTGGTCCCTGTCTTTGCACACATATTTAGGGGTTCATATTTCGTCAATTTTAATTTCTAAAAATTGCATGTTGTAGCTTAACTTGTCTCTATCTCGTGTGACACGTGTCTTATTTTTGTGAGCCACCTTGATTTTAATAATATTATTTTGGTGAAATTTGACATATTTTTTACATTGTGTGCCTTTTACTTAGTATTAAATTCTCTAGGATAAAGTACTCTACGTTGTGCCCAAAAATCATTGTATTTGTACGCATCACGAGGCCTGAATAAATCAGATAGTTATTTGCTTATTTGAATTTTAATGGGTCCAATTCACATAAATTTTTAGGTTTATCAAATTTCCTAGATTTCCTTACTTAGACTTATCTAGGATAATTTTTATATCTAAAAATAATGTCCCTTGGTATTTATTAAAATTAATTTTGCGAAAACTGCCCTGCATTCATCTTTAATTCTTAGTAAATTCATTTAGAGTCGAAAAATTCCAAAAAAATCATAGTAGTTAATTTCATTGCATTTCATATTATAGCCAAGTTTCACAATTTTTGGACTTAATTTAGCCATCTTTCAAATTTAGCCTTAAAATTTGGCTTGAAATTGCATTGTCTATCTTTTAAATTGCATAAAAAATAATCTTCTAAAAATCAGACCTCCGAATTAACTAAAGATTTGCCTAAGGAGAAAGCTGCCTCCTTGAGTTCGACCTTGGGCTTACCCAAGTAAAATAAAAATCTGCTGCTCGCGGTTAATTTGATGTTAATTGCAGTGGTTTTTTGATAAGTCTCAATTTACCTGACTACAACGAATGACAACATTTAATTCGATCATTAACCCGGTTGAATTAGGTAGGGTAATTCGAGGCTGGTCAAATGGTGCCATTGCCGAGGAGGCACGACTTAGGTTAATTTTTAGGAAATTTTGAGTTTTGATTTTCCATCCCTGGGTAGTCTGATTCCTGGCTTCTTGTGAATATTTCGCTTTCATTTATTTTTGTCTATTTTGTGTCGTCCTTTATCTGACCTCTATTTATTTTTGTGCAAGGAAAACGAGGAGTCGAAGGTGTTTCGTCAGGCGAAACGAGGAACTCGCATGTGAATAACATGAGTGATTGTGAGGATTTGTAATTTTCTATTGTTTCCGCTCTTTTTGCATCTTTCCAGCGGTTCCCATTTGGGTTCTCGTGTGTGTAAGTATAGTGGAAATGTGTCCCTGTCTATTGTGTGCATTGCTTTTACGTAGAATAGGCTCGTACTTGCGGTACTTAGAGCTACTTTAGGACTTGCTTGTGCTCGTAAAATTCTAAGACCACATTTCGCACTTAAAAGACACACTTTGACCGCAGATCTAGCCAAATTCAATTTGTGCTTCAATCGCTAATAGAACGACCTGTCTAGGAGCAGCTTTTATTGCCTACATTGCATATAGCATAAAGTTTTCAATTCTGTTTTGCATCCTGAATAAAAAGCAAAGGGATCGTTGTAAGTCTTCTTTACATGGCATTCATCATAGCTTTATCTTGCATCGACTTTTCTCGACTCCTTTCCCCTTGGTTTTCAAGCATAGGATAAAAAGGAAATTAGGACTGGACGATATGCATGCTTTGTGGTTGGACTAATCTAGTGATCACCTAAACTTAAAACTGGGACTGCAAAACTTAATTGACCAAAAAAATCAATAAAATCGGAAATTATGCTTGCGGGAGATTAACCCCGACCTTGTTTTCAGGCTGAGTGAGGGTACTTGAGTGTGTGTGAACACCCTAAGGTAGAGCCAAAATCCTGCCTTCCATATCACGTACCAACTGATCCTAGCAAATATCACGAGTTGATTTTTTTAGGTTCACTGACTATCACCAAGTAACCTCCGCCTGTTCATAGGTAGATAGGGGTGAACCAACACTGCTTCACGACAAGTTCTAGTAACCCCTCGGGGTGAAGTTTTAGCCTTGTCAGCCTCCGCCTGCTTGCAGGTAAATAGAGCAGGTCTTTGAACTCATTAACTTGGAATGGGAGAGAAGAAAGGAAGGATGCTGGTATCTTAGGCGACAGGTTAAACAAGGAAGATGCATCCGGCTTTCAGCCGACTACCCTATAGCCACATAACCTTTTCTACTTGCTCGAAATTCACACTTAAAATCAACCAGATTAATCAGACTCGGTTTTAGGTCCTTCATTGAGTGTGAAAATCAGGGTTTGGATTCACTTGCTTGCTTCAGGTAGGAGTAAAATCCTATCTTATATTCCCGATTATTCTTCTCGCCATCCAAGATGACTGACTGGGGGGATATCTATTCCCACTTCGCAAATCTCTCTTTGAAACACTCATGAAGTTCATCTTCACCGGACCAAGCATAACTTGGGCCAAGACGAGCTCATGGCCCTCTTGAGTTCAGGATCCATCACTTACAGGGAGGTTACCCTCAAACCAACCCTTTTCTCTGCTCTGATCTCACCGTGGAAGACCATCGCCTCGGTGAGAATGTCTTCATTGATATACCCTCTAACCTAGACCATTTCCTTTACCCAAGAGAAGAGGATAAAATGTCGCCTAAGCAACCCCATAGGAAGAGGAACACATAGATGAATCGATACATCAAATCCTTGCCCACTTAGCTGTAGCTGAACAACAGAATGTAGATCTGGTGGCAAGGATGGGACATGTAATCGCGGTAGGAGGAATTGGCCGACCCATGGTAGATGCCTACAACCCAGCAGAAAATGAGATACATAGTTGGCTGGTACATGTGGTTCTCCCTAAAGCTGAAGCCCCGTTTTCTAAGTCCGTTGCCGAAGATCAATGGAAATGCAAACGAAGAACCATATGCCTTCCTTCAAGACTTATAGCTGGTTTGGAACAACCTTAGTTACCCTAGGGTTTGGAAAGACTACATCAAGCTGAAGGCCACCTGGTTTGCCTTAGGAGATAAGGCCGCTCATTGCTTGAAAAATCTCAGGGGTGAGATGTACGACCTGGTTGCAGTTCAAGGATTTATTCTTAAAGAAGTTCTACCCACTCAGTATGACTAATCAGTTGAGAACTAAGATCGTGAGTTTTTCCCAAGTACACAATGAACCATTCCATGAAGCCTGGGTTCAATGACTTAATTCAGAAATGTCTTTGCCATGGCATTACAGAAGCGACCTTAGTCCTGACCTTGTTCTGTGGCATGACCCTGGAGATACAGGGTTAGTAAGTGGCGGAAGCTATCTGAACAATAATGAAGATGTCATATGGAAGATCCTGGAGCAGATGGTGGAAACAGGAAGATCTCAGGACACCAAGATGTTGGACATGTGAGCCCACGATGAGCCATTATGCAATAAATGTTATTGCACATATCATTCCCTGATCTGAAATGAAGAATAAATAATTTGCATAAATTGGTCCCTCTGTACAATTAGGGTTATGTACCATGGCTATCTTAATGATCATATAGTTGTTGATTCAATTATTGAATCATAGAAGCTGGTGCTTGGATGAATATCTAAAGAGTTAGATTGAGGACTCATCAAGCACCGTCAAATGATTATTAAGATGTGATCTCCAGCCTGAGTAGGAGATGTCAATCCTTTCTCACACAGGCTGATATCTGACTGACCTCTTGATGCAAGTCCTGTGCATAGGAATAGAGATTCAGAGGTGTCAGATTAGTTAGGTCAATGGGTTGACTTAATGAGATCGAGATAACCTAAATCCTATGTTGAATGCTGTCATAGCATAGGCACGCATCCTCTGACCGGAGACAGATGTATTACTATATGTCTAAGTATGTACATTTGGCAGACCTATAGGTTTATGGCCTAACCAAGGTCTATACACCGGTGAGCTGGTGTGCATATAAGGGCATATGAGTAATACAATCTCTCAAAGGGATCATACAGGTTCACTATTGAACCGAAAGACATGAGCTCACTCATGAGATATTGGAAAGAATCAAATTCCGTGCACGGTCGTCTCACTTTGGAAGATTGACTGAATTTGTAGGTTTGATATATACTTTTGGAAAGTATATGACCAAGACCTAGGTATGATATATGTTTTTGGAAAGTGTATGATCGATACCAAATCCCAATGATCAAATGAGAAACTTAGTGATCAAACCCTGAAGAAGACAGTGTAAAATTGATCTTGATCTTCGGGTTGACCATGGGTCTTCCAGTATGCAGGATGTACAGGTATTAGGAATACCTGAGGGTGATGTGATCATAAACGATTGTATAACCATGACGATTCCATTTCGAGGGAGTCATGAAACAGGTCTGGATTTTAGTGACTCCTCTCAGCAGAGAAGCAATCTGATCTTAGTCCAAGTGTTGGACATTGGTATGAATGAGATTCAAATTCAATGAGAAGATTAGATTTGCGGTCTTGATTTAATCAAGCATCTATGGGAGGTCCGTAAGATCTGGATTTGAGATGAGATCTCAACATCCAAGTCACTATTCATGGAACAATACAATTGCCCTTTCCCTATCTCCAAGTATCTGCAGAGAAAGCACATTATTCTTGAAAGGGTTCGAGAATAATTCATTTTATGAATTACATGTCCAAGCGAGAAGAACTTGATGATTAAATGAGATTTAATTATCAAGCATAATATGAAGGGGAATCATATTGTGAGAATAATTATCGAAGATAATTAAGTGGGATTTAATTATCAAGGATTGGAGAATGTGGATAATACTATCCATGATATTTGTGTATTATAAATATGGTTTATAATATACATATATTGAAGAGAGAGAATTTTTGTAAATAATATTTGTTAGTTATTAATGTGGATTGGATGCACATTAATTAATTAATTGGAAATGTAATTTACAAATTAGTTTGGGTTGTGAATATGATTCACATATTTATCAATGGCATGATTGAAATGTTCGCAAATTAATTTGGAATTAATTTGGTGGATATTTTTAATAATGATTATTAGAAATACATTGAAAAATAATAATATAAAATAAAAGGGAGATAAATAACCACCAAATGAGGTGGCATCACCAATGACATAGTCAAAGGTGACACCCCCTCATTTTTAGGAGGTAATTTTTTATCTCCCATTTATTATATTGTTATCTTTTAATAATTAATTTATGTTAAATTAAATTATGTTGATAATGTTGCAACATATATTTAATTTAAATATAAATTAATGTTGTTGGTTTTGAACCAACAACAATCTTGGCCATTGATTAATACATAGATCACCATAGCTGTTGGATCTATGTGTCCCATGGATTGAAATCAATTGGATCCTAAACTAATATATAAGGAGGGCTACCCTAGACTTTCAAAGGTACATCATTAAGAGTTGTAGAATCCTACTTCTCTCTCTCTCTCTCGTTCTCGTCAAGCCTCTCTCTCCCTCAATTTCAAGTGGCTGTCCACTTTGTGTATTGAGGAGGAGAGCATCTTGACTTCGCCTTCGACGACTCGAGGATCTACTTCTTCTTTGGAGTTTCTTACTCGAAAGGAAGACGACAAATTTCGTTTGATGGAATCAGGGGATCCATCGCTTGGATCTTCATCGAGGATTGCGGGAGGAACGTGACTCATCATCGTGCTCGCAAGTGCCTTCTTCGTGGATCGGACTTAAGACATGAGGATCTCTTGTTTGGGATCTATAGATCACAACCACGCTCCAAGAGGTATTCCTTATACTTTGTGATTTGATGAAACGATCCAAGAAGTTTTCTCATGATCATGTGGTTTCATCTTTTGATTTAAAATTTTTAATTT
Source organism: Ottelia alismoides (assembly GCA_037367405.1). Classification (NCBI taxonomy): domain Eukaryota; kingdom Viridiplantae; phylum Streptophyta; class Magnoliopsida; order Alismatales; family Hydrocharitaceae; genus Ottelia; species Ottelia alismoides. Next base: position 79,837 of record JAZKJV010011298.1, on the reverse strand, counting down.
CCGCCACATCTAGCGACTAGTGCGACTAGTTGCCCCGATCGCATACGATGCGATCAACACACTTCCGTGATGCGCTTAAAGATTCTCAATATCCTTCAAGTGGTATCAGAGCCATAGGTTGAATAAGGTTGGATATGATCCATAGACCTTGGACGATTTGGTTTTGAAAGGGTTGCGAAATTTTTGCTGCATTTCAATTTTCACACCTCTGTTTAATTGAATTTTTCGGTACTGTTTAAATCGTTTAAACAATAAATTTTCAATTGGTTTTTTCCCAATTAAATTAGGAAACCATAGGATCTGAGTTTATGAATTTTGGACTTCATTTGCAAAAGATATGGCCATTTAAATATGCATGTATTCACAGATGCAGGAACTACGGATCTAATCGTAATTAATGAGATAACTGGTTAATTACAGTTTTGCTCCGCCTCAAAATGCATGAATTATCACTTGGGTTCTTTAATAAATCAAATTGGAAATTTTAGGAAACTGATTTTGTATTTTTTATATTTAAATTGATCAAGATAAGTTAATTTTAGTGATTGGGGGTCACTGCTGGAAATTGACATCTTTTGATCATGAACCTTGTGATAAGTCATTCAAACATGATGATGAAAATTAGTTGCTAATTTTATGAAATAATTAGTGATAAATATTTGTGAAATATTTAAAGAGATAATTATTTCATTGAATGACATTTGCCTAACCATAATGATAAGATAGTTGATCTTAATCATTGGTTGATATGAATTCATCAACAAACAATGATTTCATGAAAAACCTTAGTTTATCCTACAATAGATGTAGGACAACATTTACATGAAAAACCTTTTTTCTTGAATAGGATTGGGGATTTGTTTAGCAAATCTCCTTATAATATAATTGAAATTGTTATATGGTATAATTTCAGTTGAAAAACCGATGAGCATCTCAAAGTACATGATGATCTATCTGACATTATCCTTTCATGAGGTGGATATGGTTCCTATTCGGAGAGCATTGGGGTCGCGGGTTCCAACGTATGTGGTCCGTCCCACTCTCGTCGATACTGGCCATGGCAGCAGGTAGGGACTGGATAATGCCGGAGAAGTCAGAGTGTATTTTTCTAATTATTAAAATTCGAATAATACGTACTTTGATATTATACCTAGTATTCAAGTAATAATCAAGTTTGTTGATTGATGATTGGATTAATGATGAATTTTATGTGATTAAATTAATTATATCTAATTAACACTCTATTATGAATAGATGTGTATTTCCCTTGGAAGAATTAATTATGTTAATATGATTCACGTTAATTAATTATTCAATTTGAATATGATATGGAGGATCACATAAGTGACATCCATGGTCTCCCGTCAAGGCAAAAGGATTCCGTCGCCAGTTGTTGTGTATAGGAGACGCATGTCCGAAGTGACAGATCCTATATATGATTTAATTGGATCGGGTTCTTTGCTTCTCGAAAGAGTAAGGCCATATACGTAGTGACCCCAATATCGGGTCCTCATATTATTGGGGCGATATTGGATTGCATATAACGAGTATTAAGCCTGTTGATTGTTGGTTCAATTAATGACGGGTCAACATCATCTTAGGGGTGGTGGGCCCGGGTGTTAAAGACCGAATTGGGAGATGCAAGTTGGACTTGCAAGGCGGAATGTGTTCCAACTTCTTTTTATCTGAGTCACAGGTTCTCATATTATTGGGATGTGACGAAGATAGGAAAGGAGATCCCAGATCTTGCTAGAGATATAATGGTTAGAATATCTCTTACATTGAAAGTGATTAAAGGAATGAACTTTCATTGTTGACAAGGCAAGATAGCTTTGATATAAAAATTCCTAAATCAAAGTAAAAACATGTATATATATAATATATATACCCTTATGCAAATTTTTTATTTCTGATAATCCTTCATTAAACCCACTCAATGTTACACTCAATGATAACCGGTAAAATATCATGGATTAGACTCATGATCCAGATATTGTACTTGCAATTGAACACATAATGTTTGTGATTGCAATGTGCAAGTTTCCTCAACATAATGAGGAATGACAATTAAATAAGACAATAAGACATCACCTTAGGGTTTGTATGTCTCTATAGTCTTCTTTCATCGAGTGTACTTTGGAAGTGACTTGTCGATGATGATCGTAATTGTCAAATAATCCTTATAAAATCTAAGAAGATGTTCTGGCATACATATGTGTTCTATACATTTAATCATGAATGACATGGTTCTCTGCATTATGCAGAATGGTGGCTCGAAAGAGATGATGCATTCAAAATGTTTGAATACCTACCTGAACCTAAGTCTCTAAGAGTTGAGATGTATGTAGATATGATGAGTGTTACATTCTACTGTCTAAACTCTAGTCATTCATGAAGCTTCATAATATTCATATTGTATGAATTTATTGAAGCATGTATAAATGTTGAAATGCTCTTGTATTGAATTTTTTGAATTCAACATAAGAGATTCTTTGTCTTGAACAATGGTTGTTTATAGATGAAGAGGGCGAAGTGGAAGCATGGGTCGGACCCGAGTATGAAGGAAAGTCAAAGAATTGACCTACTTCTGTGACTTCCATATGACATACAAAGAGTTGGATGAATGCCAATACTGCAATAAGTTCATGTGTTGATAGTATGACCATCAAATCTGTCTAAAATCCTTAGCGAAGGACTCAGATAGAGCATCGGAATAATCTACATATAATCATTGATTTTGACCTTCTTATTTCTTAAGATAAAGTCTGACAATTGTATCCCAATCTTCTAGTGACATTTGCAATTGGTTGCATATATATATTAGAAGATTAGAAATTTGATCTTAAGGTTTAATAGTCATCTACATGGATATTGATGTAATTGTTGCAGCAATCTCTATTGGATAGAAGGACTTCATATTCTCAGTGGGAGAGCCCTTAGTCTTAGAGAATATCTCTTTGATCTATATATTAGAATACCCTCATTGTTTGTTTCTAAATGTTGGAAATAAACATGAATTCTGAAATAGAACTATCATAAAGAGTTGTGATGGATATATTTCAGATAGTAATCTAACATGTAGTGGACTCCACAAAATTAGAAAAATTAATGAATGGTACATTAAGATTTCTAATACTGAAAATCAAACCTTATAAGATCAATAGGATGATGAAGATCATTTGACAATGATCTGGCATCAAGCCTTGGACATTTGTCTGTTGATTTGATCAATAGACTAGTAAGATATGAAATTTTAGAATGTCTAAAATTTCAAATCTTACATACTTGTGAATATAGTATTCAAAGTAAAATGTCCAAGACACCCTTCTCCGGGAAAGGTGTAAGATGTCGAGGTATTCAAGATCTCATACATATTGATGTATGTAGATCATCTATATCATAGTAAACATTATGGATATATGATATCTATTGATGATTACGTATGATATGAGATTTCTTCTCTTCACCTGAGAAACCTTTGAAATGTTCAAAGATTTCACAATTTTGGTTTAGAACGAAAGTTTGAAGAAAGATGAAATGAATTTGATCTAACCTAGGTAGCATGTACCTATTAGATAAATTCAAAGAATACCTTATGAAGATATGAATATCATTTCTATCTCACTCCTCCTGATAAACCTGAACTCAATAGAGTTGTAGGGAGATACAATTGGATCATGTATGACATGATTTGATCAATGATGAATTTTAGCATAATTATCCCTTAGTTTCTAGGTATATATGTGTAGTAGAGACTACAATATATATCCTTAATAAGGTTCCATGCATGTAAGCTGGAATCTAGCACTTGAGAGTGCTACTTCATTAGGAAAATAAAGGATGGTATTGGATACCTACTTTATGACCTTGAGATTCTTAGAAGATCTCATCTCTAAGAATGTGATTCTTATAGGATGACTCTCTTGAGAATCAAGATGAAAATGAAGGAACTCATTTAATATTGAGATGATGATAATGAGGCTCCTGAAATCGGAAACTAAAAGGACAATTAAAGATGAAGCACTAATATCTTTTCAAATGAGTTTGCGGATGTATTCCATGTGTCAGTTAAGTCTGACAATGATCGAACTTCATGTGATGAATCTCTTGAAGATCATGACATGAAAAGATGGATATTAGCGATAAAGTCTAAGGTAGACTTCGTATACAAGTGTTGTATATGGACTCTCGAGGATCCACCTATAAGGGTTATACCCGTTAAGGTGTAAATGGATCTTCAAAAGAAGAGGAAACCCGATGAGAACGTAGAGACCGTCAAAGCACAGTTCATAGCCATGAGCTACACACCGTAAGAGAAGACATTGCTTGCAATGAGGCTTGCTCTCCGGAAACCATGCTTAAAATCATCAGAATATTGCTAACCTTAGCTACACAACTTGATTGTTGCATATTCGAGATGTAAGCCAAGATTGGCTTCCTCTAAGAATACCTCTCTGAGGATATTCACATGAAGTAGCCCCAGGGCTTCATGATCGAGGAACGTAAGGTGTGAAAGCTAAAGATATTCATGTTTGGACTCAAATAAGCTTCTTGTAGTTGGAACATCAGATTTGATGAAATCATAAATGTTATGATTTCAGATAGAATCTTGATGTACCATGTGAAGCTTAGTGGGAGTGCCATTGTGTTCACCGTGCTAAATGTAGATAATATCCTAATCATTTGGAATGATATAAGGATGATAATAAGTGTTTTATAGACTGGCTATTCCATACCTTAAGATATGATCTCAAGAATACCTCTTAGAACTTAGTTCTGAAGTTGTTCAGAAGCAAATAAAAGAGCGTATTGGGACTGTCACATTTGTAGTACACCTTGGACATGTTCCATTTTTTTTGGAAATTCCAAGAAAGGCTTCCTTCCCTTAAGATTTGGTACTGACCTATCTAAAGGGATATCACCTCAAAGAGTTGAGGAAGTGAATGCCAGAACTACTTGCACTTGTGCATCAGTTACGAGAAGCTAAGTGTATGCTAGATGTGTACAAAAGCCAGATATCTGCCATGCAGTGGGAGTAGTAAAGTGTTGCTAATCTTACTATGGAGAGAAAACACTTTTGCAGTAATAACAAAATCTTCAAAGATGACAAGGCTTTAGAGATAGTGATCTCTAAGTCTTCAAGAAATTAAGACTTTTAGATAGAGATCTAAAAGGTCTTAACCGTGGATACCTTATGAGATACTGATCTCCAGGAATAAGCGTATTCTGATAAGGATTATGGAAATACTGGTTATAATAATTGAGCAATAGTGTCGAGGACACTATAAATGCTTTGACTAGATTAAGTATTGGTTGCATTAGATGCAACATTCACATTGGATGCGAGCACTGTTACTGGGGATATGAAAGTGCCGTAAAAGGACTTGGCATAGTCTTTTGGGAACAGAGTGACTGATCAGCTTACCTAGGTATTTCTAAATAGCCTATGATTGTCACATGAGTGTGGGTTTAAATTATTAGCCCATCAATGGCTCTTTGGGCTAGTGGGAGATTGTTGGACATGTGAGTCCATGGCGAGCCATTATGCAATAAATGTTATTGCACATATCATTCCCTGATCTGAAATGAAGAATAAATAATTTGCATAAATAGGTCACTCTATACAATTAGGGTTATGTACCATGGCTATCTTAATGATCATACAACTGTTGATTCAATTATTAAATCATAGAGGTTGGTGCTTGGATGAATATCTAAAGAGTTAGATTGAGGACTCATCAAGCACCGTCAAATGATTGTTAAGATGTGATCTCCAGCCTGAGTAGGAGATGGCAATCCTTTCTCACATAGGCTGATATCTAACTGACCTCTTGATGCAGGTCCTCTGCATAGGAATAGATATTCGGAGGTGTCAGATTAGTTAGGTCAATGGGTTGACTTAACAAGATCGAGATAACCTAAGTCCTATGTTGAATGTTGTCACAGCATAGGCACGCATCCTCTGACCGAAGACAGATGTATTACTATATGTCTGAGTATGTACATTTGGCAGACCAATAGGTTGATGGCCTAAGCAAGGTCTATACACCGACGAGCTGGTGTACATATAAGGGCATATGAGTAATAGGATCTCTCAAAGGGATCATACAGGTTCACTACTGAATCAGAAGACGTGCTCACTCATGAGATATTGGGAAGAATCAAATTTCGTGCACGGTCGTCTCACTTTGGAGGCTTGACTGAATTTGTAGGTTTGATATATACATTTGAAAAGTATATGATCAAGACCTAGGTATGATATATGCTTTTGGAAAGTATATGATCTATACCAAGTCCCAATGATCAAATGAGAAACTTAGTTATTAAACCCTGAAGAAGACAATGTAAAATTGATCTTGATCTTCGGGTTGACCATGGGTCTTCCAATATGCAGGATGTACAGGTATTGGGAATACCTGAGGGTGATGTGATCATAAACGATTGTATAACCATGACGATTCCATTCCGAGGGAGTGATGAAACAGGTCTGGATTTTAGTGACACCTCTCAGCAGAGAAGCAATCTGATCTTAGTCCAAGTGTTGGACATTGGTCTGAATGAGATTCAGATTCAATGAGAAGATTAGATTTGCGATCTTGATTTAATCAAGTATCTATGGGAGGTCCGTAAGATCTGTATTTGAGATGAGATCTCAACATCCAAGTCACTATACGTGGAACAATACAATCGCCTTGTCCTTATCTCCAAGTATCTGCGGAGAAAGCATATTTTTCTTGAAAGGGTTCGAGAATAATCCATTTGATGAATTACATATCCAAGCAAGAAGGACTTGATGATTAAATGAGATTTAATTATCAAGCATAATATGAATGGGATTCATATTGTGAGAATAATTATCCAAGATAATTAAATGGGATTTAATTATCAAGGATTGGAGAATGTGGATAATACTATCCACGATATTTGTGTATTATACATATGATTTATAATATACATATATTGAAGAGAGAGAATTTTTGTAAATAACATTTGTTAATTATTAATGTGGATTGGATGCACATTAATTAATTAATTGGAAATGTAATTTACAAATTAGTTTGGGTTGTGAATATGATTCACATATTTATCAATGACATGATTGAAATGTTCACAAATTATTTTGGAATTAATTTGGTGGATATTTTTAATAATGATTATTACAAATGCATTGACAAATAATAATATAAAAAAGGGAGATAAATAACCACTAAATGAGGTGGCATCACCAATGACATAGTCAAAGGTGACACCCCCTCATTTTTAGGAGGTAATTTGTTATCTCTCCTTTATTATATTGTTATCTCTTAATAATTAATTTATGTTAAATTAAATTATGTCGATAATGTTGCAACATATATTTAATTTAAATATAAATTAATGTTGTTGGTTTTTTAACCAACAACAATCTTGGCCATCGATTAATACATAGATCACCATAGCTGTTGGATCTATGTGTCCCAAGGATTGAGATCCATTGGATCCTAAACTAATATATAAGGAGGGCTACCCTAGTCTTTCAAAGGTACATCATTAAGAGTTGTAGAAGCCTACTTCTCTCTCTCTCTCTCATTCTCGTTTATCCTCTCTCTCCCTCAATTTCAAGTGGCTGTCCACTTTGTGTATTGAAGAGGAGAGCATCTTGCCTTCGCCTTTGACGACTCAAGGATCTCCTTCTTCTTTGGAGTTGCTTACTCTAAAGGAAGACGACGGATTTCGTTTGACAAAATCAGGGTATCCATCGCTTGGATCTTCATCGAGGATTACGGGAGGAATGCGACTCATCATCGTGCCCGCAAGTGCGTTCTTCGTGGATCGGACTTAAGACATGAGGATCTCTTGTTTGGGATCTCACGATTACAACCACACTCCAAGAGGTATTCCTTATACTTTGTGGTTTGGTGAAACGATCCGAGAAGTGTTCTCGTGATCATGTCATTTCATCTTTTGATTTAAAATTTTTAATTTCCGCCACATCTAGCGACTAGTGCGACTAGTTGCCCCGATCGCATACGATGCGATCAACACGCTTCCGTGTTGCGCTTAAGGATTCTCAATATCCTTCACAAGGCCTATCAGTTGTCTCCCTTAATACTATCCAACGAGACATCAAGGAGGATTGTTGTGGATCTGACAGAGGACCTCATCCCCAGCATGGGGATAATAGCTGACAAGTTAACCATGGTCGAGCAGATTCATAAGAGGGTCACTGACCTTGAGGCACTCTCGCGATTGCCGAAACAAGTGGAGGAACTAATTGAGAAGGTAGCCAAGATACGGCTACCTGCCCCATCTGCACCACCTGTACATGTACACCGAGTTCATCTTGTATAGGAACAAGCACCGAGGCCTCAGAGTAGCTGGGTAGAGGAGCATCAGTATACTCTGCAGGAGCAGCACACACCCCCACAAGTGGAGACTGGATACGAGGAGCCTCCACAAGTGTTCGAGATCAACGGGCTGTGGTACAACCATGACCCCGTCGGTAGACAGTAGGGGATAGGGAACAATCAGTCTCACTGACCTTCCCTAGCTTACCAGGAAACCAGCTCCGTCCCCGCACCGCGCTTCGTACAATCCCGGCCTGGACAAGGGTATCAGCCACAGCAGCACTAGCAACAACGCACTTTCCACTCGGGCCAGCATGGCCCTAGACCACCTTCCCATCAACAGCAGTATCGGCATGGCCAACAGGACCAATATAGGAACTCATCCTCTAGTCAGTAGCAGCAAGCCCTGTCCACAAGCGAATTGGAGTCCCTCACCTTAGCGATCAAGACCCTGACTGATGGGGTCCAACAGATACAGAATGATTGTATGGATATTAGGACTGATCTGAACTGCGTTTCATGCAAACAGGATCAGTAAATGGTTCCAAGGGCCCCAATTACCGCCCAGGTTCAGGCTAACCCAAATAGTCTGAATCAAGGTCAGAACCGACCTCGAGATTAGGTATACTATTTAGATAACTCTTTATCTGAACATGAGATCCTTTCATACGATAATGTTAATCATATGTCCCTTAGGAGCGGAAGGACCATGATCGTACCTGATCGAGCACAGGCACTAGGAAGACGCTGCCAAGTCACTACCTGAGGAGAACTTAGAGGCAGAGGAGCAAAACCACCACCACCACTATCAGAAGAAGAGGACCTCTAAGTCCTCGAAGAAGAAGGGGAACAACACCCGCAATGAGTCCGACGAGACCGATGACGAGCCCGCACCTCCATCTGAGGAGGATGTCCCAACAGTTGCGAAAGACTCATCACTGGTTTCGCAGCAGAAATTTTCTTTTAGTCAGAGTCAGAGTCAGAGTCCGAGTCAGTATCAGTGTCAGAGTCATGTATAGAACTCAGTTCTTCATTTAAATGAAAAAATTCAGTTTCAGAATCTGAGTTAGCATCAATAATCCCTTTCCCCTGAGCTCTCAAGGGTGAAAAGAGGAAAACCAAAAAAATACAAAAAGATGACCCTGAGAGGCAGAATTCTGTAACAAATACATCAAGGTCACAATCCCTTTTGATAAGTATGTGGAAATGACACCTACATTCCAGAAGTACCTTAAGGTGTGATGCACACCTACTAGGGTTAGCAGGATGTCCAAAAGCCGTGTTGAGAAATACGTTCTATCCGTAGCCACTACTTGCACAATAAAGAATGCATTTCGAGGAAACGAAGAGACATAGGTGCACATTATGTGGTGAGTCATGTTGATGACATTGCGTTTGCATGTACTCTCCTAGATAAAGGCTCATTAATTATCTTGATGCTTACATCCCTCTACGAGCAACTTAATCTCGGACCTCTTAGGAAATCCAAAGCACTACTTTAGTTTGCAGATAAATCCACCGAGAGGTCCCAAGGAGAATTAGGGAACGTTATAATCAAAGTCGAGGGTCAGAAGTACATGGTGGACTTTATAGTCCTTGATATGGAGACCCCTCGAAATTGGAGAGATTCCCAGATCATAATTGGAAAGCCCTTCCTCAGAACAACATGGGCCTTATTTGATTATAAGATCGGGAAGATTCAGTTCCAAACTCTAGGCGAAGATGCGGAACTTGAGATGAAGTAGACCAGGTGGTAAAGGCCGGATTCATAATCCAACATCGAATACTCTTTGTCTGAAGCATATTGTATTCATGTAGACACAATTGGGCCATGGAGACAGAACCCAGCAAGCACCGATGAGTCACTCTCCTCCGGAGAAGATCCTGTGCATGAGTTAGTCCTTCCCTCTCTTGGCCAACCTTAGGAACGAATATAATAGAAAATTTGCATCCCCCTACATCTTTGATGGCGTAGAGGCCCATCTAGGCATGTTAGTCCTTCCCTCTCTTGGCCAATTAGAAGATGCTGATGAATCGGACGTGGCTTTAGCCGATCGCTTGGAAACCTTTGACGATCCGACTGCAGAGCTGAATGAGTTGGATGCAACAATTTCAAGACAGATCCAGCCACTACCAGCACAAAACCAGATTCGATTGAGCCAGACTTCCTTGATGATCACACCGTACCTGAGCTTAAACTTTTACCCACAACATTGAAATACACTTTCCTTGCAGGACATGAGAAGAAATATCCGATCATCATCAGCTCACGATTGACCAAGGAGCAGGAATCTCGCTTTATAGAGATCCTAGAAAAAATCGCAAGGTGATAGGCTAGAGCATTTTCGATCTATCCGGGATAAATCCTGCTCTGTGTTGGCACCATATCTACTTAGAAAATGAGGCTAAACACTCTCGTGAATTCCAACATAGGTTGAATCCAAATTTACGAGAGGTCATGAAGAAGGATATAGAGAAATGGTGTGATGCGGGATTTATTTATCGCATCTCTGATTCTAAATGGGTGGCACTGATCCATGTTGTCTCAAAAAAGTCAGGAATTCAGACGATCACCAATGAGGAATGAGAGGAGATCATGACACGAGTACCCACGTCGGGGCACGTCTGTGTGGATTACAGACGCCTGAATGCTGCGACGAAGAAGCATCATTTCCCCCTACCACTCATTGATCATATCTTAGAGAGATTAGCGGGGAAAGAATTCTTCTATTTCTTAGACGGGTTCTCGGGCTATAATTAAGTAGTTATTGATCCTAAGGACAAGAAGAAAACCACGTTCACATGCCCCTTTGGTACCTATGCTTTCAGGCGCGTGCCCTTTGGGTTATGTAATGCTCCAGGTACTTTTCAAAGGTGCATGATTGTTGTATTCGTTGAAATGGTCGGTGAATTCCTGGAAGTCTTCATGGATAACTTCTCGTCCATGGTGATTCCTTCGATTCATGTCTTAGGAATCTGTACCGAGTCCTAAAGCAGTATTGTGCAGTCAATCTGGTGCTCTCATGGTAGAAAAGTTACTTCATGGTGACAGAGGGCATTGTGTTTGGACGCATCATCTCCAAGAGAGGAATGGAAGTTGACCCTACCAAGGGGGATGTGATCAGATAACTCAAGCCACCAACCAACATGAAACAGTTGTCGTCCTTTCTCGGGCATGTTGGATTTTATCAGAGATTTATCAAGGATTTTTTGAAGATTGCCCGACCGCTAACTAAGCTTTTAGGCAAAGACATGGAGTTCATTGTCGATCACAAATGTCTCGAAGCCTTTAAACAATTACAAAAGATGATCATGGATGCCCGATCCTACAAACCCTAGATTGGCCTCTACCTTTTGAGATCATGACGGATGCCTCAGACTTCACTGTTGGGGCTGTGCTAGGATAGAGGAGGGATGGCATCCCGTTCGCCATTCACTACGCAAGCAAAGTACTCAATACTGCTCAGTGTAACTATGCAATTACAGAAAAGGAGATGCTTGCAGTAGTGTTCGCCTTGGATAAGTTCAAATCTCCCTAAATTGGATCCAAGGTGATTGTGTTCACTGACCATACAACACTATAGTACTTAATGGAAAAGAAGGACGCGAAGGCATGTCTTCTTAAGTATATTATGCTTATCCAAAAGTTTGATTTGGACATTTGTGATAAACCTAGAAAGAAGAATGTAGTAACTTATTACCTCCCATCTCGAGGATCTTAATGCTTCTAATGATATGCCGATTCAAGACTCCTTCCTTGATGAGTCGATTTTTGTTGTTGACTCACTCCCATGGTACACCAATATCGTGAACTATCTTGTCTCCAATAAAGTTCTCGAAAATTAGCCCAAGAGCCACATAGACCGACTGAAGTCAGATTCAAGACATTACCATTGGGAGGATCCGATCCTTTACTTTGAAGGACCAGATTGTGTCTGGAGACGATGTATTCCTCAGTAGGAATATCAGAGTGTCCTTACTTTATGCCACAGTCTAGAGGTAGGAGGACACCACTCCGGGAAGAGGACCGCATGGAAGGTACTTCAGTGTGGTTTATACTAGCCGACTCTGGTTTGTGATGCAAACACCTTTGCGAAGTCGTACCCAGTATGCCAGCGAATGGGAGGAACCGTTGGTTCCAAGGACGGGATGCCTATGAAGCCTATCATCATTTATGATGTCTTTGATGCCTGGGGCATCGACTTCATAGGCCCATTCCCTATCAGGCACGTATTCGAATACAAACTTCTAGTGGTAGATTATCTGTCAATGTGGGTGGAGGCTATCCTAATTCGAGCCGCAAACAGCAGGACTGTCTGTAAATTCAATAGAGATTATATCATCTTTAGGTTCGGAATCCCCAAAGTGTTGATATCCGATGGGGGTAGCCATTTTGAGAATAGAAATGCGAAGAAACTGTTAAAGGATTACGACATCGAATACCGTGTCGCTAGTCCTTACCTCCCATAGACCAATGGCATGGCAGATGTGTCGAATAGGGAGGTAAAAACCATATTACAAAAGCTTGTCTGTCCAAACAGGAAGGACTAGTCTCAGATCTTGGATTAGGTTCTTTGGGCTTATAGGACAGCTTACAAGACAACGTTAGGAACCTCTCCATTTAGGATGGTATTTGGAAAGATGTGCCATTTTCTCACAGAATTAGTGCACAAATCAGAATGGGCAATCAAGAAGGTCAACTGGAACACACACCTAGGGCAGAAACAGAGAGAGATGAATCTGAATGAACTTGTGGAAGTCAGAAACTGAGCATACGACAACAATTTGGTGTACAAGGACAAAGTAAAGCATTGGCAAGATAGATATATTAGACTAAATACTTTTGTTCATGGATAGAAGATATGGTTGTTCAATGCAAGGCTGAAGGTTTTCCAAGGCAAGTTGAAATCCAAGTGGACATGCCCATTTATAGTTTGTGTTGTGCATGATAGTGGATGCGTAGAAATCTCATATCTCCCAGATGAAGCACAAACATTCCTAGTCAATGGACTACTACTGAAGCACTTTGTCGAACCCAATGAATAGTTAGTCCATGTTGAGGAGATTGTATTCATGCACGAGACAAACTCAGCAGATACACATAGAGCTGCGCATGAAACCTTGCAACAATGAGTTCTCGCCAACATTAGCATCAAGAAAGATTAAGACCGCGATCCTTGTGTATACCCACTATTCCTGTATATTCTCCCCTCACTCCCACGACTCTAATCACTCGCTCCAGCTTCATATATTTCATCTACGACTACATTTATGATGACCACATCCTGAGTATGGGGGGGGGGGAGAATCACCTGAGTCCGTACACTATTCACTGTACATCCTCCAATCTCATCGGTCCTCATACTTAATCTTGTCCTATACTTAGGCTGACCTGAGTCTAAGTATAGGGGGGACCAATGACCATCATGTATATACTCTTATACTCTCCCTCTTGACCTCGTCCACCCCGTTTTTGATCTCTGTTTACACTTAGCCTGCCAAGCCTAAGTATATGGAGGCAGGACGACTTCTATACATTTTATTCTCCTACGCTTAGCACGAGCTATGTCATCTTCCCCGCTTTTCATGCTCTGAGGACATAGCACACGCTAAGTATAGGGGGGCGTGTATTTATTATATATATACTTTACCCATAACCCGTACTTTCATGTATTTTTTATTTATACTATACAATAATGACGGGGGAGGGGGGGGGGTAAAAATTGAGAAAAATTGAGAAAGTTTTTTTGTAAAGTACACATATATTTGTACTATACTTGTATATTCTGAAAAGAAAAAAAAAATCAAAATCAAGGGCTTCTTATTTACTCTTGCATATCGTCTCTGCATTTAAAAAGAAAGAAAAGAGTCTTACACTTCATTCATAGCATGTCATCTACATCTCATCTGCATATCTAGCATATGCAAAGTGAAAAGCTAGTGGGTTATGAACCATGTTATGAGTAGATGTTGAGGAGGGACTTGATCTGACCTTAATCCACCTGATTTCAGAGGAACCTTATAGGAACTAGAGTTAAGATTTCTCAGGTCAAGTGACTTAATTCTTTGAGTCCGCAAGTCTATGTTCACATGTCATCTTGATTAGTCTAAGTAGAATATCTCGTGTACATGCATGACTCTTTTAGACAGTGATCTAACTTTGACAAACACAATGCACGTAGCTCTTCATTGATAAGGTGGTGAGGAGGTATAATCCTTTAGCTTGGAGTAGCACCGGGGTGGAAACATCTGTCCTCCTCTAGGGAGGGTAGTGCATCTCAACCTAGTCTAGTGGTGTTGACGTCTAAGGATGGGATGTTGTGGGTTGCAATAATGCTTCAAAAGAGGGATAGTCTACTGGCTTAAGAGGAAAAACTCCTGATGTACATGCTGCACCTTGTATATAGTTCGAATAATAATAATAATAATAATAATAATAATAATAATAATAGTAATAAAGTATTGCAAGAAACTCCAAAAAAATGAATAAGATAGGCCAAAGTGAAAATAAAATACCTGTCGGAGTATGTATATTAGCAAGAAGTATGCAACTGGATGACTTGACTGCATTGGTCATGCATCCTGGGATAGGTAGCAACACTGGCTACCGGCCATTCTTTTCTCCACCCCCTCCTCTTGAACTAGTCGCACTTGAACTTAGAAGGGAATACCCCACTCCTTGAGGAAAGAGTTACTAGATCGGGGAATTAGAGTTACATTGTTAGAGTAGGCTGCTTCTTAGCCATTTCTGATGTGGAGAGTTATTTCACACTTACACCGTACAAGTAATAATCATAGTCATCAGAAATTTGCGTTTGAGGATTTGTTTTGACCTGACTATTAAGGCATCTCAAATAGAAGACTTGTCGAACTTGAAGTCTGTTAGGTCTTAAGTTCAGATCCCAATAAGGTTCCACCACACAATTAATCCAAAGGTCGAGTCAAGATCTAATTTCAACTTTTGGTCATGACCTTGATAAGGAACCCAATTTCATTTCACTATTGCATTACATTTTAGTTGCTCGAGGACGAGCAAAGTTTAAGTATAGGGGGTTCATGAATCTGTGATTTATCACTCTTAAATTTGAAAATAAAGCCTTGTTCCCAAGCAATTAGGAGCATATTTCCAAAAAAAAATCGCATAATTAGCATTCATGCATGCATTGATAACACTTGTACCTTAGAATTTGCATTAAATGAGAAGCCCACACCACTTGTAAAATTCACCCTATATGTATATATTTTACACTAACTATAAATTCCATAAATTCACTCTATATTGTATATACTACTAACTAATAATATAAGAAAAATACCAAAAAAATGCTAACTTGAATAATTGCCCAAGAAAACCCCAAACCCAGTGGGAGACCTTGGACCATAGAATGCACATATCCCTCTCATACAACCTCCAATCTAGGTCTACTCACTTTTGAAGTAGCATACATCAGAGACCTTCAAAATGAGACTAATTTCATTTAAATCGGAGCTCGTATGCAAAACATGGGTTTTGGGACCCCATTGTACACTATATGTATGTATATTTATACCCTTGTACTTTATTAATTTATTTGACTCGTTTAAGTTTTCAGTCAAAATGAAACTTGTAGATCTCATCGAGATCTACAACTTTCAAGTTTTAAGTTTTTCCAAATTCGGCCATCTTCTCACTCTTATCTCACTTTATCTTTCAGCCAACCTGATTGGGCCACGTGGCGCACTCTGGCTGCGCCACGCGACCCACTCCATTGACTTCCACGCACCCCATTCCCTGAGCCATCCGATCATTCACCCTCTCTCTGGATCTTGGCCATCCATGCCACATCATCTTTTAACCGTCCGATCGGTCCCTAGATCTCATCCAGACTGCACATCTCCGCCTTAACCATAACACTCAACGTGGAAGGCTCATGGCCGCTGGATCTTAGCCCTGATGATTAGATCTCACCCACTCACTCCCGCTAAATCACAACCCTTCGATCCTACGCCAAATCTAATCCCCACCGTTCTTCAGCTTCGCGCTTCCATGCTGACACGTGGCTACATCACGACTTTCTGATCGCACCGCTCCGATCTAATCCTGACCGTCTCCTCGCGCCCAACTCCTGACCGTTGGATCACTATATCCAAAGGCTAAAAAGTCGTTGTCTACCTCCCGCCGGAGCCTCGCCCACGTCTCCCACCTCGTGATCGTTGTGCTTCCTTTCTATTTATGGTGCCACTCAAGTCACCATCTCCACACTCTTTCACTTCCACGATGTAGCCCATGCCTCCCTCATCCTCGCCGACCTCCATGACCTCCATGAAACTCGACCCCGTCACTCCACATGCTCTGTGATCCTCGTCACCCCATCACTTGCACCTCCACCTTCTCCCTTTAAATGATCCACCACAGGCCACTTTCCACCGCATCCTCCCCTGCAGAGGGATACGCGGAGCTCCTATCCTCCATTTGGTGGCATCAATTAGGCGAGAAATTGAGCAACGTCAACCCTATCTTCTCCGGTGAGATCCACAGAATAGCCACCGTGCCGCAGCGTCGTCGACGAGCTGCACGAGCTCGGGCCAGCTGCCGACCCTTGAGCGAGGACCAGGAGCTCCTCTCCAAGCTTCTCCCCCAAGTAGCATCCTCCATTGTCCTCTCCGATCTCCATCTTCTCCCCCTTCGATATTCTCAGATTGTTTTCCGCTTCTCCTCGCATCTTAATGCTTCTCCGACCATCCTCTGAGCTCCACCCTTGGAGTACTCACCTTCGTATGCTACTCCATTCACTCCGACAACACCTCTCACCCCCCTTCCAACCAAAGCTCCACCGCCATGGCAGAGGAGGACCATCAGCCACCCATCGTTTCTCTCCCAGGCCTCTCATTGCACTCCTTGCACTTCCAGGAGCACGAGCGTTTGTTTTTCTAGCACGATCTAACCCTACTGGCACACTTCTTGTCACTGATCAGACGCATCACCGGAGCTTCTTCGAGCTTCACCATCTTCGACCTACGGACCACCTCTATCTCGCTTAGACGCACCAACGACTCCCCGATGCTCCCATGACTGCTTCCAGCTACTCATGAGTCGCCAGCAACATTCACCAACCACGGAGGAGGGTGACAGAGCAAGATCCACTTCACCGGAGCCCTGCCAAGTCCGCCGCAAGAGGCAGCGGTCCGGAGGAACAAGAAGCACAGCTACTGTCCGATCCCCTTGATCGGACGGTCCTGATCAAGCCACGTCGCCTGCTTCACACCACCATTGGATCAGGGGGATCCAACGACCATAACTATGCCACGTAGCCTTCGCCTTCGAGCTCCGGCAACTATCCGATCTCGCGAGGATCGGACTATCCACGTCATGCCACGTCGACCGCATTAGCCACCATTAGATCTACCATGATCTAACAGTTCTCAAACAGCCATGTCACCTCGCCCCAGGAGCCATCAACCACCGTTAGATATATCTTGATCTGACAGTTCTTGATACGCCACTTCACACCCTCCAAGCCTTTTCCCCGAACCTAGGCTTGGAGCACCCGAAGTCTCCTGAGCCTAGTACCTCACATGTTCCTCACGCGCGGGTTGGGTAAATTTCAGAGAGGTCCCTGCAAGTTTCAAGAATTTCAAATTAGTCCCTGCCACACACGTCACGTGTTCTCGTGGACAAATTGCATCCATACCCCAATATTATTGGTATTTGCACTTTAGTCCTCGTATACACGTTGTATTTTTAGAAATTTTATTTCTTGTATTTGCATTTTGGTCCATGTCTTTGCATCATATTTAGGGGTCCATATTGAATCATTTTTAATTTCTAAAAATTGTATGTTGTAGCTTAACTTGTCCTCTATCTTGTTGACACGTGTCTTATTTTTATGAGCCACCTTGATTTTAATAATATTAATTTGGTGAAATTCGATATATTTTGCCCATTGTGTACCTTTTATTTAGTATTAAATTCTCTATTACTCCAAAAATCCTCATCAAATCACATTAGACCTAGATAAATTGCTCTACGCTATGCCCAAAAATCATTACATTTGCACGCATCACGAGGCCTGAATAAATCAAACAATTATTTGCTTAATTGACTTTTAATAGGTCCAATACACATAGATTTTTAGGTTTATCAATTTTCCTGGATTTCTCTTACTTAGACTTATATAAGATAAATTTTATATCTAAAAATAATGTCTCTTGGTATTGATTAAAATTAGTTTTGTGAAAACTACCCTGCATTTATCTTTAATTCATAGTAAATTCATTTATAGTCGAAAAAATCCCAAAAA
This sequence comes from Ottelia alismoides, assembly GCA_037367405.1. NCBI lineage: Eukaryota > Viridiplantae > Streptophyta > Magnoliopsida > Alismatales > Hydrocharitaceae > Ottelia > Ottelia alismoides. The sequence goes on along the minus strand of JAZKJV010011298.1, from coordinate 61,230 downwards.
ATCATAGTAGCTTAATTTTATTGCATTTCATATTTTGGCCAAGTTTCAAATTTTTTGGTCTTAATTGGACCATCTTTAAAATTTAACCTTAATGTTTTGTTTGAAATTGAATTGTCTTTCTTTTAACTTCCATAAAAAAATAATCTTCTGAAAATCAGACCTCCAAATTAACTAAAGATTTGCCTAAGGAGAAAGCTGACTCCTTGAGTTCGAACTTGGGCTTGCCCCATTAAAATAAAAATATGCCGCTCACACTTAATTCGATATTAATTGAACTGGTTTTTGATAAGTCTCGATTTACCTGAGTACAACGAATGACAACAATTAATTGGATCATTAATCCAGTTGAATTAGGTAGGGTAATTCGAGGATCGTTAGCTGCTCTGGAATCTGCATGTAATATGCATGCTGGACGGGTTGGGGAGGCAGAAGGCTCGATTGAGGAGGTCGTGTCAGTGTTGGCTCCTTCGTCTTAGAAGGCATCTCAGTAGTGGTAGACATAGAGTTGCAGGCACTGGCATTCAATGCCAGAATGAGCTGCTCCAGCTGTTGGAAAATCAGATCGAGCTTCTCCAAGCCCTGGGTCCTTTTCTCAATGATTGAAAGTTTTTCAATGTCCTGCAACCTCTTCTCAATGATATTAGCTTTGGACAGGTGGCTCCCTATAATGCTCAGGTTAGAGCTTTCGTCCCTATCCTCTACATGAGTAGCTATGTTGACTGGTCTGTGGCTAACTGTTGGCATCTTTATGTATGCATGGTATGAGGATTGAGCTACCTCTCCTTCGTCTGTCTCCTCAAAAATATCCTAGATTACATCCTCATCCATATTGAAATTCCATCAACAACATGCGACATCTACTAGCTTTTTGCCATAAATTTTCATCCCACCATTGAAATGTTGAACGAGAATCGTCTTGGGAATATTGTAGTGGAGGCACTTCTCTTGAAAGTCTTTAAATCTCTCCCTCACTCCTTGTATTGTCTCATGGGGCTACTGGATAAAGCTGGAAATGCGGGCACACTTCTAGTTCAAGAGACAAAGAGGATAAAGCTTCATTTAGAGCAATTTTTTGGGAAAAGGAGACCGACGGGTTGCCCATTTATGAAGGAACACATATTTCAACTCCTCTACCCGAATAATCGACCTAATACAGGGCCTTGTCTTGGAGGCTGAAAGGAAAGACAATCATCTTAACTATCCCTAGAGAGATATTAGGGAAGTGTGCTATGGCACAGATGTAGACAAACTGTTGCAGGTGGATATATGGTTCTTCTGTCATTTTCCCATGGAAAGTTGGGAGTAGGGATAGGAATTGCGGCTTCAGCTAGAAATGGGCATGAATGGGTGGAATTTGAATCCACTCGATGACATGTTCTACCCAAGGGTTTTAAGTCTCCTTAAAAGTGGGCTTTGAATACTGTCTTGCCTCTCTCCTTCCACCAAGGGGTCCTCTTACTGACATGTTGTCTTCTACATCATCCATATGGAGGTCATCCTCTCTGTTCATGCCATCCTCTTATCTGGCGTCTCTCTCATCAGTCCTTCTCCTTAGATAATTAAGCATCTCCTGGAAGGCGACCTGGGCTAATCCTGTTAGACTTGTGAGCCCTGGGCGAACCATTCTTACAATAAATGTTATTGTAATATTTAAGTTTATCAATAAAAGTTATTGATGTTTCACTCCCTTTCTGAAATTATATGAATGAATGCACTATAAGGTCCCTCTGTACAATTAGGGTTATGTACCATGGCCAGCTTGATGATCACACAGCTGTTGATTCATTAAAGGAATCATAGAGGCTGGTGTTTGGATGAACATCTAAAGAGTTAGATAGAGGACTCATCAAGCACCGTTAAATGATTGTCAAGTGGAGATCTCCAGCCTGAGTAGGAGATGGCAATCCTTTCTCACATAGGCTGATATCTGACCGACCTCTTGATGCAGGTCCTCTGCATGGGAATAGTGATTCGGAGGTGTCAGATTAGTTAGGTCAATGGGTTGACCTAACGAGATCGAGATAACCTAAGTCCTATGTTGAATGCTGTCACAGCATAAGCACGCATCCTTTGACCGGAGACAGATATATTGCTATATATTTGAGTATGTACATTTGGCAGACCAATAGGTTGATGACCTAACCAAGGTCTATACACCGACGAGCTGGTGTGCATATAAGGGTATATGAGCAATATGATCTCTCAAAGGGATCATACAGGTTCACTTGTGAACCGGAAGACATGAGCTCACTCATGAGGTATTGGGACCGATCAAATTCCATGCATGGTCGTCATGCTTTGGAAGCATGACATGAATTTGAAGGTATGATATATGCTTTGGGAAAGCATATGATCGATACCAAATCCCAATGACCAAGATTGAGAAACTTAATGATTAAACCCTGAAGAAGACAGTATAAAATGATCTTGATCTTCGGGTTGATCATGGGTCTTCCAGTATGCAGGATGTACAGGTATTGGGAATACCTGAAGGGTGATGTGATCATAAACGATTGTATATCCATGACGCTTCCATTCCGAGGGAGTGATGAAACAGGTCTGGATTTTAGTGACTCCTTTCAGTAGAGAAGCAATCCGATCTTAAGTGTTGGACATTGGTCTGAATGGGATTCAGATTCAATGAGAAGATTGGATTTGCGGTCTTGATTTAATCAAGCATCTGTGGGAGGTTCGTTCGATCTGGATTTGAGATAATATCTCAACATCCAAGTCACTATACATGGAATAATACAATCGCCCTGTCCTTATCTCCAAGTATCTGCGGAGAAAGCACATTATTCTTGAAAGGGTTCAAGAATAATTCTTTTGATGAAATATCCAAGCAAGGACTTGATGATTAAATGTGATTTAATTATCAAGATTAAATATGAATATGATTCATATTATGAAAATGATTATCTAAGATAATTAAATTGGATTTAATTATCAAGGATTAAGAGAATGTGGATAACACTATCCATGATATATGTGTGTTATAAATATGATTTATAATATACATATATAAGAGAGAGAATTTATGTAAATAGCATTTGTTAATTAATAATGTGGATTGGATTCACATTTATTAATTAATTGGAAATGCAATTTACTAATTAGTTTGGGTTGTGAATATGATTCACATAATATTCAATGGCATGATTGAAATATTCACAAATTAATTTGGAATTAATTTGATGAATATTTTTTTGTGATTAATTAAGAAATAATAAGATAAATAAAAGGGAGCCAAATAACCACCATGCATAGGTGGCGTCACCCATGAATTGTTCATGGGTGACGCCCCCTATTTTTGAGGGTGGTTGTTGACTCCATTTTAATTATCACATTATCTCTTAATTGGTTAATGATAATTATGTTGATAATATTGCAACATGTTTTAATCAATCATAGCCATTGATTTAGCATGGACCAAGCATAGCCCTTGGATCCATGTGTCCCATGGATTGAGATCCATTGGATTCTAAACTAGTATAAAAGGAGGGCTAGGGTAGCCTTTCCAAGTTACAACAACATTCTTGAGTTGAAGAACACTATACTCTCTCTCTCATTCTCGTGTGGGCTCTCCTTAATATTCAAGTGGCCGTCCACTTTGTGTATTGGGAAGGAGAGCATTTCGGCTTCGCTTGGATCTTCGTCAAAGGATTGCGGGAAGGACGCGACTCATCATCGTGCCCGCAAGCGCATTCTCCGTGGGTCGGACTTAAGATAGGAGGATCTCTACTTTGAGATCTCGCGATCACAACCACGCTTCAAGAGGTATTCCTTGTACTTTGTGGTTTGATGAAACGATCCGAGAAGTGTTCTCGTGATCATGTGGTTTCATCTTTAAAGTTAAATTTTTAATTTCCGCTGCATCTAGCATCTAGTACGACTAGTTGCTCCGATCGCATACGATGCGATCAACACGCTTCCGTGATGCGCTTAAGGATTCACAATATCCTTCAAGTGGTATCAAAGCCATAGGTCTAATAAGGTTTTGGATATGATCCATACACCTTAGACGATTTGGTTCTTGAAAGGGTTGCGAAATTTTTACTGCATTTCAATTTTCGCACCTCTGTCTAATTGAATTTTTCTGTACTGTTTAAAATGTTTAAACACGAAATTTTCAATTGGATTTTTTCCCATTAAACAAGGAAACCATAGGACTTGAGTTTACTAAATTTGGACTTTATTTGCTCAAGATATGGCTTTTTGAATATGACTATATTCACTGTTGCGGGAACTGCGGATTTGAACGTAATTAATGAGATGATTACGGTTTTAATACGCCTTGAAATGCGTGAATTATCACTTGGGTTCTTTAAGAAATCAAATAGGCAATCTTTGGAAACTGAGTTTGCATTTTTTGGATTTAAATTGATAAAGATAAGTTAATTTTAGTGATTGGGGGTCACTGCTGGAAATTAAAAATTTTGATCTTGAACCTTGTGATATGTCATTCAATTATCATGATGAAAATTAATTGTTAATTTTCTGGAATAATTAGTGATAAATATTTGTGAAATATTTAAAGAAATAATTATTTCATTGAATGACACTTGCCTAAACCACAATGATGAGATATTAGATCTTGATCATTGTTTCATCAACAAACATTGCTTTCATGAAAACTATAGTTTATCCTACAATAGTTGTAGGACAACTTTTACATGAAAAACCCTTTTGCTTGAATAGGATTGGGGATTTGTCTAGCAAATCTCCTTATAATCAAAAATGTTTTGATTTATATTATATGGTATAATTTTCGGTTGAAAAACCGATGAACATCTCAAAGTACATGATGGTCTATCTGGTATTATCCTTTCCCGAGGCGGATGTGGTGCCTAGTCGGAGAGCATTGGGGTCGCGGGTTGCAACGTATGTGGTCCGTCCCACTCTCGTCGGTACTGGCCATGACAGCGGGTAGGGACTGTATAATACCGGAGACAGACAATATGTATTTTTCTAATTATTAAAATTCGAATAATACGTATTTTGAGAATATACCTACTATTAAGGTAAAAGACATGTTTGTTGATGATTGGATTAATGATTAATTTAATGTGATTAAATTAATTATATCCAATAAACACTCTATTTTGAATAGATGTGTATTTCCCTTGGAAGAATTAATTATGTGAATGTGATTCACGATAATTAATTATAAAATTTGAATATGAGGTGGAGGATCACATAAGTGACATCCATGGTCTCCCGTCAAGGCAAAGGATTTCGTCGCCAGTTGTTGTGTATAGGAGACGCCTGTCCGAAGTGACAGATCCTGTGCATGATTTAACTGGATCGGGTTCTTTGCTTCTCGAAAGAGTAAGGCCGTATACGTAGTGACCCCAATATCGAGTCCTCATATTATTGGGGCGATATTGGATTGCGTATAGCGAGTATTAAGCCTGTTGACGGTTGGTTCAATTAACAACGGGTCAACATCATCTTAGGGGTGGTGGGTCCGGGTGTTAAAGACCGAATTGGGAATGCAAGTTGGACTTGCAAAAGGCGGAATGAGTTCCCGCTTCTTTTTATCGGAGTCGCAAGTTCTCATATTATTGGGATGTGACAAAGATAGGAAAGGAGATCCCAGATCTTGCTTGAGATATAGCGGTAAGTATATCTCTTATTTTGAAAGACAATTAGGGAATAATCTTTCAAAATTGACCTAGCAAGACAAATTTGATTTAAAATAGCTTAATCAAATTATTCTTAAAATGAATATATAATTATTCTAATATAGTGCATTCTTAATTTCAGAAAATGAAGTCCATGAACCCACTTAGCATGCTTCTAGAGGTCAACCAGTTGACCGGACCAAATTATTCGGATTGGATCCGAAATTTGGATCTTGTTCTCTCTGCAGAGCGTATCTCCTACGTGCTTAGCAAGGACAAGTTAGCAAACCCTGTGACTGATGAAGATAAATCATATAATGATAAATATGATGAAGACCATAATCTGGCAAGGTGTTACATCCTTGGGTCATTATCCAATGTGCTTCAGAAGCAACATGTGGAAATGAACCATTGCCAAGAGATTATGCTGAATCTGAAAGAAATGTTCGGTGACATAAACCGCACACAGCGTTACAATGTGATGAAAGAGCTTATTCGCTGCAAGATGCAGGAAGGGACCTCTGTCAGAGAACATGTACTCAAAATGTTTGGGTACCTCTCTGAGCTGGAAACCCTGGGAGCCTACTTGGATTCTGAAATGCAAGCTGATTTCATTCTCCTGTCACTCCCTAAGTCTTTCAACAACTTTGTTGTGTCTTACCACATGAACAAAGGTGACTTCACAAACGCTGGGCTGTTAGCTGCATTGAAGTCTGCAGAAGACGTCATGAAAAAGGACGGCCCCTCTGCTAGTGCAATGGTTGCACAGGTGAGAGGAAAGCGCGGGCGGAAGCAAGGTTCTCAGAAGGGCCCAGCCTCGAAGAGAAAGAAGAAGAATCAAGGAGTTGGTTCATCTTCTAGTGCTTCCACACTGATGACATCGAAAAAGACCGATGTCTGTCACCACTGCAAGAAGCCGGGGCACTGGCGGCGTAACTGCCCGGATTACCTGAAGTCTACCGACAAAGGTAAATCCCCAGCAGGTATGAAATCTACTTTCATCATTGAAACCAGCTTTCTCGTTGGACGAGAAGGAAGTTGGGTTATAGATTCTGGTGCTTCTGTTCACGTATGCAATTCGTTGCATTTGTTTCAGGAAACTAGGAATCTGGAGCATGGGGAGATAGTTATCCAGATGGGATCTGATGCAAGTGTTGCAGCAGTCGCCATCGGGACATGCAGACTGTCGTTATCTAGTGGTCGAGTCCTAGTACTTAAAGAGTGTCTTTATGTACCTGAGGTCAGGAGGAACCTGATATCTGTGTCTAAGATTGTTAGATATGGGTACTCTTTCCTGTTCTGTAATAAATTAGTCATTAATCAATATGATAAATTTGTTGCGGAAGGTGTTCTGACTTCTGGTGGACTCTATGAATTGTGCATTAATGAATGTGTCATAAATGTCACTACCACTGATAATAAAAACCCCAAGAGATCCAGGGAGAATGGAAATCATTTGAATATGATTTGGCATCAAAGGCTCGGTCATTTATCTGTTGATAGGATCAATAGATTGATAAAGGATGGACCTTTAGATTTTCTACAGGTTCAAACTTTACCTACCTGTGAACATTGTATTCGAGGTAAAATGACCAGGATGCCTTTCCGTAACAAGGTTACGAGATGCGAGGGTATTCTCGACCTAATACATACTGATGTATGTGGTCCCTTCAATACCGCGACTAGAAATGGATATCGATATTATTTGACGTTTATCGATGACCATTCGCGATACGGGTTTATCTTCCTGCTACATCATAAATCTGAAACCTTTGAAAAGTTCAAAGAGTTTAAGGCTTTGGTTGAAAACCAAGCCGACAGGAAGATTAAACGGATTCGATCTGACCGAGGTGGTGAGTACCTCTCAGATGAATTCAAGGAATACCTTAAAGAGAATGGTATTGTCTCCAATCTCACTCTTCCTGGAACTCCCCAACTTAATGGTGTTGCTGGAAGACGCAACAGGACCATCATGGACATGGTCCGTTCAATGATGAGCAAAGCACATTTGCCTCTTAGTTTCTGGGGATATGCAGTAGAGACTGCAATATATATATCCTAAACAAGATTCCTAGCAAATCTGTACCCAAGACTCCCCATGAGCTCTGGTATGGAACCAAACCTAGTGTTAAACACTTGAGGGTTTGGGGATGCTTGGTCCATGCAAAGAACGTGGACGCAAGTAAGCTAGAATCTCGCACTCGTGAGTGCTACTTCATTGGGTATGTTAAAGATGGTATTGGATACCAGCTTTATGACCCTGAGACCCAAAAGGTTTTTGTCTCTAGGGATGTGAAATTTCTGGAGGATGATTTCCTTAAAGGTCAAGACAAGAATGAAGTAGAGGAGCTCATTGAATCCTGAGGATTCTGAGATTCCTGAACCAGAAACTGAAGAGATAAATGAAGATGAAACACCCATACCTCTTCGAAGGAGTTCGAGGGTGGTTGCACCACCTGAAAGGTATGGATTCCATGTGTCAGGTGAGACTGACAATGATCCTTCTTCATATGATGAAGCACTTGCAGATCATGACATGGATAGATGGATGCTAGCAATGAAGTCAGAGATTGACTCCATGCATAAGAATGGTGTATGGACCCTAGAGGATCCACCTAAAGGGGTAAAACCCATTGGGTGTAAATGGATCTTCAAGAGAAAGAGGGGACCTGATGGGAAAGTAGAGACTTTCAAGGCACGGCTCGTAGCCAAGGGCTACACACAGAGAGAAGGCATCGACTACGATGAGACATTCTCTCCTGTGGCCATGCTTAAGTCCATCAGGACACTGCTAGCTATAGCTGCATCTCTTGACTACGACATCTGGCAGATGGACGTCAAGACGGCTTTCCTCAATGGATACCTCGAGGAGGATATCTATATGGAGCAGCCCCAGGGCATCATAGCTAAGGACGGTAAAGTATGCAAGCTGAAGAAATCCATCTATGGGCTCAAACAAGCTTCTCGTAGCTGGAACATCAGATTTGACGAAACCATAAAGAGTTATGATTTTGTGCAAAACCCTGATGAACCTTGTGTGTACAAGAAGCTTAGTGGGAGCGCCATTGTTTTCATCGTGCTTTACGTAGATGATATCCTTATCATTGGGAATGATACAGGAATGATGACCAGTGTGAAGATTTGGCTATCCCATACCTTCGAGATGAAAGATCTTGGAGAAGCCTCTTACATCTTAGGCCTGAAGTTGTTCAGAAACCGAGAAAAGAGAATATTGGGATTATCACAACATGGATACATCAAGAAGATTCTTGAACGATTCCGCATGGATAGTTCGAAGAAAGGATTCCTCCCCTTAGGACATGGTATCCATCTGTCCAAAGGGATGGCTCCTCAAAGTGTTGAGGAAAAGAAGGCCATGGCTGGATGCCCTTATGCATCAGCCGTAGGAAGCTTGATGTATGCCATGATGTGTACTAGGCCAGACATCTGCCATGCAGTGGGAGTGGTAAGTCGTTACCAATCCTGCTATGGAGAAAAACACTGGAATGCAGTAAAGAACATATTCAAATATCTAAGACGGACGCAAGATTACATCTTGGTCTATGGGGATGGTGATCTCCAAGTCTTGGGATATACAGATTCAGACTTCCAGTCAGATATTGATGATCGAAAGTCGACATCAGGGTTTGTATTCCTGTTGAATGGTGGTGCTGTGAGCTGGAGAAGCAAGAAGCAAGACACTACGGCGGATTCAACAACAGAAGACGAATACATTGCCGCATCGGATGCTGCAAAGGAGGCGGTGTGGTTGCGCAAGTTCATCTTGGAGCTTGGCGTAGTTTCCTCTGATACTCCCGTCCCGTTACTCTGCGATAACACTGGAGCCATTGCCCAAGCAAAGGAACCCAGGTGCCATCAGAAGAGCAAGCACGTGGAAAGGAAATACCACATCATTCGGGAGATTCAAAAGCGTGGTGATATCATCATCACCAAGGTGGCCTCTGCCGACAACATTGCTGATCCTCTTACCAAACCTCTGACACAGAAGGTTTTTGACCAGCATGTAATGAGTATGGGTTTACGGAATGTACCTGAATGGTTCTGAGGGATAGTGGGAGATTGGTAGACTTGTGAGCCCTGGGCGAACCATTCTTACAATAAATGTTATTGTAATATTTGAGTTTATCAATAAAAGTTATTGATGTTTCACTCCCTTTCTGAAATTATATGAATGAATGCACTATAAGGTCCCTCTGTACAATTAGGGTTATGTACCATAGCCAGCTTGATGATCATACAGTTGTTGATTCATTAAAGGAATCATAGAGGCTGGTGTTTGGATGAACATCTAAAGAGTTAGATAGAGGACTCATCAAGCACCGTCAAATGATTGTCAAGTGGAGATCTCCAGCCTGAGTAGGAGATGGCAATCCTTTCTCACATAGGCTGATATCTGACCGACCTCTTGATGCAGGTCCTCTGCATGGGAATAGTGATTCGGAGGTGTCAGATTAGTTAGGTCAATGGGTTGACCTAACAAGATCGAGATAACCTAAGTCCTATGTTGAATGCTGTCACAGCATAGGCACGCATCCTTTGATCGGAGACAGATATATTGCTATATATCTGAGTATGTACATTTGGAAGACCAATAGGTTGATGACCTAACCAAGGTCTATACATCGGCGAGCTGGTGTGCATATAAGGGTATATGAGCAATATGATCTCTCAAAGGGATCATACAGGTTCACTTGTGAACCGGAAGACATGAGCTCACTCATGAGGTATTGGGACCGATCAAATTCCATGCATGGTCGTCATGCTTTGGAAGCATGACATGAATTTGAAGGTATGATATATGCTTTGGGAAAGCATATGATCGATACCAAATCCCAATGACCAAGATTGAGAAACTTAATGATTAAACCCTGAAGAAGACAGTATAAAATGATCTTGATCTTCGGGTTGATCATGGGTCTTCCAGTATGCAGGATGTACAGGTATTGGGAATACCTGAAGGGTGATGTGATCATAAACGATTGTATATCCATGACGCTTCCATTCCGAGGGAGTGATGAAACAGGTCTGGATTTTAGTGACTCCTTTCAGTAGAGAAGCAATCCGATCTTAGTCCAAGTGTTGGACATTGGTCTGAATGGGATTCAGATTCGATGAGAAGATTGGATTTGCGGTCTTGATTTAATCAAGCATCTGTGGGAGGTTCGTTCGATCTGGATTTGAGATAATATCTCAACATCCAAGTCACTATACATGGAATAATACAATCGCCCTGTCCTTATCTCCAAGTATCTGCGGAGAAAGCACATTATTCTTGAAAGGGTTCAAGAATAATTCTTTTGATGAAATATCCAAGCAAGTACTTGATGATTAAATGTGATTTAATTATCAAGCTTAAATATGAATATGATTCATATTATGAAAATGATTATCAAAGATAATTAAATTGGATTTAATTATCAAGGATTAAGAGAATGTGGATAACACTATCCATGATATATGTGTGTTATAAATATGATTTATAATATACATATATAAGAGAGAGAATTTATGTAAATAGCATTTGTTAATTAATAATGTGGATTGGATTCACATTTATTAATTAATTGCAAATGCAATTTACTAATTAGTTTGGGTTGTGAATATGATTCACATAATATTCAATGGCATGATTGAAATATTCACAAATTAATTTGGAATTAATTTGGTGAATATTTTTTTGTGATTAATTAAGAAATAATAAGATAAATAAAAGGGAGCCAAATAACCACCATGCATAGGTGGCGTCACCCATGAATTGTTCATGGGTGACGCCCCCTATTTTTGAGGGTGGTTGTTGACTCCATTTTAATTATCACATTATCTCTTAATTGGTTAATTATAATTATGTTGATAATATTGCAACATGTTTTAATCAATCATAGCCATTGATTTAGCATGGACCAAGCATAGACCTTGGATCCATGTGTCCCATGGATTGAGATCCATTGGATCCTAAACTAGTATAAAAGGAGGGCTAGGGTAGCCTTTCCAAGTTACAACAACATTTTTGAGTTGAAGAACTCTACTCTCTCTCTCTCTCTCATTCTCGTGTGGGCTCTCCTTAATATTCAAGTGGCCGTCCACTTTGTGTATTGGGACGGAGAGCATTTCGGCTTCGCTTGGATCTTCGTCAAAGGATTGCGAGAAGGACGCGACTCATTATCGTGCCCGCAAGCGCATTCTCCGTGGGTCGGACTTAAGATAGGAGGATCTCTACTTTGGGATCTCGCGATCACAACCACGCTTCAAGAGGTATTCCTTGTACTTTGTGGTTTGATGAAACGATCCGAGAAGTGTTCTCGTGATCATGTGGTTTCATCTTTAAAGTTAAATTTTTAATTTCCGCTGCATCTAGCATCTAGTACGACTAGTTGCTCCGATCCCATACGATGCGATCAACACGCTTCCGTGATGCGCTTAAGGATTCACAATATCCTTCAAATCCTTGATTAGTCACTACTATTGTATGGATTGAATTGAAGCTCGGAGCTGGCTTTTGACCACATTCTGTGTGGTGTGCTGCTATTCTCCCCGCCCCATTTTCCCTAGTTTTTTTTATCATTTCATCTGTAAATAATCATTACTGTATCCCAATATTATGCGATTCAAATTTCTTGTGAAACAGAGTCAGATTCATGCAGCCTCCATCTAAACAGACATTTTTTAACCATCGCAGGATTTTTTAAATCGACCCTGTCTGGATGGAGGTCCTAGGAGTCTATGTTTCTCACGAAATTTAAATGACATAATATGGGGATATAATAATGAATTTACACAGTTTAATTTTTTCAAAAAAATAAAAAATATGGGTAAAATGGGGGCGAGGGGAACTAAGTTAGCTGCCCCCTAGGGCAACCCCATTCCATAATATCTACTCTATCTATTACTTATATAATATATGGTATCATTGCTATTATTTACAAATATAAATGTTATTTTAGAAATTAAAAAGAATTTAAAATTTTGCAAAAATTTAAAAATAAAAAGTATTAAAAATAAAACACCCTCATTAAATAGCTTATTAAAAGTTTTATAAAGTAAAGGTGACTTTTATACATTTTGGATTTTATTGAGGAGATATGGGTCTGGGAAGTTTCGATTTTTGCTTTTTATTTAGGGTATAAAATGTACATCGTATATTATTTTTCAGGGGATTTCTCTCTACTCCCCCAATGCCGGTAGGAAAGGAGGAATGACTAGTCCAAAAGCCCGACCAGCTGCTTTATCTGTTCACCCGGCATTGAGACGTGAAGGTTGAGCCGGACCTCACCTCTAATGACGCACTTCGACCTCTCCCAGGCTTTTTCCGGAGTCATACTTCTGCCCTATGGCATCAAGACTGTGCGGGTCCAGATCTCCTTGCTTTCGACTGAGGGGAATGAATGCAAGTTGTAATCAATTTTTTATTTTTATCTACAACTTTCGTGTTCAAAGTTATTTATTTTAGGTATAGAAAAAAAATAAAATATGTCTCAAAAATTCAATATTAATGAATAAATGAATGGGAATTTATTGGATTTTTGGACCTTATATCCCCTTACTTTATTCCTTGGCAACCCAATCATCAAGATACCTTGGTCTTTAGGTTCATGTCATAAGATACATTTGGAATTTCATTCCTTTTCTTTTATTTATTTATTATTTTATTTTATCTTAAAAATTACAAAAAAATATTATATATTACTATGTAATATAACTCTAGACTAAAAAGCACCAAAAGATATGAAAAGAAAACACTAAAAAAACTAAAAACTTTATAAAATATCAGAAAATTTTTTTAGAAAAATATAAAAATATTTATTTACGTTTCTTATTTTTACTTATATTGTGTATTATATACTAAAATAGTTTTGGGAATTTCTAGACTTATTATCTACTTTTAAATCCCTTAACAATATGACCTATTTATTGTAGCCATTGTTTTTGATATATTTAATCAAATAAAAATACATAAAAATAGCAAAAATGATAAGAAAGATTATAGAAACAAAGAAAAATTTTAAAAAGACAAAAACATTTTATTTTGAAAATTTGGAGTATATATATGCATGTTTAAAAATATTTTGTTCTATATAGCCTATACTATATAGTCCTTATATAGCACTTATTATTTATATTATTATTTATAAATTTCTTAAATATATTAAAAACCTTTAAAAAATAAAATGGATTGTTTTTATTTGTATTTCTATATATATATATATTTATTATATATATATTATTCTATTTATTACTATCATATATATACACACATATATATTATATATTTAAAGAACTAAAAGAAACTAAACAATTATGAAAATTGAAAAAGAAAAAATTATAAAATTTGGAAATAAAGAAATATAAAACAAAGAAATCATACATGAAAATTAAATATGATTAAAAACCTGAAAATTTTAAAATAGCATAAAAGTAGAAAAATATTTTCTGTTTGTTCTTATTTATAGACAATGATTATACCATATCCATGTATTCTCTCTCAGTGATTCGACACCTGCACATTCTTGTTATACACATTTATTTGTAGGGTATAATAGTTTCCACCCCACATAATTTTCATCGATTTATCATACATTGTGGGTTGTTTGTTTGCTTGATATGGTTATTCACAAGCCGAGTGATGAGGAAGGGTTGATATATTGATTGTCAGATCCGACTTGTCAGACACTACATGCTCCTCTAAGATCGGATGTTGGGCTACTATGAGTAGCCTATTAAACACCCTAGCGCTGTTGGATCAAGTTCCACCCTCAAAGTGTGTAGCTACCATTAGATCAAGATCTCTAGCACCATTAAATCTACGCCCAAGATCTATTAGTGGGTGTCCATCCACGAAGTGCTACTAAGCGCTACGGGCCATCGATTAACTTAAATGAAATCATAATAGTTGTCCATTAGCGTGCACATTTTGGGTATATTGCACTAGACCCCTCGTACTATTTTGTAGTTCTATTCATTCATGTAAATAATTAGAGTAATATTTTGTGTAAAAATTTCATCTGGGACCTTAAGCTTTCCTTATGTACAATTTGGTCTCATCTGCGTCACCTCACGTGGTCTCCCACGTGAGGTTCTTTTTGGAAAATTTATATGTTGTGCCCTAAAATTTCTGAATTTGTTATGAAATACATTTAAATATAATTGCAAATAGGTCCTTGCCAGTTTAGTGATTTTATTTTTATATATTGTTTAGATTAAATATTTTTATTACTTAGAAAATTGAAGGAAAGCTTATTTAAGTTCCTGTAATAATTCTTGATGACATATATTTTTTGCATGGTATTTTACCAAATTTTCATATTTATTAAAAACACAAAATTTACATTTTTGTTTTCTTTAATTATTAAATTCCAAACAAATAAGAAAAATCCTCTGAAAATTCCGAAAAAATTATTAACTATTTATTATATAATCTAACATCCATAAAAAATCATAAAAATTTCAAAATATAAACCTAAAAATTACAAAACCCTAAAGTACTTCTTAGAATTTGCAAAAATCAAGGAAAATCTAAAAATCTATCTTTCTTTTTGTGGATTTTCTATAAATTATATACTATATACTAAAAACATGTTTAAGTTATATTCATATATATTTATATTTATTTAAAAAGAAAAAATATTAGATAATTAATATTTTTGTTGATTTATATATTTTATTACCTTAAAATCTAAATAAATTCGTATAAAATGCTATAAAAATTACCAAAAATAGAGAAAATATAAAAACACAAAAATATATCATTTTTTTTATTTTTTTCCATATTTATGTATATTTAAAAATATAAATGACATTATATAATCTATATATTAGTTGTATAAGGGGTAAAATGGGGCTGCCCTCAGGGGGTAGTTAATTTAGCTCCCTCTGACCCATTTTCCCAAGTTTTTTTATTTTTTTGAAAATTTATTCCGTAAATATTCATAATTGTATCCCAATATTATGTCATTCAAATTTCGTGTGAAAAAGAGACACCTACAACCTTCATCTAAACAGTCATTTTTTAACAGTCGTAGGACTTTTAAAATGGACCCTGTCTAGATGGAGGTCGTAGGAGTCTCTGTTTCTCATGAAATTTGAATGACATAATATAGGGATATTATAATTAATTTACACAGTTTTATTTTTCAAAAAATTAAAAAAATATGCGGAAAATGGGGGTGAGGGGAGCTAAGTTAGCTACACCCTGGGGGCAGCCCCATTCCACATTATATACTCTATATAGTACTTATATAATATATAGTATCATTACTACTATTTACAAATATATATCTTATTTTAGAAATTAAAAAGAACTGAAAATTTTGCAGAAATAAAAAAAATAAAAATTTAAAAGTATTAAAATAAAATCCACATAAAGATAATAAAAAGGTTAAACAATACAAAAAAATTAGCAATAATTATTAATAAGTAAGCTATGCACCATTTGCTATAAGTGGTTCAACCTCTACAACTTATCATTATACACATTCATGTACAGTTATAATAATTTTTTGCTCTCTCTTTAGACTTATTGCTTATTTATATGTAGGTTAACTATAGTTGAGAAGATCGATTTGGTTACTGCATCTCGTTAGAGCAGTCGATATAGCGATTGCCTAATTAGATCTATTGGGCCCTACATGCCCTCCAAGATCGAACCATGGTACTTTAGCTTGATCCCTTTCAAAAAATGATGGCGTTGCCATTGAGCAACACGTAGATAGTATGCATATAGTCGTATCTTTTTATTTTCATTTTCAGTCTATATCAATAATGGTTTATCTATTCAAATCCATATGTTGTTTGACTTCTCTACGATGGCCCACCAACTGAGAAGGATTTCTTAAGAGGATTTGTGCAGCCCCACGATGTGGAGATCGACTTTTGGACAAGCCAATAGGAGAGCATGAAGAAGACTACAAGAGAGAGAGAGGATCAGACTGACATAGCTTAATTTTAGATTTTTGTTGAGAGAGAGACATATTTAATACTTGTAATAATATTGGTTTAGATTATCTGAACACTTGGACTTTACTCAGGCCTTTTCTACAAAGTTTGTGTTCACTTAGGATCACACGCGGTTTTCTCATGATTTATTTGCCTTCTCTTTTATTTATCCATATTTTTTCTTTATTTTCCATTTATTTCCTGTGATTTGAGTTTTTCACATTTCTTTTTATTTATTTTGTGTGATTGAGCCCTTAGTCTAGGACTTGCTTGATCGATTAGTCTAGGTCCATGGCCCTAATTATTTCATGTACCTCTAGTTCTCTGATACGCTTGGATTTAAATCAAATTTGTGCTTCACGTTAATAGCATTTCTTTCTTAAGGTGTTCTCATCCGTGCATTCATATAGTGCATATTCAATTCCTGTCTAGCATCCCACATGGAGAGAGTTGGGAAGCAAGGTGAGCCTTCTAACCGAGATTCCATTGTCATTATTTTCTAGCTTGCATTGCTTTCTTCTCTTCTCCTTCTGATTTTGATCACTTAAGATACTAACGGAATTGGAACTTCGTAAGGCATTAGCATAAAAAAACGAAAAAGTGATAACCTAAATAAAATCGGGATTGTTTTAACTTCACTTGATTCTAAAATTAAACATAGTTGGATTCATTGTATTGGGAAGAGAAACTACCTCATTGTATAAAGGTACTCTTTATACCAAGTAAGGCATACACTCTTAAAGAATAGAGGCCCCATCCTTGGACTTGTGCCCTAAGCACTTGGGTCGACTCTTGGGCTATGTTATTGTTGCAAGCACTTGCCTCTGAACTTAGACGAAGTGGTCCGGTGTTCAAGTAGGTGTGTTCTGCCGACTTGGACACAACAACTCTAGGAGACCACCTATGAGTCTAATTAATCAATTTCTTGAAAATCACCTCAATCTAAAATCGAAAAGATAACGAATGCACTCTTACAATCATCACTGTGTTGAGTAGGTGAATGGGAGTTTTATTTGGGTTTGATTGCAAATTTTTTGATCTGATTGCCTTCATCTTTTTTTTGAGTCTTTACAGTCCTAAAATCTTTTTAGTCTTTGAGTCATTTTATCTTTTTACTTCGTTATCTGCATTGTGATTATTGGTCATTGTTCTCTTCAGCCAGATTTTGCAGCTACTTTCCTTCCATATCACCCTCACATTCCTAGCATGGTTCGAGATGACTATCTTTTTGAACCACATATTTGACTAGTCTAATTTGTCCCCAACTCCCATGCGGTTGGTTTCTTATCCACCATTCTATCCAGTATGTCTTTCTTGCCCTCTTTGATCCCACCTATATCACCTTCTCTTACTCCTAGGCATGATGTGCAACAAGTTGAGGCCCGTATTGAGAACATTGATCATATGATTAAGCTGGATAGAGTTTATTCCAAGATGAGTGTTCATTCTTTGATTGATATTCGACCTGAAATGTGTGCTGCAATTCTTGAGGATTTTGATCTTACATACCACATTGAGGATATGATGATCGAGGCAGTACATATTTTGAATGATGAGACTAATGATGTGAGTTTCCATTTCCACTTACTAATCCTTGAGTTGGTTCCATATGTAGTGATTTAGGTGTTTGGTGTACCATATCTTGCAATACTCTTGGACACGAAGTTGGAACCTTCATTGTTTCGTCCTTCCTATCATCCGACCATTTTCCTTATCTGACTTCTTTATCCCTATAGAGCTTAAAGATGATTTTTATGCATATCCCGAGATGAGGCGCGACATTGGTATATAATAGATTTTATTAGTCCCTCATATCATCCCCCTACCCTACCGATCGATGAGATTGATATTTTTTTAAGGATCATATTATAGCCAGCATTGCCTTGCTTTACACCGATCATCTTGCATCACTCCTTCAGTGTTATCTGTGGGAGGATGCAACACTTTCTTTGCACCCGGTTTCACTCCCTGATTGTGCATGTAATCTATTGACTACTAAGACTGAGTCATTTGATGTACCTGACTTCTTAGTATTCTCTCCTTGATGACCCTCCCGGGAATGTAGCCTGCTTTGAGATATTCAATGATTTCTACGATCTTTCAGTGTTCTATTCATCGGATATCATGTTGCATAGAGAGTCTCCCGATCATTACCTTTCTCATCTTTACAAGACTGAGACTGACGTGGAGGATTCAATGAATGATCCTTCATTCTCCACTTTTGATTTATCATCTTTGATCATTCACTCCATCACTATAGTTGATGAATCCTTTTACGTTATATGACCCTATCATAGTTTTCGATTCTTTCCTCCCCGTAATACTGACCCACTTGATTGTACAACTGAGTGTTGTTTTACTTCTCTTCTTTTTTGATTTTGTCGTTGTTCTCACATTTAGACGATTATGAGAGTATGGAATTCGCTTGACACATGCCTACCTGAAACGTGACGCAACATTAATCCTAAACTTTGTGTTTGGCTAGGGCCGTAAAACCTAGTGATCGTTTAAAAACACCTCAATACTGTCAACCCTCCTATATATACGTGTTTCATCTTGTTATTCATTATTTCTTATGCATGTTGTCCTACACCCCAGATCTCTCGTTGGATATTTGTGGATATGCTTAGGATGTACTTTATCCAATGTGTTGGCTGGTGTAGTCACCGCATTGTTCTTATTTATTCTGTTTCATTACTCATATTGTTTCATATACTTAGGGATCTATTAACCAAAATATATGGGGAGTAATGATGTTCATTCTTCAGTATTTTTTACTTTAATTATCCCCTTGTGTGTCCCTGATCTTGTTGAATTCAGTTCTATAGGGATTCTTTACCCTAATGATGAATCCACATTTCATCATCTTTATTCTATCATTTTGGCCTCAAAAACCCTAGCAAATGTATGTAAATACTCTTAATTTCTGCATTTTAGCATTCATGCATGTATGTGTAAATAGTGTATAAAATACAGTTTTTAAAGCCAAAATAAAAGAATAAAGAAAAGAAAAGAAAAAGAAAAAAAATATTGTAAATAATTTTTGACTCGAAACCTCGAGACATAGGCATCTAGATGAATAGGTCGACAAGGAATAAAGTAGGGACAGATAGGGGCCAAAATACCCTTTTATTTGATTAATCCTTTTTTCATTTTGGGACGTATTTTTGGTTCCAATTTTTATACTTCAAATAAAGAAACTTTGTATATGAAAGTTGTAGATAAGTAAATATAGAAAAATACAAAATTAATTTCATACAAAAATAATTACAGATAGAAAGTTATAATCTGAATAAGATTCCAGAATCCTAACTTCCCATACCTATATCTCTCAAATAAAAACTCGAAATCCATCAAAATCACCTTTAATTGTATATAATTTTCAATAACCTATTTAATGAAGGTAGTTTCGTATTTTGCGGATCTACGGTTTGAAAGTTAAGTTTTGGACCCTTATTGTATACTTGTACAAATTAAAATATTCATTTTATTTATTCATTATTTTTTATAATTTCTTATTTTTCTAATTTTGCAAGTATTATTTATAATATTTTAACCAAAAACTAAAGAAAATACAGAAATAAAATACATGTATATAATACATAGGTATACTACCTATAACTATACATACATAAACAATTCATCTATTAATTTAATTGTACAAAAGACTTCAGAAAAATAAAATAAAAATATATTTAGGTGTATAAAAATATTTTATAACTTTATAAAATATTAATAAAATTAATTACATAAAATAAAAATAAAATAATAAAATATATAGATATGTATACTTATATAGGCTATAAAAGGTAACTTGTATTTTTATACCTCATAAAAATAAATAAAAATCGTAATAATATAATTCATAAAATAATAAACATTTTTTATTTTCCAACCTAAAAATAATAAATTCATTTACTATTTTTAATTGAATTTTCAAAGAATTTTTTGCAGGGTTTTTCCTGGTTGGTCCACGTGAACCAACCAGGTGACAGTCAGCGTTGACCCCAGTCAGCTGGTTGTCCTTCCCTCTACCACTTTATCAAACCACGTTTTTGACCCCTTTTCTCGATTTTTTCGAGGCCAACCCTTGCACCATTTTGCGTAATGGTCTTCTTGATTTTTCTTCCTTAGACACTGGTAATTCACGCCCCTAGCTTTCCTTGGGCATTGGGTCGATGCGTCGCGCCTTGTGCCTCGTCCTTCCCAACTGCTCGTCAACCCTTCAAAAGCCCCCTCTGATTTTCAACTCGAATTAGAACCCCTATGGACCACCAATCTTGGCCCCTGTCGTGCTCTGCTGAGAGAAGGAGGTTACAGCTCCGTCCTCAGCTCATCAGGCGGGTCGTGGAAGCGTCGAGGCGGTCTCCACCACCTCCTTCAAGCAGTGCCGTCGAGGTATATTCCTCGGGAGATCCCACCTTCGAGGACCCCTCCTATCCTCTATTTTCTTTGTGTTTCTCATTCTCCGTAGCCATAGGATCATAATCACATCATCATCTTCGATTTACGCCCGCTAGATCACTCAATTGACTCCCCTCGCCGGAGCTAGCTCTGGGTAAGCTTCGACTTCGTCCCCACACGCTCACTTCGCCACACGGGGTCAGGGAATTTTGCCCATGACTCCTTCACTCTCTTCTTGCTGGTCCGAAGCCCAACCAAGAACCGTTGCTCCGACTTCTTGCTGGTCACAAAATAACTTGGGCTTATTTTGTGCCTCATAGAAGGTACCTGGAGCCACCGTGCTCCGTCGTCTCCGCTGGTGAGCTCCGACCTTCGTAGGAGTATTTTGAAGCTTCCAGTCAATGGAGGATCGTTCCTGAGGTGTCATCAGCCATTTAGGAGTGTCAACGAGGGCCGGAGGAAAAAGATCTGGATGGGGGAAGCTCGCCTCGCCGCGAGTTCTTCCCCGTTCTTCGTCATCGTCTTCCAGCCGTCCGATCAAGGCTGATCTCCAGGACGAGTAGCCACCGTTAGATCTCCACGCCCAACCACCGTTCGATCAGTTGTGGAGATCTGATCTAGGTTGTCATCGGTGAACCGTTATCGGGTGCCCTCTACGTGCCACGTGGATTAGTGAAGTGTTGCACATCATCCGATCGCGCCCTTGAATAGGTATTTTGCTACTTTTGCCCCGCCAATTTTGTATATAAATATTAGAACCCAAACATTCATCTGCCGTTCATATATTTTTTAATAGTTACATTAAGATGCCCACACTTCTGATATTTGCATTTAGGTCCTCAACCACTTCAACTCACGTGTTTGTGCACGTGAGGTGAAGGACATTTTGCAGAGGACCCCTCGTGGGTTTGCTCATTTCATTTCAGTCCGGAACATTTCTATCGTAATATATATTTTTGGGTAAGTTTGCACTTCAGCCCCTAGACTTCTTAAATATTTCTCTCTGGTCCCTGTAAGGCACGCGTGCTTACGCACGTTGGTTTGGTTTTTTGCAGGAGCACCCTTGCGAGATTTGAATTTAATATTTGGCCCTTTAACTTGTTGCATGCGTTATATATATTGTGAGAAGATTGCATTTGTTCCCCTGCATTTGTGCATATTCACATATCCCTTGCCAGTAGTGTAGTTTTTCTTTGTTGTCTCTATTTAGTTCATGCATCTAAAAATTCCTAAAAATCATCAAAAAAATTACTTAGGCTCCTATTTTGTTCTCTTTCACGTTATATTTTTAGTTTGCATTTTTATTGCATTTTATTATTTATAAAAAAATCAAAAAACATGCATTTTCCTTACTATTTGCATTAGAAAATACATAAAAATTTTAAATATTTTTGAAAATTTCCCAAAAAAATTATATTTTGTGTATTTTTGTGTGTTTTGACTTCGACAAAAAAATAGTAAAAATTTCTAAAGAAAACTCCTAAAAATTATAAAACCACTAAAACCTTCATAAAAATCTTAAAAGTCCACAAAAATCCTAAAAATATAATTTTTATCTCTAATTTTTCTCGGTTTTATTACCTTTACTTTAAAATTAATTTAAGGTATTTTGGACACTGTTTGATATTTTTCATCCTCATATTAATTTTGGCCAGCATCTTTGTTCACTGTTTTCTCGTATTTTTGCCTTTAAAAATACCAAAAAATTTAGGAAATATTTAGAAAAACCACAATAACATTAGCAAAATACAAAAGTTTAAAAACTTCTCATTTCCTGCATTTTGATGATTTTTACCTATTTGACCTTATCTCTTATCTCTTGTACATATATATCTATCATATATAGTTGTATTTGCTTATTAAAAAAAGAAAAAATACAAAATATAAAAAGCAAATACAAAATCAATAAATTGAAAACCAAAATATAAAAATATAAAATCAAAAATTAAATTAAAAAAAGAAAAATTAAGAACCCACAAGAATAGCATATTTGTTGGCATTTATTCACATTCTCTCTTGGGCAATTATTTTTTATCTATCCTGCTTGTTCCATATGTTCGACGCTCTACACATACTTGCACTATACAGACTATTGTTGTAGAGTTATAATATATTTTATCTCTACACTTTGATCTTCATTGCTTGATTTATTTGTTGTGGGTTGATTGTTGATTGACTCGGGTTTGATGAGCGGTCGCCTCAACGACATTGTGATCCTGCCTTGTGTGGATTACTATAGACCCTCGCAAAATCTGTGCTATCAAATAGCGTCATTGATGGGGAGCAACAACGCATAGATCAGCTTTTTTGCTTGATTGTGATTATTTGCCTATATTTGCCATTCATTTATTTTCTCTATTTTTGATATATCTTGTTGAGTTGTATAACTCGTCTCTTTGTCGACTTTATGCGAGGTACCACGGATCGAGGGAGGTGCTCTAGATTAGGCGCCTACATACCCATGTGAAGCCAGCGTTCTGTTCACCTTGCACCAAAGGGGACTTAGAGATTTTTGAAGACCGAGATACGTTTTCATTTGTAGTATTTACTGTGTAATTCGTGTGAGAGAGAGAGACTCTATATTTGTAATAATACAGGTACTCAGGACTTAGATATTTGGGCCCAATTTCCAAGTGATTGTTCACTTGGGGGCTCACCGCGATTTTTCACGGTTTTCATCGCATTTTTTACTTTGTTTTCATGGTTTTATATTCCGTATTTTGTGTGATTGACCCTTAGTTTTAGGATTGCTTACGACTGATTAAAGCCAAACACCTAATATATATGCCTGTGCCTATATATTCGTTCGGACTTAGTCAAATTTTGAATTGCTTCTCACTTAATCTCGAAACCACCGCACCGCGAGAGTTCTCCATACAACTCATGCAGGACCCACTGTGGTGGGCACGAGGAGACTCCAAGACTGGACACTTCTATTCCATTCTAGGTCATTAGTGTCGGTTCTTCATGCTAATAGCAATTTCTGAAACTTAGGGCGATTTCATCGGCTTGCATTGGATATAGATAGGTTTCAATTCTGCTGAGCATCTTTGCATGTAGAGTTCTGGAGGTAAGGTGAGCATTTACGCTTTAGCATTCATCATTGTTTTTGCCACTTGCATTGCTTTTCCGACTCTCCCTCTGATTTTGATCACCTAGGTGCTTAAAGAAATCGATTCCCCGATAGGCACGTGCATTCTCAATAGAAATCCAAAAAAAGTGATAACCAATAAAAATGGGATTGCTAACATTACTTGACCCTCAAAATCAACTAAAAAGGAAAATCTTGTATTGGGGCGAGTAATCTCCTCATTGACTTCGCTTTTACTTGCTCGCACACACACTAAGTACAATGCCCAAATCCCATTTCATTCTCCTAAGTGTTTGTGCAACTTTTGGACTTCTCACCTAACTCTAAAACAAATAAGATAAAAAGACTGCTCTTTTACGGTCTCTACCGAGTTGAGTAGCTGAATTGAGGGTTTGTTTTGTGTGAGTTTGCTTGTGATTGTTTGTGAGCTTTCTATATCGTCTCTGTGCATTTGCGCATTGTTTCTCACTCCTTTGACTTGACCTTCATGCTCTCCCAATTATTTACCTTTTGTTTTGAGATGGCTGACTGGAGCATTTTCTGTCTGGACTTTGCGGATCCCTCATTCACTCCAGCCGGTTCACCTCTTTTGTTCCATGAGGACTTTGCTCCTGACTTTAGTACGTACTCGCCTCAGCCATTGTATCAGGACCCGGACTTCTACACACATCCACCACCACCTCCACAATTTCCACCTTCACATTCACCCGAGACTGATCTGTTGGAGTCAACTTTCATGGAGTCCACCCATGAGCACATGACCAAAATGATGGATTATATGAGACAGAGGATTGACCACATCATTGGTACAAATAAGAGCGACCATATATTCCACCATTTGATGATATGGGTTCACTCGAGGATTTCCATGAGAGCTTGCAATCGGCCAAAATACAAAAAAATGAGAAAAGTTTAAAAATCCCAAAAGAGTTCGGGAGACCTTTGGTTGATTCAGACTGTGAGGAGAGTACCCACTTGCCAGAACCTTTGACCGCACAACCTTTCACACCCTTTCCCACCTTTGACCCCGAGGATGTCGCTGTACAGACTGCTCTAGGCATGCCTCGTGTATATGTTGATTCCGACTTCATCCCTTGTATGGAGGAGGTCCAAAAATTCAAAAAAAATGTTGACTAAACCTGAAGTGGTGGCTACCTTTCATGAGATCATCTGTGCCCCACTTTAGCAGGCCATGACTGACTTATCTCCTCCTCTTCCCAAGTAGAGAAAGCGGAGGAGCAGATCTGAGCGTCTGCCCATGCCATCACACACCGTCCCATTCCTAGGAAAAAGAACACTGCTACACCTTTCATTAGTTGCACTAACTCTGACCACACATGTGATCACATTCTCCTCGACGACGGTGCTTCGATTAGCATATTACCCTTCTCGATGGTACAATCTCTTCACTAAGGGCCTCTCAAGAAAATCAGGATGATCGATCAATTTGCTGATGGATCTATCAAGAGGCCGAAGGGTATCATTGAAAATGTCGTCATATCGATTCAGGGCACGAGCTACAATGTTGATTTTGTTGTATTGCCCATGGAGACCTCCACAGGGGAGCACTCTCCAATAATCCTGGGATGACCATTCCTCTCCTCATCGAGGGTCGTTATTGATTACGGATCAAGAGAGATTCGCTTCCGTACTTTTAATGAAAGTGAAGTGTTGATCACCACACAGATTGCTGACCAGAGACCTGCACCTGATGCACCTTCACCTATCTTGGCTGACCCCGAGGACTATGATCTATATGAGGATATAAGAGAGACTTTTCTTATGACTCAGAGAGACTTTCCTTATGACCTATGATGAGACCCGAGAATTCCTCTCCATGGAGGAAGGCTCAAAAGCATAAACCTTGGAGTTTCTGCTTCCTGTGATTGGCGTTATGTTGATGACATCCGCAGATTTACACGATTTATACAATTGAGCGGAGGGCAGATTCAGAGATGAGACAAGACAGACATGATTTGACTATTTCCACTAATGGGTCCGTTCCTGTTCACTTAGATCCAGAGGAGACGAAGGCCAAATTTGATTTGGTCGCTTTTATTCAGGAATTCAGGCCTTTTAATGAGAAAGATGATCCGGTTGAGATTGTTGAGGATGAACAGAGTTCGAATACTTCCACTGATGAGTTCGTTCCTTTTGGTTTTGACCTGGACGAGACCTCGCAGGACGACACTAATTACACTTCTTCCGATGAGGATGAGTTCGTCCCATTACACTTTGATATCAGCGAACCTCCCAAGGCTGGACCTAGTCGTACTTCTTTCACTACTCCGTCTGCGCCTTCACACCCTAGGGCCACTGAGGATTTGCTCCCTATTGACCCCGATCGGATTTCGTCCACCATGGACCCCAATGTCGACCTGCACCATACCAGATCTATTCCTTAGTGATCCCGTAAGAAGCTTTGCTTTCAACCTTATTGACCTTCTGCACATCCATCTTTGTTGTACATTCTCTTTTGTTTACCTCTGTCCCTCTACCGTATTGCTCGTCCACCCATTTTCGTGTTTGCCTAGCTTAGGACGTACTTTATCCTAAGTATAGGGGGGTGGACGAGCCAAGTGTTCATTCATCGTTCCATCTCATCTCTCTTGTTGTTTCCTATACTTAGGGCTTCTTTTACCCTATGTATAGGGGGAGTGATGCGCACATCCTTCTCTATCTTCTTCCATATTTTGATATCTTTTCTTCTTTTTCTTCTTTTCTACTTTTCCTCTTCTATCTTCTTTATCTACCGAAAATGTGTCACCCCTTTTTGTCAGTCTTTTTATACTTAGGATGTACTTTGTCATAAGTATAGGGGGTGTGCACCCTGAGTGCTTCTATTCTTTGATCCCCTCCATTGTCTCCTCTTCTTGTCTATACTAAGGGGTATCTTACCCTAAGTATAGGGGGAGACAGTCTGAGTATGATCTATTCATTCCCACCCTTGATCCTCCCTGCTTTGTGTACCATCTGCTATACTTAGGATTATTTGATCCTAAGTATTGGGGGGATGGTCGCCTTCTCATTCGTTTATTCATTCATCTCTTATTCATTTATTCTTAGACTTTTCTATACTCAGTACGAGTTATGTCTTCTCTTTTCTCGCTGATCTATGAGGACATAGCTCAAGCTAAGTATAGGGGGTCGTATATACTACGTATATACTTTAGCCATAACTCGTAGTTTCGTATTCTCTTAATAAATATGTCTAATTACACTATTAAATTCATTGAAAACCTTAATAAAAAGATGTGATCATTCCTTGACTTCTATTTGTATATACTAATTAAATAAATCAGGTGAAAATATTTTTTAGAAAATGTTTGAAAAATAGTTTGAAAATCTTTGTGAAAAATCTTTTGAAAACTATTTGGAAAACATTTTGTTACATGTTTTCAACCTTTCTAAAATATTTTATTTGAAAAGTTATTTTCTTTGTGTGAAATAAAAAGTTTGAAAAATGGTTTGCAAATAGTTTGAAAAATGGTTGCAAAAATACTTGAAAAATCTATATACATTGTTTGGAAAACCATTGCAAAATGAGTTTCAAATGTGTGTACATGTTTGTAAAATTCTTTGTAAAAGTATTTTAGACTATAGTTTTCAAAATTGTTGAAAAATCTTTGTCAAATAAGTTTGAGGAATACATACATCACACCTAAAATTCTTTATTGTATATACCTATAAAATTGACCACTTACCCTTTGTAAATCCCTAAAATCTAATTCTTGGAATTAAAAGATGCATCCTTGAGTAAAATATTTGTACCTAATTTTTAGTCAAAATCTTTTTGTTTTCAAAATCCCAAAAACATTTGCAAAGTAAAATACCAAAAATATTTGAAAAACGTTTTTGAAAAATATAAAAAATGCATATGATTCATCTTTTCAAAAATCCATAAAAAGTTCGAAATCTTTGAAAATTGCATCATGAAAAGATTTTCTAGATGGCTTTTGCATAGCATTCGCATTTTTCGGATTGAGACTTATAATTGAATGAGTCTAAGTAAAATCCGAAGATTGGAGCTTGGTTGGACCTTAAATCTACCTAATTAACAGGAACCTTATTGGAGCTGGAATTGAGGTACTTTAGGTCTAGTTGACTTAATTCTTTAAGGATTACGAGACTTGGTTCAATAGATTCTTGACTACCTAAGTAGAGTATTTCAGAGCACACACATGACTCTTGTTGATAATGACCTAACTTGGACACCTGCACCTTTCACTTGGCTCAATTCAGTTGGAGTGGTGAGGAGGTTGGATTTGCCGGTATGAGACGCACACAGGTGGAAACACTTGTCCTCCTCTAGGGAGGGAAGTGCACCCCAACCCATCTGGTGATGATGAGTTTTGAGGACAGGAGATTGCGAGTTGCAAGAAAGCTTCAAAAGAGGGATAGTCTACTGGCTCAAGAGGAAAAACTCCCTATGTAAATGCTATTGTATATAGTATTCAAAAAAATGCAAAAAGTAAAAACTCCAAAAAAGTGGACAGGCATGTCAAAAATAAAAATACATGTTGGAGTGTACATATGTGTATAGTCAATAAGCAAGCTTGAGCTTCAAAGTCAAATTATGTGAGCCTGTAGCTGGATGTCATGACTCTTACACTGTACGAGTCAGATTCATAGTCATATGGGTTTGCGTATGAGTTGAAGTATTCTGACCTGGTTATTAAGGAGAATTGAGCAGAGTTTTGGGATTCTCGAAGTATGTTGAATTTCAAGTCTGGTTCTCATTAAGGTTCCGACCGCACTAAAATTCCAAAGGTTCGACTTAAGCTCCAAACTTTGATTTTGTAAAGACAAGTTTGATAATTAAACTTCATCCATATTTCTTCTTTTCCTTTTCTTTGTTTTCTTTTCTGCACTTATTGCATAAGTGTTTGCAGGTGACTAGCAAAAGCAAAGTATAGGGGGATGATGAATCCATATTTCATTATCTTTATTCTGTCATTTTGGCCTCAAAAACCCTAGCAAATGTATGTAAATACCCTTAATATCCGCATTTTAGCATTCATGCTTATGTGTGTAAATAGTGTATAAAATACAGTTTTTAAAGCCAAAATAATAAAATAAAGAAAAGAAAAGAAAAGGAATAAAATATTGTAAATATTTTATGACCCGAAACCTTGATACCTAGGCATTTAGATGAATAGGTCGACAAGGAAAAAAGTATGGGGACATAGGTGCCAAAATACCCTTTTACTTAATTCCCCCTATATTCATTTTGGGACCTATTTTTGGTTCCACTTTTTATACTTCAAATAAAGAAACTTTGTACATGAAAGTTGTGGATAAGTAAATACAGAAATATACAAAATTGATTTCATACAAAAATAATGTACAGATAGAAAGTTATGATCTGAATAAGATTCCAGAATCCAAACTTCCCAGACCCGTAACTCTCAAATAAAAACTCGAAATCCATCAAAATCACCAATTGTATATATTTTTCAATAATCTATTTAATGAAGGTGGTTTCGTTTATTTGCGACGCTACGATTTGAAAGTTGAATTTTGGACCATTATTGTATACTTGTACGTATTAAAATATTCATTTTTTTATTCATTATTTTTTTATAATTTCTTATTTTTATAATTTTTCAAATATTATTTATAATATATGAACGAAACACTAAATAAAATACAAAAATAAAATACCTGTATATAATACATAGGTTTAATACCTATAACTATACCTATATAAACAATTCATCTATTTATTTAGTTGTACATAAGACTTCAGAAAAATAAAATAAAAAAATATTTACGTGTATAAAAATATTTTATAAATTTATAAAATATTAATAAAAGTAATTACACAAAATAAAAATAAATTAATAAATTATATAGATATGTATACCTATATAGGCTATATTAGGTAACTTGTATTTTTATACCTCGTAAAAATAAATAAAAATCGTAATAAAATAATTCATAAAATAATAGACATTTTTTATTTTCTAACCTAAAAAAATAAATTCATTTACTATTTTTAATTGAATTTTCAAAGATTTGTTTGTAGGGATTTTCCTGGTTGGTCCACGTGGACCAACCAGGTGACAGTCAGCGTTGACCCCGGTCAACTGGTTGTGCTTCCCTCTTCCACTTTGTCAGACCACGTTTTTTACCTCTTTTCTCGATTTTATCGAGACCAACCCTTGCACCATTTTGCATAATGGTTTTCTTGACTTTTCTTCTTTGGACAATGGTGATTAACACCCCTAGCTTTCCTTGGGCGTTGGGTCGCCGCATTGCGCCCTGTACCTCGTCCTTCCCAGCCATTCGTCAACCCTTTAAAAGCCCCCTCTGATTTTCAACTCGAATTCGAACCCCTCTAGACCACAATCTTGGCCCATGTCGTGCTCTACTGAGAGAAGGGGTGACAGCTCCATCCTCAGCTCATCAGGCGAGTCATGGAAGCGTCGAGGCGGTCTCCACCACCTCCGGCAAGCCGTGCCGTAGAGGTATCTTCCTCAGGTGATCCCACCTTTGAGGACCCATCCAATCCTCTATTTTCTTCGTGTTTCTTGTTCTCCGTAGCTGTAGGATCATAACCACATCATCATCTTCGATTCACGCCTGCTAGATCACCCAATCGACTCCCCTCGTCGGAGCTAGCTTCGGCTGAGCTTCGACTTCATCACCACACGTTCAATTCGCAACCACGGGGTCCGAGCTTTTTACCCCCGACTCCTTCACTCTCTTCTTGCAGGTCCGAAGCCCAACCAAGCACCTAGAGCTTATTTTGTGCCTCACTGGAGGTGCCTTGAGCCACCGTGCTTCGTCGTCTCAGCGACATTGGGATCTCGCCTTGTGTGGATTACTCTAGACCCTCGCAAAATCCGTGTTATCACCTAAATATAGGGGGAGACAAGCTGATCCATTGATTTGTTTATTCTACCCCTCGATCATTCCCGCTTGGTGTGCAATCATCTATACATACAATTATTTGATCCTAAGTATATGGGGGACTATCAACTTCTTATTCTTTCATTAAGTCATTGTAGCGTAGACTTTTCTATACTTAGCATAATTTATGTTTTTCTTTATTGCTCTTTGATCATTATGAGGACATAGTTCGCGCTTAGTATAGGGGACATATACACGGTGTATATAGTTTAGCCATAACTCGTACTTTAGTATATTTAATAATATGGCTCTTAGAAATAATAGGTAATGGTATAGAATTAAAATACATATTCTTTGTAAATCGATTTGTAAAATGTTTTGCAAAATGATTTGAAAATGGTTGTGAAATCTCTTGAAATCTTTTGAAATTATTTGCAAAATATTATGTAATATAGTTTCAAAACTTTTAGAAACAAATATTTTTGTTAATATTTGTAAAAAGTATTTGAATAAAATATTTTGAAAATTTCTTTGCAAATGATTTGGAAAATATTTGCAAAAATACTTTGCAAAATCTTTTTAAACATTTGAAAAATCTTTGCGAAATGATTTTCAACCTTTGTAAATGTTGGTAAAATTTCTTATAAAAATATTTAAAAAATAAAGTTTTCAATATATTTATAAAATATTTTCAAATTTGTTTAAGAACCTTGTGCATAATACTTCAAATAAACTCCTTTTAAATATATGTGTGATACTTGTGTATAAAACTTGTAAATAAATGCAGCAAATGTGTATAAAATCCACTATAAATTCACACCCAAGCTTTATAAATACTTGTGAATATTTATACATGTAACTAACATTTATTAAAAAAATCCTAAAAATTTAAGATTATTCAAAACCCATAAAAGATTGCAAAACTTTGTAAACATTAAATAAAATTTTGCCAAAATTTTTCAAAAATCATTAAAAGTTTAAATCTAGAAAATTCACTTCACCAAAATATTTTCAGTTACATTCGCATTTTTTCGAATTATGTTGACAATTGAACTAGTCTAGAATAAATCCGGAAGATTGGAGCTAGGTTACGACCTTAATCCACTTAACTTCATAGGAACCCTATAAAAACTGGAATTGAAGGTCTTCAACATGATGACTTAATTACGATCGTTCCTTGGGCAAGTCGGTTTCTATTGACGATTCATAGACTATTTCAGAAAAATTGCCCGACCGTTGACTGAGCATATATGAAAGGAGGCAGATTTTATTGTCGATGATAAAGTCAACCGTGCTTTCAATAAATTGAAAGAATTAATCACACCAGCTCCTATCCTGCAACTGTCAGATTGGTATCTACCATTTGAGATCATGACAAATGCATCCAACTATGACATTGGTGTGCTTCTAGGACAATGAAGAGACAATCCCCATTTGCAATTCACAATTATAGCAGAACTCTAGGTAAATTGCAGAAGAACTACACTATCACTGAAAAGAGCCACTAAGCGATAGTCTTCACCCTAGAGAAATTTAGATCCCATCAAGTAGCATCTACCATCGCCTTGGATCCAAAGTGATTGTGTGTATAGACCATTCTACCATCAAGTACATACAAGCCAGGAAGGATGCAAAACTGAGACTCGTCAGAAGGATCCTTCTACTCCTGGAAATCGATGTTGAAATTAGTGATAAACATGGAGTTAAAAATGTGGTGGCAGATCATTTGTCAAGATTTCCAGAGTCAGACACTCTTGAGTAGAGTTTATTGCCAATTACAAAGACTTTCCAAGATGAAGCTATTCTGTTAATCACCTCCACTGGTTCACCGAAATTGCGAGCTATCTTGTGTCCAAAAGAACTCCAAAAGATTAACCAAAGCTGATAGTCGACAAATTTCAGTTGGATATTCATTTCTATTAGTGGGAGGATACTTATCTCTTTCGTGAGGGGATAGATTGCATATGGAGAAGGGACATTCCTCAAGAGGAAGCCCAAATTATCCTCAAACAATGCCATGCTATAGAATAAGGAGGACACCACTCTAGAAAGCGTACGACAACAAAAGTACTTCAATGCGGCCTCTGGTGGCCAAGAATCTACAAAGATGCATAAGACTTTGTCAAACACTATACTGACTATCAGAAGACGAGCGGTACCATAGGAATGAGATAAATAATGCCCCTGAAGTACATACAAATCTCAAATATGTACGATGTGTGGGGCATAGACTTCATGGGACCATTTTCCAATAATCAGGGCTATGAGTTTATTCTACTAGTTGTCTATTACGATAGTCGTTGGGTGGAAGCTATCCCAAAACGAGCCACTGACAGTCTTACTATCTATCAGTTTCTGAAGAAACACATCATTGCAAGGTTCGGGTCCCCAAAATTCTGATATTCGATGGGGTAAACATATCATCAATAGAGAGGTAAAGAAATTAGCAAAGGAATTTGGCATTGAACATCATGTCTCCTTTCCATACCACTCATAATCAAATGGCATGTTTGAATGTCCAAATAGTGAGATAAAGACAATTATGCAAAAACTTGTGCGTCCCGATAGGAAAAATTGGTCTCAACTACTCGACATGGTTCTTTGGGCCTATCGAACTACGTACAAGTCATCATTCAGAATGTCTCCCTACTTCTTGGTGTACTGCAAGCCATGCCATTTGCCCATAGAACTAATTCATAAATCTTTATTGGTAATAAATAGCAGTAATTTGGATTCCAGGAAGGCTGTAAAAAATACAAAGCTGGATCTAAATCGGTTTCTTGAGTTCTGCAACAATGCATACAACAATAACTAAATGTACAAGCAGAAGGTCAAGAAGTGGCATGACAGGCTTATACACCACAAGACTTTCGAATTGGGTTAAAAGGTCTGGTTGTTTGATGCAAATCTTAAATTATTCCTAGGGAAGTTGAAGAGAAAATGGTTTGGGACTTTTATAGTAAAGCATGTACGTGATAATGGAAGTATTGTTATAACTGATTTGTCAGCTGACCATTTTTTATTAACACACAACTACTGAAGCCTTATTTTGAACATGATACATTTTTGTCCGTGGTTGATTCAATTCAGGTGGTCTAGCATGACGAGCTTGAAGCATATCATCAATGCAATCAAACAAGGCACTCAAAAATATTTTTTATTAATCCATCATTTTCTTATTTTCTTCTTTTCTTTTTTAATTCTTTCATTATACAAATAAGTGTCGTTCATCCCATTCATCATTGCTATACTTAGGATATGCTTCATCCTAAGTATAGGGGGGATGAGTGTATTTGGGTGCTCATTCTTCTATCCCTCGTATATCTCCTCAACTCTTGCTAATTTGTCTATACTTAGGGATACTTTAACCTAAGTATAGTGGGAGATATGTCGAGTTGATGATTCATTTATTCATTCCCACACTCGACTCTCCCTACATGTTGAATAAAATCAGCTATGCTTAGGACTAATTGATCCTAAGTATGGGGGACGGTCGACTTCTCATTTATTATTCTGTCATTGTAGTATAAACTTTCCTATACTTAGTATGGGTCATGTCTTCCTTTTGTCTTCGATGTATGAGGGCAGAGCTCACGCTAAGTGTAAGGGGTCATATATGTTGTATATATTTTAGGCATAACTCCTACTTCCATATTTTCAATTATATGGCTAATTAAAAAGAATCAAAGCAAACATCAGAATTCATTATAGTTAATGATTAATAAATCAACTACAAATTCTTTGGAAAATGTTCAAAAAATGGTTGTAAAATACTTTGAAAAATCTTTTGAAAAATACTTGGAAAATATTTTATAAAATTTTTACAACCTTTGTAAAAATATTGTGTTTGTAAAAATTTATTTTCTTTATGTGAATAAAATGTTTTGAAAATCTATTTTTAAATGGTATTGAAAAATGGTTGCAAAAATATTCTGGAAAAATCCGTACATACTATTTCAAATCTTTGCAAAATCGTTTCCAAATTTTGTAAATGCTTGTAAAAATTATTTGTCAAATATTTTTTCAAAATAAAGTTTTCAAACCTTTGCAAATTATTTTGAGAACCATATAAAATATTCAAACAAAAAATATTCCATTCAATTATGTACATAAACTTGCGAACAACTACCTGGTGTAATTTGTTCTCCTAAATTCTTGTAAATAAAAAATGCACTCTCGAGTAAATATATGCACATATTTATTTCCCAAAATTGTTTTGTCTTTGAAAAAGCACTTAAATTTTTGCAAAATGTTTCATAAAATTTGCATAAAAATTTGCAAAAGTTTTTGAATAACCCATAAAAAGTTCAAATCAGAAAATTGCATCACAATATTATTTTATGCATTGTGCATAACATCTATATTTTTTATATTAATGATGATTAATTGAACAAGTCTAAATAAAATCCGAAGGTTGGAGTTTGGTTGGACCATAATCCACTTAATCATAGGAACCTTAAGGGAGATGGAATTGAGACACTTCAGGTCTACTAGGATTAATTCTTTGAGACCACAAGACTTAGCTCAGTGTCGTCTTGACTGCCTAAGTAGAATATTTCGAACACACGCATGACTCTTGCCTACAGTAACCTAGCATGGACATATGCACTTTACACCTTGATCAACTCTATTGAAGTGGTTGAGGGTTGGATTTGCTAGCATGAGATACAAGCTAGTGGAAACATTGGATGTCACAAATTTGTGCCCATTGTCTCCCAACCTGATTTAGTAGTCATTATTTCTAATGACATAATTCCATGGGTTGCAATAATGCTTCAAAAGAGGGATAGTCTACTGGCTCAAGAGGAAAAATCCTTATGTAAATGTTGTTATACATTGTATTATTAAAAAATACATATTCAAAAACTCAAAAAAGAATAGACAGGCAAAAATAAAGAAAAATCAATTCATATTGGAGCATGTATATATTCAATATGTAAGCTTGAGCTTCAAAGTCAGATCGGTATGTGAGCATGCAACCGGATGACTTGGCTACACTGGGCAAACATCTTAGGATAGGGGACTATACTGGCTACCATCCATTCTCTTCTCCACCTCCTCTTCTTGAGCCAATTGTGCTTGAACTTAGACGGGAATACCCCACTTCTTGACGAAAGAGTTATTGGATTGGGGAGTTAAGGTCACCATGTTGGAGAAGACTGACTTTTACCACTTCATCCGTGAGGGGTTGTATATCATACACATTGTACAAGAAAGACTCATAGTTGTAAGGAAAACATATGATATCGATCCGTTCTGACCAAGATTTTGAGGAGACTTGAGCAGAGTTTTGTGACTCTTAGAGGTTGTTGTGTTTCAAGTCCGGTTATAACATAAGGTTCAGACAAAATCAAAAGTCTAAGGGTCCAACTAAGATCTAAACTTAGATATTATGAGGACATGCTCAAAGGTTGAAAAATCAATCCAAGGTCTTTCTTTTTCTTTTATTTGTTTTGTTTTCTGCACTTATAGGAATAAGTGTTTGTTAGTGAATAACAAAGCCAAGTACAGGAGGGGGGAGGTGATGAATTTTCATTTCATCACCTTTATTATTTCATTTTGGACTTAAATACCTATCTAACTGCATGTATATATCATTAAATAGTCAAAATGAACAACCTATAAAGTGTACAAAATACTATAGAAAATACCATATATTTATTGTATTTAATTCCAAAAAATTAATAAAAGATGAGAAGAAAAATAAATGACACACTATAGGTGTTGAGTGATACTAGACCTAATCATCATGATTACTTTGTCGATAAGGAATAAATTAGGGGGAGATAAGGAAAAAGAGATGTACAAAGATACACAAAACACCATATGTAAAATCCTAATTTTAACTCATCTATTATTGATTTTTGGATCCTATTCTATTTAATTATTTTTACACCTCAAATACTAAAACCCTATGTATGAATATTGTAGATAAAAATACAAAGAAAAATATAAATGCGATTGCACAGAGAAATAATGCATAGTGTGCCTGGGAAACACGAAAAAAAAGCCACAAATAAAACTTCACAAACTGTATCTACTCCGTACTATATAAAAATGGACCAAAATTACCTTTAATTGTATATAAATTTAAATAATCTTTTTAATTTATTTAATTTGGAGCTAAGATGCAAAAGGTAGGATTTGGGCTCATATTGTGCAATATACATGTATATATTAATCATTTTATTTATTCTTCATTTTTTTCAAATTCTTTTATTTTTATATAATTATACATATTATTTATAACACATATCCATAACTAAATAAATTAAAACCGTCAAAATAAAAATAAATCATATTTTTTAATAGATAGATGGAATCTACCTATAGATCCATATAAAGAATTTATTCGTACTTACTTAAGTGTAAAATAAAATCATAAAAATACGATAAAATACCTAAATGAGTAAGTAAATAAATAAAAAATATGAAAATACCTTTATTTTTATTAATAAAATTTACAAGACAAATTAAAAATCAAAAATCCAAAATAAATGTATTTTTACTTATACTTGTAAATATTAACTTTTAATAAATTACCTCCAAAAGATAAATAAAAATAGGTAACAAATACTACATAAAATATAAATATTTATTATGCTTGAATAACAAATTATTTAAATAATTTGTTATTTTATAATCATTTTCTAATGTATTTTGTCTTGTAATTTCCTAGTTGGTCCACGTGGACCAACCAAGAGCATTCAAATGTTGACCTCTGGTCAACCTCTCTCACCTCTAGTTGCTTTGTCAGAAAACTCATGGGAGGTGCCACTTCTTCCCAATTTTACTCAATCTCCACGCTCTTCCTCACCTCGAGCTCCTCACTTTTGATCAACCCCCATACATATCCTCCTCACCGAACTCTCTTCTCTCACATACCACCTCCTCCGTCCACGCAATCCTCCCTCGAAATCTCTGCTTAATCACCCTAAAACTACCTCCATCTTCATCATTTTGGGATTGATCCCTCTTCACTGATCTTTATCCCCTTAGAAGTTATTCTAATAGCTCCACCTTGGTGACTGCAAGAAGAAGTTGTCGATTTGCAGCGAGGAGGAGATCCAGCTCACCGCTGGAGCTCCCATGCGACTCTGCTTCCTTTGTTTCCGACCAAGTTGTGGCCATTCCTTCCAATCTTAGGTAATGTCTTTATTCTAGGTTTCATTTTCTTCAGTTTTAAATTTGGATAAATAGATTTAGGTTTATTACAAAATTTTCATTAACCTGTAGCTCAAACTCCAAGTCTATTTCACCTGTGATTCGATTGTATATCGCCATGATTCCACCCTCATCATGTTCTCCATAAGATCCAACCATTCCCCCCTTCGATTCAATCCCAATCAAAGTGATTAATTATACCCTCCATCTCCCTTCATCAGATCTCTTCATCCCTCGATCCCATGCAGATCCAATTGCTATTTTTGGGTCAAGAGCATGGCTTTCATGTCACCTAATCTTTTTGGTACAAGACTGAGCTAGAATGAAGAACTTGGAGCATGACTCGAATCTCAACTGGAGGCTCCAGTTTGAAGACTCTCAAGACCTTTTTGAGGGGACCTAGATCCCATGTGAGGATACCTACACATGTAGAGGTATTCCGGAGCAATTGCCGGCAAGGTGAACCGTGGTTGGAATAGGCTGGAATCAATTATCGAAGTAAGGAGGCTCTCCTTTTCTTCCATGTTCATCCATTGTGGCTCTCAGCCGCCCTATGAAGAACAAATGCTAGGTTTAATCCTAATCGTTTGAGTTGTGACGAAGCATTGCTGTCGCACGATCTTCCATGTGTCCAGCAAATGACAGCCCAATCTACATGCATTTATGTGTTCCAATTTCTAGGTTCACCCTCTACCTTTTGTATTTCTTATATAATATTCTGAATATTTAGTTTAGCGTAAAATTAATGGAAAATTTTCATCTAAACCTTTATACTTCTTTGTAATTGCAAAAAGAACCCCTATCGGCTTAGCTCATGTGTCCCCCTACATGAGTAGGGCATTTTATACTTGTACCCTCACATGTTTTGGATATTGTAATTTAATTTATAAAATTTAATTTCAATTATAAAGTTGTGGTTATTTTGCATGGTCCCTTGCATTTATTCTTAATTACAAAAATAGTCTTGCTAGCTTAGATATTTTCTGTGCATGTTATCTATTTTCTTTAAATATCCCCTGTGCTCCAAAAATCATAAAAATAGGATTATGTACCCGATTCATTGCTCTTCCATGTTATAAATTTTATTTTGTAATTTACGACTTTCTACTATTTATTAAAAACCAAAAAGCCCACGGTGTTCCTTGTTAGATTTAGAAAATACAAAAAATCATAAAATCATTTTTAAAACATACAAAAAACTACTAATTAATATGTTATTGCATTTTACACCTTTCAGACCAGAAATCCCTACAAATAGAAAAAAAACCACTAAAAATTGAAAAGCACCAAAATCCTTATAAAAATCAGAAATAATCTTCACAAATCTCAAACATACTCGTTTATATTCTTTATTATATATAACTATTATTACATATTAAAATTAGTTTTGTGATTTTTTAATTCCATTTACTATTTTTAAATACTAAAATAATTCAACATGTTTAAAAATCCCTAATTTTTCATGAGTGGGAACATAAAAATACATAAAATTTAACAAAAAATCCTGAAATTCATAAAAGAATGAAAACATAATAAGCACAACATAATTTATTTTGTAAAATTATATTATATATAGGTATATTTATAATTATAATACACTATATTGTATAAGATGATTTTATATAGTTATATGTTTAATATTACTATTAATTAATATAAATACCCTAAAATATTTTTAATCTCATAAAAAAATAAAAGGGATTGTAATTTTTGTTATTTTCTTATTTTTGTTCATTTATTACATATTCCGTATTATAAATTACCTATATTTTGACATATGATGTATACAGTTATATATATCCATATTATACATTAAAAAGAAAAAGAAATTAAATCAGAAAATTAGAAATAGAAAATTAAAATTTAAAAATAAAAAATAAAATTAAAATACCCAAAAAATTAATTAATAGTGAATATTGTGTAAATACAAATTATTATTTATTTATTATTTATAAATAATAATTTGTCCTACCACATATTATTCCTTGTGTTCGACATTGTACCGTACTTGTCATTATACACATTTTATTATAGGGTTACAATAAATTTTGATTGACTCCTTTACTTGATTGCTTTACATTACTACATGAGTTAATTGTTACTTAGCTTAGAGCTCTTAGTGAGGGGTCACCTCGACAATTATGTGCTCATCTTGTGTGGCATGCATGGCTCTCTCCTCCAATTTTTCAAGTTAAGCAAATGCCACCATTAGCAGGGAGCAACAGAGTGTAGCATTATTGTGAATATTTATTTTCTCATTATTTTACCTCTTTATTTCCTTTTATTTTGATAAGTCTGTTATCTGTTTTGTCCCATATTTCTTTGTTGACTTTCTTGCGAGGGACCGCGTGACGACGGTGAATTACTAGGAGTTTGGCGCACCCGAGCCACGAGAAGACCGACCCATTTTCTTGTTGGGATAGTTGGAGAGAGCAGGAGAAGGAGACAAAGAGAGATGGAGAGGAGCGAACCATTACGATAGATTTTTAGTTTTTTATGAGAGTGTTATTTTACTTCTGCATATTAATTTGTAATAATTTGAACACTACACTCTCTACACTTCACGAGGTCCAAGACCCGAGTGAATGTTCACCTAAGGATCCTGTTGATTTTATTGTCATTTTCTTCACCTTTATTTCATTTTGCTTCATGCATTTTGAGCTTTCCACCCTTTCTTTTTCTTTGTTTTGTGGAATGAGCTGTTAGACACTAGTATTTGCTTGACTTGGTAAATTAGGTCCAAACACCTAATAGAAGCATGTGCCCGTAGTCTTATACATTTGCAGTTAGTCAAAATTAATTGTTGATTTTTTTTGATTTAAGACCATGTGCCATGAGAGACTCCACACAACGTTTATAGGAGCCATTGTGGCAGGCACCGAGGACCCTCCAAGACCAAACCTTAAGGTTCATCTATGGATAATTAGCATTTGGTTCTTCACTATTAATAGCAATTCTTGTTTAGGGTGATTTCTACTATTTTGCATATGTTCATGTAGTGTACATGTTTCAATTATGCCTTGCATCCTACATGGAGATAGCTGGAAAGCATTGTAACTATTTCTAAGTATGCATGCATCATTAGATACTATGATGAGATTCAGACCTTAGTGTCCACTTGCATTGATGTTTTACCTTCTCCCCTATTTTTGCACATATTAGGATTAAAAGAAAAGTACAAAAATTTGTTAAGAGACTTGCTCTAAAAAATACTCAAAAAAATTAAAAACCCAAAAAATAAAACCACGGGACTTTTAATAAAGCCCTCATTATTTTCAGTAACCTTCCATACCGAGTGAGGTGTGACCTTTAAGGATTAGATCCCGAAACCCGATCTGTGGCAACCATGATTATCACCTGGGTTGGAGAAGTATTGGTACTTCTATCATATGTGACTGAGTAGGGCCCTATCGACGAAGGTGCTCCCATCTTGTGTAGAGCATCCGAATTGGTCTGAAGTACTGAGCCTAGGCCACACCCTCACGGGTGTGTCTATCTCATTGGTTTGCGTCTGAGTACCTAATTTGTGGGGGAAGTATTGGTTCCGCCTATTGGCTTCCTCCTCTATTTCTTTGGCTGAGTAGCTGCCCGGGAACGAGATCAAGGACCTCAAAGTGCGCAAATCACATGTTACAGAGGAGTTGGAACAAGTATGGGGAGCTTTCTTGACAATACACATACTCCTATAGGGATAGAGATCATAAGGACTTGTTATAAGATCTTGCATGCAAAATAAAAATAAAATTGAAAAGATAAAAATAGTTGAACTATTACGACTTCACTTGTGTCGAGTTGGTTAACCCACAACTTGTTTAGTGCTTGTTTGATTTTAGTTAAGTTCAAAGACCAATCCTGCACATTTGTGCCTTTTACATTTTCTCACTTGACACCCAGTCACTTCGAGCCTTATACTATTTTGCACTCCATTTCTTCCTTGTTCGACATTGTATCTTTCATCCATTCTCGATCTCCTTGTTCATCATAGAAATGACAACCCATGGATAGATTAGTCATGACTTTGCCAACACCAACATCAATTCATGAGATCCTGGTTCAAACTTTGCGAACCGATCTCCAGACTCCCCACCTTTTTCAATAATCTAGAATCACTCTTGTCCCAATATCTGCCCTTTTTGGTTGGAAATTGATTTCACTCCTTATACATCACCATCCTTAACAAAGTTCTTTGTTGACCTTAATACAGATCGATTCTCTACATCTGGTGCTTCAATGCAAACTGATCGGGGCATCATTCCATATGCAGATCATGAGCCCTATCTGGAGTCAGAGATTCTTTCAGATACAGATTTAGATAATGAGATGGCTCCCATAGGAAAAGGAAAGGGACCACAACATCTAACGCAACCACAGTGAGAGCAGGGCTACCCAGACCATAATACATTGAATACCCTACTTCTCGCCTCTCTTTAGGTGATACAATAGTAGCTCACAAGTCAGGCGTTAGCCCAAGTCGCCTTCCAAGACATGATCAATGATTTTAGGAGAAGGAGAGACAACCTAGGAGGAGGAGGATTTAAAGAAGAGATAGCAGATGGTGTCGGTGGAGGTCCGACAAATGCCCGAGCAGAGAGGCGCAAGCCCACACTCAAGTATACATACAAACCTGAAGCGGGCTAGATGACCGAGTGGATCTAAATCCCTGCGGGCCATACACAATTCGATTTGAAGCCTCAACTCATAGCGCTTCTTCCTAGCTTCCATGGAAATGCGAATGAGGAATCATATATACATCTGCAATAGTTTACACGTATATGTGGTACAACTCACTACCCTAACAAACTGTTAGGCATAGTCAAAATGACCACCGTTCCATTCAGCCTTTAGGATTAGTCATTTCATTGTATCAACCACTTGAGAAAATCCATCACCACTAGGAGAAGCTTAAGTCTGCCCTCTTACACACATTTTACCCTCTCAAGCGATTAAATCACATGAGTGACTACATAGCCAACTTCACCCAAGCCACCAATGAGTCTTTTCATGAACCTTGGGAGAGGTTGAGAAATCTACATGAGAAATGTCCCCATCATGACATCCCACGGACCAGCTTGGTCCAACACTTTTTTGGGGGACTGATAATTGAGAGTCAGAAGCTCATGGATGCTTCATGTAGTGTATTGAAATTCAAAAAAGACGAGGATGCCCTTCGGCATATCTTCGAGGAAATGGTTAAAGGAGAGGATGTTTTTTCATCGTCTTGCA
The DNA here is from genome assembly GCA_037367405.1 of Ottelia alismoides. Classification (NCBI taxonomy): domain Eukaryota; kingdom Viridiplantae; phylum Streptophyta; class Magnoliopsida; order Alismatales; family Hydrocharitaceae; genus Ottelia; species Ottelia alismoides. Next base: position 17,919 of record JAZKJV010011298.1, on the reverse strand, counting down.
GTTATCTGCATCATCGACACGGTCTACAAAAGCCAGCTCATATGTCTAGTCGCATGAGACAAACAAGGATGAGATCTCCAACATGAGCATCTTAGGGAGCCACCTATCTAAAGTGGACATCTTCGAGAAACGATCGCATGACGTAGAGAAACTTTGTTTTTGTTGGTGAGCGCAATTAGCTCCTGCCACTCGATTTCTACATCACCTATCTAAAGTGGACATCTTCGAAAACCATCACATGACCTAGAGAAACTTTCTTCTTGCTGGTGAGCACAATTATCTCCTGCCAGTCGATTTCTACATCAGCTTTGGATCTTGATGATACGAAAGAACTATCATCGCCTCATCCTCCTCGGTAGAGTCCAGCACATCCAGCAGTCCAGCACGTTTACTACATGTCGGCTCTCGAGCCCACATCACCTCAACAGGCGCAACAGATGCTAGTTATCTACCAGTCTGAATCCCATCACATTCCATATCAGTATTTTCCACCTCCACATATTATTTAGGAGGTGAATGGTGTATGGAGTAATGGCACACAGATGGCCCATCCTAGTGTATACCAAATGGGCCAAGCTTTAGGCAACTGCCCATTCCCTCAACAACAAGGAGGGATATTTATCCAGAACAACTAGCCTCAATAGAAACAGCAGTCTCCATGACACCATGGCAATTAGAGACAGAAATAGTACTGTCCATACCAGCAGAATCAACATTACATGATTATTACATGCTAGTACACTCCTTAGCAGCATCTGAAGTACCACCCTTCTTCTCAATATCATAATCAGTATTCCCACCCACAACCTCCGCACCATTCCCAATCTTAGTGTGGCCAGCACATTGAACCATCCAAGGCTACTCATGTGAACAATGCCTTGGATTTCTAAGCTCAGTTGGTAAAGAGCCTTATCAAAATGAGGTAAAAACTTAGTGACCTCACCGTCGCTAAAACTCCTATTCCGGCGTAGTTCGAAACAATCCCTAATAAATCCAGGAAGAAAGAGAAGGTAATTTATGATGTTCTCTCCAATCTAACAGAATCAGATGTGCATGATTTGTTTTTATCTAATGATTCCACTCTAAATAGTGGTTGGACCTTGCAGTTGACTTCCAACATGTGGGAAGAATAGAGATTTTCCAGACGAATCATCATCTTCTACATTAATCGATCGAACATCGTTAGGAAGAAGAAGACAGATGATAGATACCAGAAAGAAAACAACAAAAAATAGAAAATAAAAATAATAAAAATATAGCACCAACAACAATAGTTGAGGCACCACAACGCCAGCCATCGAGGAGATCATACTTATAGCTACCCCGATGCCAACGGTTGGAGACCTTGCCTGCAGTTTGGGGTGTCCAGCTCTCTTGGATGACCATGCTATTTTTAGTCATCCATATGTACAAAATGATGTGGGCACATATTTTGATGTAAATAAGAACAATATTTTTTAATTTTGGTTTTGTAAATATTCTGTTTCCAAATGCTTGGAGAAAATCCAAAAAAATAGAAATTGAAAACTACCTTATCTAATCTTGATGTGTTCAAGATTATTTAGAATCTTATTCTAGAAATGCCCCTACTCAAAACCATAAAGTACATGCCTAACATCAAGAAAGAACTGAAATAAGAATGTACTTCAAAAAGACATCAACATAGACCTCGTGAAAGAAATGTGAAGCATATTCTGATCGTGGTAATTGGGAACACAATTAGCAATCTCCTGATAAAAAAGAAGGACATGGGACATCTTCTTGTAAGATGTCAGGTCTTTGATCAAAAGTTCGACTTAACTCTTCTTGATAGTGGATCATCAATCATCCTGATGCCTACTTTACTACTTACAGAATTGGGGTTGGGACTTTCAAGTCCACGAGAATGATTATGCAATTCGTAGACACTTCTCTTAAGCAGACCCTAGGAAATTTGGAGGATGTCATTGTCACCATTCATGGAATGCAGTGTCTTGTGTACATCATCGTGTGTGACATGGACACCTCAACTCATCTTCTTCACACCCTAATAATCCTTGGACGTTCGTTCCATTGAATAGCCGAAGTACTTCCCAATAGCGACAAGGTGCCTATTGAGATGATCCAAGAGGAAAATCGATAGCATCTACATCCAATGAGAGCCAGCTGACAAAGCAGCAAATAGAGGACTGTGACTTCCTTTCTGAAATCTATGATACAAAATTTTTTTATGGACGGTATCGAGACCCATGAATTCCTCTCCATGGAGGAAGGAGTGGATAGTACAGTCAAATTCCCAGATGTCTTTGAAGATGAGATTTTTGCTTATTTGCTTAAATAAGGCATTCTTGGCCACCTATCCTTGGTAGAGAAGAAAGAAGTCGTGGAAATTTTTGTGAACAATGTGATTGAAGAATTGCGTGCAACACTAGATTCATAGCTTGAAATGTTAATGGTGGACACATTACAATTGAAAGATCCGACACCATCGCCCTGCACAATAGTTAAAGTCACCATTGAGATGAATCAGACACCGCATGAGCTCAAACTACTTCTAGAAAACATGAAATACACCTTCCTTACAGGCGCACAAAACTTGTTCCCTGTATAATCATCAATTTTAAACTAACTGAGGAACAATAATCTCATTTTCTCGAGGTTCTAGAACGAAACTACATGGTGCTAGGCTGGAAAATTTCATATCTCCATGGGAGAAACCCCTCATTGTACTCACATCACATATATCTTGAAGAAGACATCAATCCTTCTTGAGAATTTCGGTGCATATTAAATCGAAATCTCCTGGAGGTTGAGATGAATGAAATCATGAAATGGTGTGATGCGGGATTCATATATCCCATCTTCGATTTGAAATGGGTGAGTCTGTTACATGTTGTGCCAAAGAAATCAGGGATCACCGTAATGAAGAATGACAAAGGAGAGGAGATCGCAACTAGAGTTCCAATATCTTAGTGTATCTGTGTAGATTACAAATGACTAAATTTAGCGATAAAGTAGAATCATTTCTCCGTCCCCTTCATCGCCTAGATAGTCGAAATATTGGTCATGAAGGAGCATTTTTGCTTCTTGGATGGATACTCTCGATATAATTAGGTTGCAATCCTCCCAGAAGACCAAGAAAAGACTACCTTCACATGTCCATTTGGGACATATGCCTTTCGTAGGATGCTATTTGGGACCTTTCAGGGATGCATGTTAGCAATTTTCACATATATGGTTGGTAGTTTTATTGATGTTTTCATGGAGGATTTCTCGATCTACAAGGATTGTTTTGACCATACCTATCTTACCTAGACTGAGTGTTGAAGATATGTTGTGAAGTAAACCTGGTGCTCTTGTGGGAGAAGAGCCTTTTCTTGGTGATCGAGAGGATCGTGCTAGGCCAGGTCATCTCAAAATACAACATGGAGATATATCCTGTGAAGGTCGACGTCATTTCTAAACTTGAACCACCTACAAATATGATGCAAGTTTGGGCTTTCCTTGGGCATGGTGGTCTCTACCGAAAATTCATCAAAGATTTCAACAAAATTGTCTAACCATTGACTAAGCTTCTAGGTAAGGAGGCATATTTTATTGTTGATGATAGAGTCCTCCATGACTTCAATCAATTGAAAGAGTTGATCACCCAAGACCCTATCATGCAATCATATTGGTCTCTACCATTTGAGATCATGACAGACGCATCAGACTATGCCATTGGTGTGGTTCTAAGACAACGAAGAGACAATCTACCATCTACAATTCACTATGCTAGCATAACTCTAGATGAAGCTCAAAAAAATTACACTATCATTGAAAAGAGCTGCTAGCGATCATCTTCACCCTAGAGAAATTCAGATCCCATCTCCTTGAATTTAAAGTGATTGTGTATATAGACCATTCTGCCATTAATTACTTGCAAGACAAGATGGATGCCAAACCGAGACTCATCATATGGATTCTTCTACTTTAGAATTTGATCTTGAAATCTGTGATAAACCTGGAGTTCAAAATGTGGTAGCTGATCATTTGTCAAGATTGCCAGAGTCAGACACTCCTAAGTAGAGCTTATTGCCAATTTTAGAGACTTTTCTATATGAAGCTACTTTGTTAATCAGCTCACTACCCTGGTTCATCAATATTATGAACTATCTTATGTCCAAGAGAACTCCATAGGAATGACCGAATATGAAAGTTGGTAAATTTTTGTCAGATATTTATTTCTATCAGTGGGAGGAACCTTATCTCCTTTGTGAGGGGGTAGATTGCATCTAGAGGAGGTGCATTCCTCATGAGGAAGTCATAAGGACACCACTATGGAAAGTGTATGGCAGCGAAATTACTTCAATGCAGCCTCTGTTTCCCAACTCTCTTTAAAGACATAGAAGACTTTTTCAACTAACTGACAGAAGATGTACGATATCATAGGAGTAAGAGATACAATGCCCCTAAATTACATTCAGATCTCAGACGTGTTTGAAGTGTGAGGCATTGACTTCATGCGCCTATTTTCCAACAGTAAAGGCTATGAGTATATTCTACTAGTTATCGATTATGTCAGGAATTGGTGGAGGTTATCCCAACTAGAGCTATCAACAGTCGCACCGTTTGCCGGTTTCTAAAGAAGCACATCATTACAAGGTTCAGGATGCCCAATGTTTTGTTATCCGATGGGAGTATCCATTTCATTAATAGAGAGGTGAAGAAACCGACACCTGAATTTCGCATTCAACATCATGTTGTGTCTCTGTACTACCCACAATCTAATGCATGGTCGAGTGTTCAAATAAGGAGGTAAATACTATTATGCAAAAACTTGCGCATCCCAACAAGAAATGTTGGTCTCAAATACTAGACTCAATTCTTTAGGCCTATTGTACTGCATACAAGTCACTATTAGGATTGTCTCCCAATCACCTAGTGTACGGCAAGCCATGTTATATGCCTGTAGAACTAATTCACAAATCTTTATCAGCAATAAATATGTGTAATTTGGATTCCAAGAAGGTCAGAAAAAACAAAAAGTTGGATCTCAATCGACTTGTCGAATTCTACGACTATGCATATGACAATAATCTAATGTACAAGGAGAAGGTCAAATAGTGGCACGACAAACATATCTGCCTCAAGTCTTTTGAACCAAGTCAGAAGGTTTCGTTGTTTGAGGCAAAGATCAAATTATTCCCACGGAAGTATAAGAGTAAATGGACTGGGCCTTTTATAGTAAATCATGTGTGTGACAATGGAAGTATCGTCATATCCGTCTTGTCAACTGACACACAACCATTTGTGATCAAGGACATCTACTAAAGACTTATTTTGAACACGATATGTTTCTATTTGTGGCTGGTTCAATTCAGATGGTCTGTCATGATGAAGTTGAAGCCACAACATCACTACAATCAGACAAGTCAGTCAAAAACATTTTTGCTTAATCCATCAATTTCTTATTTTCTTCTTTTTGTATTTAATTCTTTCATTCTACCTATAAGTGTCACTCATCCTATTCATCATTGCTATACTTAAGATATGCTTCATCCTAAGTATAGGGGGAATGGGTGTATTCAGGTGAACATTCTTCAATCCCTCGCCCATTTCCTCAACTCTTGCTAATTTGTCTATACTTAGGGATATTTTACCCTATGTATAGGAGGACATAGGTGGAGTCGATGATTCATTTGTTCCTTCTTCCACTCGACCCTCTCTACACGTTGAATACAATCTGCTATACTTAGGATTAATTGATCATAAGTATAGAGGGGGCCGACTTCTCATTCATTATTCACTCATTGTAGTATAAACTTTCCTATACTTAGTACGAGTTATGTCATCCTTTTCTCTTCGATCATTGTGTACATAGCTCAAGCTAAGTATAGGGTCATATTTTCAGTTATATGAATAATTAATAACAATCCAAACATTCATCAAAGTTCATTTTAATTGCTGATTAATAAATCAATTAAAAATGCTTTGCAAAATGCTTAAAAATGGTTGGAAAATACATTGAAAAAGCTTTTGAAAATTGTTTGGAAAATATTTTATGAAAAGTTTTCAACCTTTGCAATAAATACTTTGTTTGTAAAAATTTGTTTTCTTTGTGTGAATAGAGTGGTTTAAAGAGCTATTTGCAAATGGTTTTGAAAAATGATTGCAAAAATATTTTGGAAAATCTATACATACTGTTTGAACAATCTTTGCAAAATGTTTTTCAAATTTTGTAAATGTTTGTAAAAATATTTTGTCAAAATATTTTTCAAAATAATGTTTTCAAAATGTTTGTGAAAACCTTTGCAAATTATTTTGAGAACCATATACAAGATTCAAACAAATCAGATTCAATATAAATTATGTACATAAACTTCTGAATAACTACTTGGTGTAAATTCTTAACCTAAATCATTGTAAATAATAAACACACTCCCATATAAATATCTTTACATAATTATTTTAAAAAACTCATTTTATCATTGAAAAATTACAAAAAAATTGTGAAATTAAAACCTAAAAAAATAAACAACATGTTTTCAAAAATTGCATAAAAATTCGCAGAAGGTTTTCGAAAAACCCATAAAAATTTTAAATCAGAAAATTGCGTCACAAAAATATTTTATGCATTATGCATAGATTTTATATTTTTTGGATATATGATGATAATTTAACTAGTTTGAACAAAATTTAAAGATTGGATCTTGGTTAGACCTTAATCCACTTAATCACGGGAACCTTATGGGAGCTGGAATCGAGACACTTCAGGTCTACTAGACTTAATTCTTTGAGACCACAAGACATAGTTCAATGTCTTCTGACTGCCTTAGTAGAATATTTCGAACACACACACAACTCTTATCAACATTGACCTTGCTTGCATTCCTACACTTTACCTTGCTCAACTTAGTTGAAGTAATAGAGGGCTAAATTTGTCGGCATGAGACACAGGCCCATGGAAACATCAGAAGTCGCATATCTATGGCCATTGTGCCCCAACTCGATCCAGTAGCCATGTGGTCTAATGACAGAATGTTGTGGGTTGCAATAATGCTTCAAAAGGGATAGTCTATTAGCTCAAAAGGAAAAAGTCCTAATGTAAATGTTGTTATACATTGTATTATTAAAAAAATGCATATTCAAAAACCCGAAAAAGAATAGATGTGCAAATATCAAGAAAAACAAATTCCTGTAAGAGCATGTATATATTCAATAAGTAAGCTTGAGCTTGAAAGTCAAATATATATGTGAGCCTACAGTCGGGTGACTTGGCTACACTGGTGAAGCATCCTACGATTGGTGGATGCACTTGATACCGTCAATTCTCTTCTCTACCTCCTCTTCTTGAGACAGTTCTATTTGAACATATAAGGGAATACCCTGCTTCTCGAGGAAAGAGTTATTGGATTGGGGAATTAGGGCCACCATGTTTGAGAAGACTGACTTTTATCGCTTCAGACGAGAGGAGCTATATATCACATACATTGTACAAGAAGGACTCATAGTCATAAGGAAATGTGTATGATAACTTTCTGTTCTGACCAAATTTTTTAGGAGACTTGAGCAAAGTTTTGTGACTCACAGAGACCATTGTGTTTCAAGTCTGGTTCCCACATAAGGTTCCAACCAACCAAATTCTAAGGGTCCGACTGAGCTCTAAACTTTGATATTTTGAGGACAAGCCCAAAAGTTAAAAAGTAATCCAAGTTCTTTCCTTTTCTTTTCTTTTTTGCACTTATAAGCATAAATGTACGTTAGGGACTAAAAAGGCAAGTATAGGGAGGTGATGAATCTGTGTTTAATCACCTTTATTCTTTCATTTGGCCTTAAATCCATATCTAAATACATGTATATAAAATTAATTAGTCAAAATAAACAATCTATAAATCGTGTACAAAATATTATATAAAGTAATGTATATTATTGTATTTAATTGTAAAATAAAAGCATAAAGGAAAAAAAGAAACAGAAATGAAACACCATATGTGTTAAGTGACCCTAAGCTCTAAGACCTAATCATCATGATTACTTGGTCGACAAGGAATAAAGTAGGGGGAGATAGGGTAGAAGAACTGTACAAATATATGTAGAAAAACAATACATAAAACCCTAATTTTAACTCACATGTAGTTGATTTTTGGCCCCTATATTATTTAATTATGTTTACACCTCAAATAATAAAACCCTCTCTATGAATATTGTAGATAAAAATACAAAGAAAAATAAAAAGTTGGTTTCATGGAAAAAATGCTCACTATGCTTGGGACACAAAGAATAAAAAGACACAAATAAAACTTCACAAACATGTATCTTCTCCACATTTATTAAAATAGACAAAAATCATCTTTTGTTGTACATAACTTTTAATAAGCTATTTAATGAAGGTGGTTTCATTTTAATTTGGAGCAAATGTGCAAAAGTTAGGTTTCAGGCCCATATTGTGCAATATACCTGTATATTTTAATCATTTTATTTATTCATTATATTTATCAAATTATTTTATTTTATAAAATTATAAATATTAAATAGAACTCATATCCATAATTAAAATAAATTATTACCATCGAAATAAAATAAACATAAATCATATACTTAAAAAAATATATGAAATATACCTATGAATACCTATGAAGAATCTATTCATGATTATTTAATTGTAAAAATAATCTCATAAAAATACAATAAAAATACCTAAATGTGTAATAAATAAATAGAAATTATGAAAAATACATGTATATATTATTGAAATATACAAGGTTATTTAAATAAAAAAATCCAAAATACATGTATTTTTACCTATACTTGTACATGTAAATATTAACTTATAATAAATCACCCCATAAAATTTAAAAAATAGACAATAAATACTACATAAAACTAGGAATATTTTTTATGTTTAATAAAATTAATTGAAAATTTTGTTATTTTATATTCATTTCCTAATGTAGTTTTACCTTCTAATTCCCTGGTTGGTCCACATGGACCAACTAGGAGCCTTCAAACGTTGACCTCTGGTGAGCTCCTCTAACCTCCAGCTACCTTGTCAAAAAAATCATGGGAGACCCCTATTCTTCCCATTTTCACTCAATCTCCACGCCCGTCCTTAGCTCTAGCTCCTCACTTCTGATGACCCCCTATACCCATCCTCCTCACCAACCTAGAGCATGACTTGATGCTCAACCATAGTCTCTAGGTTGAAGACCCCTAGGTCCCGATCTAGGGGACCTAGATCACATATGAGAGTACTTGTACATGTGAAGGGATGCCATAATGAAGAAGCACTTGCCGATGAGGCGAATCATGGCCGGAATTGGCCGGAAATAACAATCGAACCAAGAAGGCTTGCCAATTCTTCCCCATTCATCCACCGTGTGTCCTAACCATCCAATGAAGAACAAATGCCAGGTCTAATACTAGTCGTTGGAGTTTTGGAGAAGCATTGCGTCCCTCCGTCACACGATCTTCCATGTATCCAACAAGTAATGACCCGATCTCTGGGCATTTATGTGGAACAATTGCAATGTCCACCCTTCACCTTTTGTATTTCTTAAATAGTAATGTAAATATTTATTTAGGCATAAAATTAAATGGGAAATTTGCATCCAAAAATTGTACTTCTTTGTAATTGCAAAAAGGACCCCCACAAGCTCAACTCTCGTGAAACCCCCACGTGAGCTTGAAATTTTATACTTGAACCCTTGCAGGTTTTGGATATTAAATTTTAATTTATGAATTTAAGTTTCATTTATATACTTGTGGTTATTTTGCAAGTGCCTCCTAACATTTATTTTTAATTTCAAAAATATCCCTGCCAGCATAGTTATTTTTCTGCATGTTATCTACTTTCTTTAAATATCTCCTAGTCTACAAAATCATAAAACTAGGGTTGTGTGTCGGATGCATTTCTCTTCTGCACTATAAATTTTATTTTGCAATTTACACACTTTTCTTATTTATTAAAAAATAAAAATGTGCAGGTTTGTTCCATGTTTGTTTTAGAAAATACAAAAAATATAAAATCATATATTAAATTTCCAAAAATAGCAATTATCTATTATTTCATTTTACATCTTTAGACCAAAAATCCTTAAAAATAGAAAAATAAAATCACTAAAAATTAAAAATCTCCAAAATTCTTATAGAAATTAGGGAAAATCTTCAAAATCCCAAAAAAACTAGTTTATTTTCTTGTAATGTCATATATATATATTACACATTGAAGTTGTTTTTGAGAATTTTGAATCGATTTACTATTTTTAAATATCAAAAATATTAGGCTTATTTTAAATATCCCTTAGACTTAAAAAATACCTAATAATTAGCAAAAATTTCTATGAAACCATAAAAACATAAGAAAAAAATATAAAAACACTAAAATAATTTTTTAATTATGTGTAGATTTATTTATAATTATAATACCCTATATTGTATAATATACCGTTTATAGTTATATATAATTAATAATACTATTAATTATTATAAATACCATGTTATATTTTTATGCCTCTGTAAAAAAATAAAAAAGGACTATATTTTTTGGTATTTTCTAATTTTTATACATTATTTTATATTTTATATCATATATTATATATTATATTATACATGTGATAGATAATAGTTATATATAATATAATAAAAATAAAAAGAAATTAAAAAACAGAAAATAATAGAAAAACATAATTAAAATATCAATTAAGAATAAAAAATAAAAAATAAAAGAATGCACAAAAACACTGATTACTTGATTCATTGAGTGAATATTGGACAAATACATATTATTATTTATTCATTATTTATTTATAAATATTAATTAGTTCTACCACATATTGTTCTTCGTGTTCGACACCCTACCATACTTGTCACTATACACATTTTATTGTATGGTTATAATAAATTTTAACTCACACCTTTACTTGATTGCTTTACATTATTGTGTGGGCTAATTGTTGCCAAGCTTAGAGATCTTAGTGAGAGGTCACCTCGAAGACTATGTGCCTGCCATGTGTGTCACACATGACTCTCTCCTCTGATCTTTTAGGTTAAACATGACCTAATTTGGACACATGCACCTTACACTTATCTCAACATTGATGAGGTGGAGGAGGGTTGGATTCGCTAGCATGAGATGCATGAGTCTTGTCTACAGTAACCTAACTCGGACATCATTTAGTGTCCAATGTACCTAGACTCAATCTAGTGGCACTGATGTTTAAAGACAAGATGTTGTGGGTTGCAACATAGCTTAAAAATAGGATAGTCTATTGCCCCAATAGGGGAAATTTCATTATTTAAATGATGATGTATATAGTTCTAAAAATCCAAAATCAAAACCTCTAGAAAGGATAGATGGAAAAAGTCAAATAAAAATTCAATTCATGTCGGATTTATGTATCAATAAGTAACGCTTATGCTTCAAAGGCAAAGATATCATGGTGCCTGCAGCTGGATGACTTGACTACAACGGTCAAGATTCAAGTATAAGTAACTATACTGGCTATTGTCCATTCTCTACCTCCTCTTCATGAGTAGGTTGTACTTGAACTTATAAGGAATACCCCTCTCCTCGAGGAAAGAGTCGTTGGGTTGAGAAATTAAGGTCACCATGTCGAAGGAGTCAGTTTCCTTGCCATTTTAGATGGTGGGAGCTACATCTCACTTAGACTGTACAACTAAGACTCATAGTCATAAAAAACTGCGTATCATGTAGACTTGTTTTGACCTAGATTTTGAGGAGACTTTGACAAAGTTTTGTAATTCTTGTGGGTTATTGAGTTTTAAATTTGATTGCCAATAAGGTTGTAGACAAACTAACAATCCAAAGGTCCTAGTGAGCTCCAAACTTTGATTTTCTGAAGATAACTTTAAGATTTAAAATCATTCCAACTTATTCCTTTTCATTTTTTATGCACTCATTATCATAAGTGTTTGTTAGGGACTAGTAAAGGCAAGTATAGGAGGTGATGAATCTCAATTTCATCACCTTTATTAATTCATTTTTTCTTTAAATCCTTAGCAAAATGCATGAAAATATCATTAGTATGCATCAAATAACACTCATATATTAACATGTAAATATTGTATAAATATGTGTATTTAAATAAAAAATAATAGAGTAAATGAAATTAAAAGGAAAGCAAATGAAGTATCAATGATATTGAATGACCCGGAACCCCAAGACCAAGTCAATGTTGACTTCGTCAACAATGAATCAAGTAGGGGAAGATAAGTGTCTACACTGTACATAGGAACCCTAATTTTTGTTATGAAAATACCTATTTTACCTGTTTATCCTTAACTTTACACACTCCAACTTATAAAATGTTCTACATGGAACGTGTATATTAAAATACATTGAATATTATACAAAATAATTGCACATAAAAAATGCTCTTTGCAACTGAGACACACAGATGAAAAAGCTCTAAACAGAACTTCACAGATGAATATCTTCTCCATATGAACTCTAAATTCACCAAACTGACCTACATTATAAAATTAATTATCTATTTAATTAAGTTGATTTCATTGAAAAATGGAGTTGTTATTTAATTCTTTATGGGGTCAAAATCATAAAAAATAGATAAAATAAATAATGCATTAAAATATATAGGTATACTATAACTAAAATGTATAGACATGTATTTATTTATTTAAATAAATCAAATCATAAAAATAAATATAAAAGTATGTAAATTTGTATTTATTTATATTATAAATATATAAAATATGTACACATGTTAATCATTATTAAAATATAAAATAAAAATAAATAAAAGTTCCCTTAAAATTTCTTATAAAATTAGACATTTTTTTATATTTTTAGTTTTATTTAAATAAACCATTTTCTATTTTCTTTTTATATTTTCTTCTTATTTTCTTTCTATTTTGTCATGTAGCGGGATGAGCTGGCCCAATGGGGCTGTTGGATAGTTAACCTTGGTAAACTATCTGGTCCTCCTCCCTCAACTTTGTCAGATGCGTCAAAACCACCAACCCTCCTCCATTATCCCCATTTTAGCGCTTGATGCAGTGCTCGATGTCTTGCAATTTCTTCACAAAACATCTCTACATTGTGATCCTCCATCACTCCCCATGCCCTAATAAATTTTCCACTTCTCCGTTTTGAATTTGATCTATTTTTATCAACAGTAACCCCAAAGGGAACCATCTATAGCTTGATTATTGGTGACAATAAGGATCCCAAGCCTTGTTGGTGAGGATGAGGTAGAGTAACATCTGATACAGCCATCGGAGGACCACCTCTGATGAAGGTTTCTTTTGCTCTAGATACCCCTTTATTGAGCTATTAGTTTTAGCATTTTAGCGTGCATTTCAATTCCTTAACGCAGATTTATCCTTAGATTAACTTAATTTTACTTGCCTTAGCATTGATTCTAGTTTTAGAATACGCATGAGACTCTGTTCCAGCCATTGTTCAGTTATGATTCGACCTTCGTTTTGACTCCATATCATCTCCATCACTTTCCCTCTTTATTTCTTCATCAAAATGTCCATCTAGATCAACCTGATCTTGTTCATATCAGTGAATCGAAGCTCTTTCTCCACCGTTCTCATGAGCTTCATCATCCCCTCCATTTCCTATGCTATCAGCTTCAATATGGGGTCGAGATTGTTCACCTCAAACACCTTGAGCTTTTTATGCACGTGATGATTCTCCATTTCATCACATTTATTCTTTCATTTTAACATTAAATCCCTAGTTAAATGCATGTAAATAACAATAATTTGTATAAAATAACACTCAAAACTTGACTCATAAATACGATATAAATATATGTATTTAATTCCAAAATAAAAAATAAAGAAAAAGAAAATAAAAAATGAAGTATCAAAGACACTGAATGACCCTAGACTCCAAGACCAAAGCAATATTAACATGTTCGATAAGGAATAAAGCAAGGAGAGATAGGGCCAATTCATTGAAAAAATACAACTTAAAACCCTAATTTTATTCATCAATAAATATGTTTTTGTACCCTATTTTATTATTCATTTTATACACCTCAAACAAATAAAATTTCAACATAAAACTTGTGCATAAAAATACAAAGAAAAATACAAAAATAATTGCACATAAAAATAATGCGCAATGCATTTGGGACACTTAGAAGAAAAGCCAAAAATAAAAATTTCATAGACAAATAACTCCTCCATGCAAACTCAGAATTGACCAAACTCACCAATTGTTCATAAAATTAAATTTTCTATCTAATGAAGGTCATTTCATTTAAAATCAAGTTAAGATGTAAAAGCCGGCTTTTTGGGTCCCCATTGTATTATACATGATTATTTTATTCATTATATTTATTCTTGACATTTTTACTTTCTTTACATTTTTAGGTACTAGTAATTATTATTTGAGATACATTAAAAACATAAATACAAAATAAAAGCATGAAAAGTACATCAAAATAAATAATTTATTAAATAATATATTTATGTTATACATATAGAATATATACCGCTATTTATTTAAGTATATAAATAAAATCAGAAAAAAAAAATAAAAATTATGTAAATGTTAATTTAAATAGATTGTCAAATATATAAAATATGTATATATATATATATTATATAATAAAATTCATAAAAATAAAAAAATATGTGAAATATAGGTATTTATACCTATGTATATATACATGTAAAAGTCTGCATCTAATAATAAAGCTTGTAAAAATAAATAAAACCATAATTAAATACTACATAAAATTCTAAACAATTTTTATGTTTTGACTTTTTATTTAAAAATTACATAACTAAATTATTTTCTTTTATTTTCCATTTAGATACCCATTTTGCACTTATGTGGTTGAGCTTGACCAATGGGGTAGGCGAGTATACATTGAACGCCAATCAAATGTATCATCCCCCAAGTCTTCTTCTGTCTGAACTTGCACCTCTCTTCTTATTTGTTAAATCTCGAGGAAGTCTTCTCTCCTCCTTTGATTTCTTCATGAAACATATACATACACACATCCTACATAAAGACATTTATCTAGGAGTACTGTAAATACAACCATTAGAGACATAGAGCCCTCCAAAGATCATGCCATCCTCGCATGTATAAAGCTCTACCTCCAACAACTTTTCTAGTTTTGGTCCTTCTTCTTCCACTGGATCCCTCAAATCCACACCAGGGTGAGTGAAGCTGGGTGATATCTCACTCCTCATAGGATTTGCAGCGAGCACGAGGTAGCAAATGCAGTGACTCCTATCACTTGGAGCCTAACTCTGGTGATGGTATCTCCAGCCCTCTTACAATTCCATCGAGGTTTAGGCTAGGTTTCTTTGCATGAATATTCCTTTAGCAATTCAATTCCATTTTTATGTCATGTCTTTAATTACTATATTAGCGTAGATTCCATCTTACGTGTACGTCGGAGCTTTAGAAGCTATGTCCATCGTTCACCACTCTAGCCATAGTTCAACCGCCATTTGTACTCTTTTAGAACCCCTTACCATTTCTCTACCTCTTGCTCCACCCAGATCATCCTGACCTCACCCAGATCTGGCATGCCTAGCTCCCTCTTCCGCTTTCACTGGAGCACCTCCTTTCCACCTGACTATTACTTGCTCCTTCCTGAATATAGGCCATGACCATTTCTAGAGCTTCTCCCTTCTTTCCGTACATGAACTAGTCCCTAAAGACCTCATCAGCGAGGTATTGTAACTAATAACTGCATCTCTAGGTACCCAAGCTACATCGAGCTTCCAATGCCCCATCAATGGGTCTAGGACATTCTTGATGCCACTACTAGCAGTGGATCATCTGTCGGAAGTTTTCGAGCACCTCAACAATGAGGGAGGAGCCTTGGAGCACAAGATACGATAGAACAAGTGAAGAAACCGCCGTGTTATTCCCTATTCTTGGGGATGAAGCATCACCGTCCGATGGAGTGCCTGCTCTACCATGCACATTATCGTCGGATCAAGGGACCCTACCATCGTTATATTAGGAAATGATCTAATATTGGGTGTCTATCTACAATGAGGTATGGCAACATCTGGGTCGCTAATGCGTTTAAGTGAATTCCATCTATGCCGCCACCCCTATGTTTTTACTTTTCTTTTAATTTCTGTAACATTATTGTGTAGTGTAAATAATTATGAATAAATTGCAACTGGGCCCAAGCATTCATGTATATTAACCGCGGGTCCTCTGCCAGGTCAACTTACTTGATGCTCCATGTGAGGCGCCTGGTCCTTTTGCACTCAATCCCCTCCAAGTTTGGGTATTTATTTTTAATATCAAAAGTTGTATATTAATTGTTATAAGTGGGGAAAATTTGCATGCAATCACCTGAACTTTCATTTTTATTGCATTATACCTCTACTAGGCTGCATTTTATTTTATTAAATAGCTCAGTTATGTTATAAATACTGGGAAAAATATAGTAGATGCCTGACCTGATGCTTATTCTTGCCCATATTTTTTGGAATCTTATTATATTATCTTAAGTATTAAAAATAGAAAAGAGCAAAATATATTTCATGTTTGCATATTCAAATTCAAAAAAGTATAAAACTAGTTTTAAAAAAATTTAAAACTATATATCTATAGTATATATATACAACCTTTAGTCCTAAAAACACAAAAAATATTAAAAGAAAATCTTAAAAATTACAAAATAATCAAAAAACTATAAAAATCTGAAAAACAACTTAAAAAATAGTTTTTTGTCATATAATTTTTATTTATTATATCTATTATATATTAACAGATAGTGTTGGGAATTTTTTAGTCTATTATCTATAAAACCCTAAAACATTTTTCCTATTTATTTTCTCCATGTTATGTACATTTTAATACATTAAAAATACATAATATAAGAAAAAATATATAAAAAAATACTAAAACATAGAAAAATATATTAAAAAATTTATGAATTTTGAATATATTTATATATTTTAAATTAGAAGGTCTTATATATACTATATATATTTCTTAATACTTATATACTACATATTATTATTACCTATAAATACATATTATATTTAATTTTTTTAAAAAAAAAGGATTATTTCTATGTGTGTATTTACTATATGAAAAAATGGGCTACCCCTGCCCCATTTTTTGATTTTTTTTTTTTGCAAATAAAATCTTGTATATTCACACACACACACACACACACATATCCCTCCAACATGCCATTTTGAATTTTGTCGGAAACAGAGACTCCTATGCCCTCCATCTACAATATGTAATATTAACGGTGTAAACATTGTTGTAATCCACTTGTTCTAGATGGAGGGTATAGGAGTCTCCCTTTCTAATGAACTGGCATATTGGTGGGATATATAGATGAACATATATGGTTTTATTTTGTAAAAAAATATAAAAAATGTCAAAAAATAGGCCAGGGGTAGCCATGTTGGGGTAGCCCCATTGAAACCTTACTATATAACCAAGTATATATTATTTATAATATATATAATATCAATATTATCATATATAAATATATATATATATTATTATAAAATTTTAAAATAAATTCAAATTTTGCAAAATTAAAAAGAAAATAAAATAAAAAAATAGAAATTATAAAAATATAAAACCATTAAAAACACATAAAATTAAATATAACTAGAAACCTATAAAAATTAAAAAAAGAAGCAAATACAAAAAAATCATAACTATTATGAATTAATTAATAATAATTATATCTATCCTCAATCTGCTCTCAGTGGTTCGGCCCCTACACTTGGTGACTAGACACAGACTCTATACGGTGTATTAAATTTCACCCTACTCAATTAGGTTTTCTTTCATATATCATGGGTTTGTAATTTGTTGGAGCTGATTATTTGAGTATCGAGTACCAAGAGAGGATCGATACAACAATTGTCAGATCCTACTTATCGGATACCACAAGTTGAGTCTTGGAAGAACCACCTGGGAGTGAAATCAACAAAGGACTTGAAGCACTAGGA